>OW796104.1:8313243-8430831 GCA_941860345.1 Chrysodeixis includens | reverse complement strand
ACACACACATCACAATATAAATAAATAAATATTCCACGAATTTCACAAAACGCCATCTAGTATCAAACTAAGCAGAGCTTGTATTTTGAGTACCAGACAACTGATAAACATACATAGTATAGTTAAATTACACCAAGACACAGGACAATGCTCATCACACAAACATTTATCCTGGGTAGGAATCCAACCTACGACTTTTGGTATAGTAGTCAGAGCCACTAACTACTAGACCAACAGGCCAGTCGCAATATTTGCAATGTGTAGATCGTGAGAAATGTCAAATGTTGCAATATCACGTCGGGTAAAATACAATTAAGCTGTCTTACGATACTTTTGAACGTTGTATATTACAATTTTTTTAACTTGGTTAATAATTTACGTTACGCTAGTTAAAAATAATTTTATGTATTACTCAACTTTGTGCTGTTTAAGTCCATAGACAAGCACAGAAACTGAAAATTAAATCTAAAATACATTTTGATATATTTGTGGTATGGAAGCAATCAAAGAAAATAATAATTAAAATAAAAAAATTACAATACCTGATGTGCCTTCATGACTTTGGTGAAGAAGGAGTGGACGGTGACGATCGGCCGGTTGGCCTCGAAGTCGTACTCCAGGCAGACCTCGTCGTTAATGACTAGCACGTTCACGCCCTCCTCGCAGCCCAGCCGTTCACGCTACGATAAATAATACAACTTTATATTCACAGTACAAATAAAGCTATATTTTCTTAGCGGTCGGCAATTAATAACATAGTCTTTCTTTTGCATATACAACCCCGTTTGGTGACACAAAATCACGTGTAGTTTTAGTATCTACAAAGGAACATACATATTTTTTTTATTATTTTGAAACACAGATATAACGTAATTAAGGAAAAGTATTATATATACGTGACATTTTACTACACTCTTCTCCCCCCCCCCCCATCGACCCCTTCAAGCCTATAGGTCTTGGTCTCCAAACAAATTGAGTAGAGACTTCCATAACCAGATATCTTACTAGAAAGATAACATTAACTTACCAAAGCGGCTTGCCTTGCATTCAGCCTTCTTTTTCTCTCAAACTCCTCCATGTTAGCCACAACTGTACTTCGGGCTAAGGATTTCTTGTCGATAACCTGAAAGCAAACATATTAAGTGAGATATACTACGGATTATATTTTTTTTTTTGTAGATGAATAATAATAAATAAAATTATTTATAACTAAAAAGAATTGTATTTGAAGTAAGTTAATGTACCTTTCTGATATTCCGCCGGCCTTTGTAGAGTAAGCTAGCTTGTGACCTTTTAGAGGTCGACGGGTCTGGCTCACCAAAAAGTTCTCTCGATAGTACTCTGAAACAACATTTTTATACTGTATGTCACCTTTGCGAATGTATGGAAGGAGAAGACATGCTGCGCCGACCCCAAGTAAAAATTGGGATAAAGGCAGGGGAATGATGACGTCTCCATTTCTCGTTGTTGTTATTTACGCAAGTATCGAAATAATCATTTGTAAAATTGTAATATAGCGCTGGAATATTGTGTACCGTCTATTTCTTTTTAACCAACTTCAAAGAAGGAGGAAGTTCTCAATTCGTCGGAATCTTTTTTTTTGTTATAAAATCTCTCTTAACAATAATTTGAATATTTGTACTTTGGAAACTGCAATAATCCACTAGACCAACAGGCCCGTCCCATGCTCCATTACATTTTAGAAAGTTCTCAACAAGGCCTTGTGATGTAGGACCTGTATCCCCATTGAAGATCCCCCTGAAGTTATTCCGTGACAAAAAAAAGAGACAAACTACAGTTTAATACCTCAGTTGTTTCTGGCGCTCGAGGTACTTCTTGTTGGTGCGCCTGGACTTCTGTCGCGGCCTGTGGTGCCCGTCGGGGCAGTCCGCGCGTCTCTCGATAAACTCGGTGACAAGCTTCGCGCGCTTGGCGTCGTCAATACTGCAAGTTACATTATTAATAAATATACATAGGGTTATATAAATATACATTATTAATAAATATAATAGGGTTTTTTGTAATCGATTTCTCTTATGGTCTGCAGTAGGATGTATATATTGTTTTTTCCCTAGCCTGTAGTGTTTCACTGCTGGGCAAAGGCCTCCCCCAAATCCTTGCGCGATTCTCTATCTTGTGCTGCTTCCAACCAGTGCTCGCGGTGTACTAGTATGTGTTATATTATATTATAAATTTCTTAAGACAAAAATTATACTTAAATGTATTTAAACAAAGTGTTAACCTTTTGAACGCCACGCTAATAACGAAGAACCGTGCTCCCAACGCCAAGCAATAAATAGACAGAATTGGATGCTTATTTCAGACACTAATTATTATGTTACTACATAACATTTTTAACTCAAAATGTATTCTAAAAGTTATGTTCATCTTCTAAAAACATTTTGAAAGTCCATTAACACTCAGTACAGGGTGCTTAGTACGTAAAAATAGTGTTTTAAAAATACGAAGTTGAGACAACTTTAGTTGTCGTGGCGTCTCAGGCACGAGTTCGTTGAGCAACTATAGTTGTCATTGGCGTGCAAAAGGTTAATAAGCTTTAATTGTGATGTTATACATACACTTGGCCGTCTTTCTTGCAGAGCCTTTTAAGAAGCTTCTCCTTAGTGGTGACCCACTGCTTTTCTTCTTCTGATGAAGAATCTTCCTCACCCTTTATTTTACTTCCCGAAGGTTGGTTTTTAGTACCACTTTTCTAAAATATAAAATTATCATTAGTAAAAAGAATATATTGTATATTGGTCGAAAATAAAGTACAAACCCGGTACGGTCAATTTGGGTAACTTTGAACAGCGGTCTTACTTTGAACAAAGTTGTGAAAAAGATTTATTATTTGATTACATGAAATTTTTTGGCGTTGCAATATTGTTTCTGCGTAAAACAATATTGTTCCTGAGTTCACATGAGATGGATATTATCGGATAGATCTTACGATATCAGTTGACAGTTCTACAGGCATAAAAAATTTAGACTATTTAATTGAGGTTAATTAGTTACTTTGAAATTAAACAAATAAGAATACCTAAATATTTCATTTCTTTTGACTACATATTATGTATTTTACTAATTTAATTAAATATTAATGAAACATAGTTATATTTTATTAAGCTTATTCGGAATAAGCTTAGTAAAATATAACTATGTCTCATTAATAAACCAAGACCTGATTTGGAATAGGTTATTCCAAATCAGGTCTTGGTTTATTAAAAGTATGAATTTTTTGAATTCCGTAAACAAGTTATTCAATATGTCTGTAAGAACTTAATTTAAAAAAAAAAAATTAATTGAACATATTGAATAACAAGTTATTCAATATGTTCAATTAATTAATGTTAGTATTAGTTCAAGTTATTCAATATGTCTTATACATCACGAGATATCCCATGACACATCTATGAATATTAATCTTATGTGTTTCTGATATAGACAGTTCGATCCGAATTTGAATTTTAAATAAAATTTGACACTAGCGACCGCCATGAGTTTGACGGCGAATTGACGAATCGCATCGGCCGATGCTTCCCCCGTCTCGCCCCGGTACAGCGGTAATGGTCAAACTATAGCAGTGTTCGATCCATAGCGCATACTGACATGTTTATAGGGAAATACAATAGTAGAACCTACAGGAAACTAAACTCCTAAAGACAATACAGGAAGCAATGTATCACCTGTTTATTCCTAGTGGCGGGTCCAGCGGGTTTCTCCTTATCTTCGTCCGGCAGTACCGGCGCATGCAACAGCGTCAGTTCCTTAGTCATCATCTTGTCTGCAGTCAGCATTAAGTCTTCGTCGTCGGGTAGTTCGACGCCAGGTATCTTAGCTTTGCTGTTTACTTTGGTCTTTTTAACTTCGCCCTCTACAGGCTCCTGTTTGATAACTGTCTCGTCTGCATCGCTGTTATTGTCGTCCATAAGGAGATTCTTTGCCAACGTGTTCTCTGAGTTTCTTTGGGGCTATTAACAAAAAGTTTAGTGTTCACGTCATTTTTACAGTGCAACATTTGTTATTTACTCAGTCTCAATACAAACCTATGCAAGTGAACCCGTGTTTTACTCTTCTAAAATTTACAATTAGCCTGACCATACTAAAATCAACCTTAACTCGTTAACATTTAAGGAATAAACCAGTATATCATGATTGACAGAGGTAGGAAAAATACAGTCATATGGTTTCCACTTATTCGTTATTGACTTTCAAATAGCCATTTAATTATATGGTGTTTTTTTATTCTTGTTCTTAAACTCGAAGAAGAGATATTCAAATTTTGTCTGAGTGGCAATCAGATGCACAAACGAATATTACTAAGTACATCTAGACAAGTAGACACATGTTTCAACATTCCTTTTTTTTAACAAAAAAAAATCTGACTCGAAATTTATTGTATACTCACTACTGGTGGAGGGATTTCATCTTCCGCCCTGGTGCCTTCATCATCAGAAGGTTCTAGTTCTTCATAATGGTCGGAGTGAGCAGGGCTAGCAGGGCCACTGCTCGGCTCAGGTTTTATGACATTTGTAGCATCCTTTTTAGACTTTTTACTTTTACCTTCTTTCGCTTGAGCCGTCCTAGTCAATGAAGTTAGGTTAGTTAGCCTGAAACATAATATTTTTTTTTTTGTTCAAGAAGATGAATTTGGTAAGAAAGCTATTGGTAATAAAGCAAAAGTGCAATAAGTATTATATTACCTGTTGATATCTGCATCATTCTTATTCAAATTGATGTCTTGATACTCCAGATATGTTTGGAAAAAGGTTTCAGGTAATTTTTCCAAAACAACATAGTTACTTAAGTAAAGTTTGGTGTCTTCTGGGTCAAGTGGGTAGCAGTGCCAGCCATGACGATCTACGAATGATGGAGCGGTTTGATTTAATGGTTTTTCCATTTGCTTCGGTTCATGTTTGTCTTCGTTTTGATCGTCGACAATGTCGTCGAATATAGGCATCGTCGGTTCACATTCTAATAGTTCTATAGGCGCATCCGGATTTAAAACTTCACCAACTTCATCATCTTGACTGGCATTTGCAGCTGGCGTTACATTACGATCTGGTTTTGCGTCATCTTGAGGTATAATTTTATCATACACGAATTTCATGTAATTTTGATACGTAGATATCTCATTCTGATCAGTAGCCGTAAATCCAGTGAATTTGTCTACATCATCGACTTTGTCAGTTGAATCTACATTGTTACATTGAATTTCACTGTTTTTACTTTCATTATCTTGAGTTTTACTAGTCTGAGCTTGATTATCTTGATCCTTTCTCCTTCTTAAACGCAAAGGTAAATCTTCAATATCATTATCAGAATCTGTAGAAGCAGCTCTTTCCTCTTCTTGTGTTATTCTGTCTCTCATTTTTTTAGTTAAATTTGCTACCTCTATATTTGAAGTCTTTTCTTTTGTTTGCACGGGTATATCTTTGCTGGTAAGTTTTTGTTCAAGTTTCTTGTTTTTACCTTTATTACGCCTATCAACTTTTTTTTTGCCTATAGGCACTTTTTTAGTTTTAGATTTGTCTTCATCAGAACTACTCTCCATTAGGCTGCCTTTGGCATTGTCAACATTCAGTGGTTCATACGTCTGCGGGACCAGTAAGCTCATAGTTGTGTCAACTGCTTCATAATAATCTGGTTCGTGCTGCCGGCGTACTCGTAAAGCACTCTGGCTGTAAATATCGTTGCCAGAGAGACCACTCGAAAGGTCATTGCTAGTGATAAACTCTTCAAAGGGATCCATGTTGTAGCCACCTCTATTCTGTTTTACAATCGGTTCGGTGGTTTCTGTGTCGTCAAGTTCTGGTTTTACACCAGGAAAAATTGCCATCTCGTCCAGTCCTGGCGCGACAGGCTCAATCTTAATGAAGGTCGAGCAGTCTACATTTTCGGCCAAGTCATCTACTGGTTCCATTTTAATTTGAGTGTGTATTATAATATTTTCTTCTTTAATTGTCCCTGACGAATTAGTATTTACACACGATCTAAGTTCCTTTAATTGCACTTGAGACACCCAATTAGTCTCAGATTGGTTAGTATCTTCCGTTTCATTAAACTCAGACTCATAATGGTCTTCATGGTCAAAATCATGAAAATATTCAGAGCTATCTGGGGTATCCACATAAGACTGTTCTAAGTTTAAGAAAGCCTCCTCTGATAACGTATTTACAGAATTTATTGTGAGTCCTGCTGTAGTTATTTCATCATTATATAGAGGAATTGATAAATGTAAGTGACTAGATATCATATGGTCATGTTTAAGCTCTTTATAAAGCAATTGCTGTACACTTTTAAGGGTAAGAGATTTTAATGTTTTTGGTACGAAAATATTGTTGTCACAAACTTGATTTCTTTGTATGAATTCTACACATATTGTTAAAAGAGACTTGATGCTATTTTCGGAGCAACTTGTTTGGCATAATTGATTACCGGCGCTGATAGGAAGTAGATCATTGAGTGCCATTCTACTGAAGCTTGTTGTTTCACCTGATTGATGTGTTTCTCTGGAATCTTTTTGTCTACTGTCATTTAGTAGATCCACTACTTTTTGGTAGCACAGCTTTTTAAGAGGCAGAGCAGACTGCGATGTTTCATCAGAGAGTATGGTTGGTGATGTGGATGAGCTGCACTCCATGTTGTCCGCTTCTTCAGTCAAGGCTCTCAAAGACAGTTGAAACAATGTTACAGGCTCCTTTTTCCCATCTGTAAGTTCATTGCGTATTTGTTGACAAACTTCTTGGACATGACTATGTTCATGCAATTGGTTTCTCACTTTTCTATAACACATTTTGAAAAGTGTCTCTGGACTTGTTACTATGTTACATTTAGGGATTGTTTTAACACTATCAAAATCATTACTTCTCCCAGAAGTTCTGGTATTGCTTGATGTGCTATTCATACTAATTTCACCATTCTCAGGATAATTAACATTATTATTAAATTTAAGAGGCTTGACTACAAAGTAGTTGCACGCACTCTCTGTGTTCACATTAAGCCAGTCTGTGGTTACAAAAGGAGCGCAAGTGGACAACACTCTCTGATGGTTATAATTCTTAAAAAAATCACTTACCATTTTTGTTGTTATTTTATTATCAGGGGGTTTTTTATTTCGGCTGTCCTGGGCTAAAAAAGACTGAGTACTGTTTGGTAGTTTTTTGACCAACACTGATTTGCTTAACCAGAAGTTGTCTTTCGTGTTAAAAACGTTTTCCCTTGATTCTGGACAAAAATTCTTTGTAATTTTCTTTTCTGCATTTTTTGCCACTCTGATAGATATTCCATTGTTTATTAGTATTTTTTTTGCTTTTGCGCTTAAAACTTTATTTCTTACAGGGTTTTCAATGATTGGCCCTTCTACAATTTCACAATCACTGTCACCACTACTTATCTCATTTGGTGTTGAAAATATTTCTCTTTGTGCTTCTCTGCATGATTTAAGGCCATTCGAATTCAGAAACAATTCATATTGCTTACCTAGGTCTTCTTCCATTTGCATTAAATTATGTTTAGCTAGATTAAGTAATAAGAAGCTTTTTTTTACACAATAATCTACTTTCATGGTGTCGTTAACATGAGTTGTGTTTATTTTTTTTTTAATAAATTCTTCAGATTTTTCTGTCATTAGTGTTCCTAACTCTGAAGTTGTTTTTATAATACTACACAGGAAATCACAAGCATTTTTAGATTGTTCAGCAGTCAAAGCAATGTTTTCTTTCATTGGTATATTATCATAAGGTGAAGAGGTTTGTATAGCAGTAGACACCATTTTCCGGATATTGGTTTGGGTACACATCTCAATAGTTTTTTTTGCCTCAGGATCAATTACGGGTATTTCAAATGTTCTAGTTTCACTAGGATTGGTGAGCGAGACTTTCTTAATATTTAAATTTGTGCCTTGAATCTTTTTAGCAATGAAATTTTCAAACTCATAACTACCGCCCCAGGTGTTTGAAGGTTGTGAGTCATCATCACCTCCTCTTACTACTGTGCCCAGCAAACACGATTCAACATCTCCACTGCTATTAATATCTTGTGCTGTGTTTTGTTTGTCACTGTTTGTTTTCTTACGTGGTGATTGACTATCAGATTTCCTACTTCTGACACGTTTTTTTCTTTGTGATTTTGCTTCATCGATTAATTCTGTCGCTTCACTATCTGTTGAGTTTACATCTTTAGACTCTCTCCTTCCAGGAACATATTCATAATCTGAATTATATCTTTTACTTTTCCAACTTAGTTCATCGTCGTCAGACAATTCAATGTTAGCATAAGGATCCTCATCAGATTCCTCCTGATAACGTAAAACTGGACCTTTTTTACGTACAGGCCTTTTTGAGGGATCCTCTTCAAGAAAACTGTGGTCATTATTATGAGTACCGTGTTGACTTACGACACTGTCTTTATCTAGTACACTGTCAATGTTGTATACAAAGTCTGACATAATCGGCATCTTTGTATTGCGTTTTGAAGACGATTCCAAACCTTCACTAATATTAGCATTCGAAGTGTTAGCTTCACTTGGAGTATGGTTGGTACTGTAAATATTGTCAATAGTTGAGTTGATAGTATCAATAATTTTGTTGTCTGTGTTATTTTTCTCGCTTTCATTACTAGTTTTTGGGGTAGAATGGTTTGTTGATGTACTCTGTACTTCTTTCTCAGGGGTCAGCCTAGGGTCTTTTCTAGGTCTTCCTCTTGGTCGGCCTTTGGGCTTCTCTGCGCTTATGTTTTGTGGTTGCAGAGGTAATTCTACCTCTATGGTTTTATCACCATTTGGTGAGTTATGAGTTGTGTTATTTTCCAGCAAATCATTCTGTCCAGTATTACTTACTGGACGCAGATGTTTTATCTGACTCAAAGTCATATTATCTACATCATCATTATCAGTTAATCTAACGTCACTCAATATTTTAATTTTAGACTTAGATTTGCTTTTGACATTTGGTTTCACAGGGTTTAGTTGTAATGTGTCACATAATTCTGAGAAGATTTCCGTATTGAAAGAATCAGCATGATTTTCTTCTGGCTCTTTACTAGTTTTTGTAGATTTTCTTTGTGACTTCTTTTTTGTATTTTTAACACTTTTGGGCTCTATTATCTCACCTGGTTCAATTAACCTGTGGGTATCTGACTGATTGGAGTCACTTGAGAAAGGCATGTCATATGAATGTTCATTTAATGATGCATACCTTTTTGGTCTAGTACGTATTCTCTTAGTACCGGTGGTTTCATGATCTGTAACAAGTGATGTTGAGGGTGCATTAGACACTTCATCTTGTACAGCAGTTTTTGGCTTTGGTTTTGATCTTGCCTTCTTTGCTTTTTTACGTTTCTTTTTCATCAAGGATTCTTCTTCAGAATCATCATTTGATTTTAAGCCGCTGGCATCATAACTTTCAGAATGTTCAGGTTTGTCAACGAAAACACTGTTGCAACGTTTTCTTCTACTATTCCTTTTTTTAGTAGGCTGCAATATGTTGTCTTGTTGTGGTACATCATGCTCTTGTAATGTGCTTGGTTGTGGTATGTTATTTTCTTGTGATTCGTGTTGTTCCGGTACGTTGTCTTGTTCTAATATTTCTTTTAACTGTTCTTCAGTCACACAAGTATCTAATTGAGAATTATTTGAGTTCTGGTTTTCTTCTTGACTTGGATTGCTTTCAGATAAAATTGTGTTTATTTCGATTTCAGTACCAACAATTAACTCCTTTTCATTAAATACCAGACCACAAATATTGTTTTGGGGCGAGTCTGGGTTCTTCGAGGTTTCTTGTCTAACCAAAGTTATTTGTGCCGGTTCCGTGTACATGGAAATTGCTTGGAATTTCTCAAATGCATCCTCGGGTATGCAGAGGTTCGAACTAAACTCTAAAGTATCAGACATGTTATGAAAAAACAACTGCCTTTGTCATCTCACACTTACATTATATTTATTTGCACAACAGATTATTGTTGACAACAATTATTTTAAACCAAAAAAGCAATAATAGTATTTCTTCTTGTTGTTATACTTATGGTGGACAGTAGCAGTTATACTCCTTCACAGACTATAAATATAAAAATTATAAGTTCGTATTTCGACATTCAACCGAGATTGTACCTTAAAACATTTTTAAACTTTGTTTTCGCAGGGTCTGTCTAAAGATCAATAATTTTATACCATAAAAAGCTATTTATCAATTTATCAAATTGTAGCACTTGTCACAGGCGAGAAATAAGTAAATGAAGCAGTAAAAAGGAATTTGGTTTTGTAAGATACGCACTTTTAGTTTTAACTCCTGTCTCCTAGAGTATATTTTGATTAATATTAGGATTTTACTAGTTTAGTAGATAAGATTCGCATAGCATCGCATCAGTAAGTGACTGTAATGATGTTATGATGATGATAATTAAATAAATAAAAAAAAAAGTAAAAAATATTATTCATGGAGTGTGAACATTTATGAACGTAAACAATAAAGTCAAATGTATGAGCCAAGAGTGAAATGAAATGACATTTAGTTTGTGGTGGCGATCTGTGTTGACGTTTGTGGGAAGCTTTAATAATTTTTATTAATTAAACTAAATCATATCAGAATTTCCTATTTTAACAACGGATATTATAGATATAATTTTATTTAATCAACTAGTGTTCAAAATATTTTAATAAAAGTGGCAAATGTTTTACAATCAAGATGTATTTTCCAATTGGCTGGCCCAAAGTTCTGAAAAATCTGGGTGCAGATAATCAAATTATAAGACAGATCGTATCAAATCGAGACAAAATATTGTTTGCTTCGTTGAGTGATGATAGTTTTGCAGTATGGTTTTGTAAGGTATGTGATTTTATTTTGTAAACATTCAGGTCTTCATGACAGCCCAATCCAATGCATCTTTTGTCAAGGTGTAGTTTATTTACATTAGCCAAACACAATCGCAAAGGTATCTCCTCACGTAATTCATTAAGAGTAACTTCCTCGTGTTTTATAAATTCATTTTGATAAAGTCATGTTTTGTTATCTGAAAATCTTATCCACCAGTATCTATAAAAAAATATACATGGGTTAACCATTTCTTTTAAATTGTTTGAATAGTCTGAACATATTCTTATTAATGGTCATGGGTTGACTTAGCTTTAGTAAGCTGACTTCAAGCCATCTAGGGTTTGGCAGAACTATTCTTTACTATCTTGCTTTAAAAAAATAATTTAGTTATTGAAATGGTACTGACGCAATATTAAAATTTGTGATATATTTTTCAGCCCACCGTTCCCATTGTATACCACAAGAGGAGTACAGAATCTCTACAGAGACTGGGCATCAATGTTGGAGTGGAATGGAAACCAGATTCATCCATGCTATGCATTTCTGTAAGTATTTAAAATCTTGAGTGTTTAAAGATCAAAGACCATCAGGGTTTAAAGAACCAATATCATCTGAGTCACCATAAGATAAAATATGCATATAAAAAACATTGTGTTTACAGAGTAGTCAAAAAAAACAGATCAAAAGGTATTTTCAATAGACAGCTTTAGAAATTTAAAATTCATCACCTAAAATGCCATGGAAGATCAATTTAGACAAACCTTACAATATAATAAACAATTTTAACTACCCATCTAAATATCCTTAGATTACATCAATAAAATTGCACTACCTTAATAAGAGACAAACATATACATACATTAAAGAATTTTATCTACTGACCTAAATATCCTGATGTCTTATTAATCTAGCTTATTGTCCATGTTCCAGACATCGGAAGGCCACCTTATCCTCTACAATGTAGAAGCCCACAGCGAGCACACAGCGTACCAGCAGTATGACCCGCCCACCGCCAGCCTACGCAGAGACTCTGCTGAGCTATTTGTCAAAGAAGTCATTCCGTCACTTAAGATCACACAGGTATACTTATATTACTGACTTGCATAATGTATAACAAACTATGAGTATTCATTGGTGAAGATGAAATAAAATCAGTCGGGCACATAAATGAAACAAAGTACAAGATATTTGGGACTTAATTGCAAATTAGATATTAGAAAGATATCCATAGTCCAGTGTAATTGAAGTTTTATGGGACAGGCAGCCTTCATCCTACAGGATGTAGGCGGTCTGTGTATGTGTGTTTGTACATGCCGTTGGTTCGCTATCACTGCTGTACTAAGGATGCATGGACGATAAATGAAAGATGATGGATAATGTGTGGAGAGAATTTACTTAGAGAAATGTGTAAATTTGAAATGTAAAAACTGCCTCATTTTCGAGCATGGCTATATTCATGACCTCATTAACTATATCCTTATGTAAAGGTTCACCATACCTGTCCTACATAGTTTTTACAATAACATTTGACAATTATGCGAAATTATATTGTATAAAAAAGTATTGTATTGTGTAGTTATCATTTTGCTTGCTACAATGAGATAATTTAGGAACCAACTTTTCCCACCACTCAGATACATAACAGGAAGAATGGTGATAAAGAGTATCTAATAATGAAAATAAGTCTTATTCCCTTAAGATAAGGGTCATTTTCAATTTTTATGAATACATATGAGTTTTCAAGTTAACAATAAAGATTTGCTGATTACATTACAGTTAAATTATTCAAGCATTTGCATTTCCATTATTATATGCTAATGAATACATGTAAGTTGGATGTGAAAGTGAAAGAGGAATAGAGAAATTCTTATTCATACACAAATATGAGGAAAGAGGGTATCACACCTATCTAGGAATAATATTTAATTTTAATTTATCTGTGTATTTTTTCTAATTTTGTTCCCTTTTTTGAGATTGTAAGCACCATGACTAAGGTTCAAATGTTTTTAGCAATCGGATACACAGCATTGAGGGTTGCATTTATGAAATAAATTAAATGTGTTATAACGGCAAAAAGTAGTCTGTTCTTTTTAGGTTTTAAGCAAGCTATTTCCATAGCAAATTTAATTAAAATTGGTTATTTGATGTGTGGTGGTGAAAACCTAACAAGACAGATAAACA
Organism: Chrysodeixis includens; assembly: GCA_941860345.1. Classification (NCBI taxonomy): domain Eukaryota; kingdom Metazoa; phylum Arthropoda; class Insecta; order Lepidoptera; family Noctuidae; genus Chrysodeixis; species Chrysodeixis includens. The sequence goes on along the minus strand of OW796104.1, from coordinate 8,417,839 downwards.
GAACCATTTTCTTAATGCAATCTAATCTTGGATGTCTATAAAGGAATTTCAAACTATTATTTATTTTAACAGACCGGGCTCTATGGCGTACCTTGGAAGAGGTCTATGTCCAGCAATGGACTGCAACGGGCTGATGATGATGATTTGATTTGTTTTTAGTTCAAAGAGGTGTTGGTATGGGACGGGCAGATCACCCGCATGTGCTGCATCTCTGGCACGGAGATCCTGGTGTGTACGACGCGCGCGCACCTGCTGCGCTACCGCTGGGACGGCACGCAGAACCGCGACTACTGCCTCGACCTCGGCAGGATACCCTTCTCGATCAACCAACAAGTTTCTAAAGGTGATACAAATAATTTGAGACTACCACCACCTATTATAGTTTGAGAGTAGTCTTGAACTTGTAGTTTTTGTAATTTGTAGTTGTAGAAGCTAGACGCCACGGTATGCCGTGTAGTGTCCCGTTACACAAAGAGGGTTTTAGCCTCCTAATATTTCCAAAGTTCGTGATAATGTTAATAAAATTTGATTAGTAGCTAAATAGATTTTTTTTTGCCAAATAAAAGCGGACAGCACTGGATATTAATTGATAGAATTTCAGCAAGCATTCATATTGCAGTGGGTTTTAACAGGCTAGAAAATTCTTGAATCTGATTTTGGACGATAAAACTACAGCTGACATTAGATATGTTGAGATTTGTGACGTCACTCACCTTTTTATTGCACATCATCCTAATCATCATATATTCAAAATCGGTGTGACTAATCTTAAGCCTTGCAACTATTTTATCACACAATCTACTTTTTTTTTGGTTTGATAATGATTCTAACAGTCCTATAGTACCCTAAAAAAGAGCAAGGGTGCGTTTTACGACAAATTTAGCCTATGATTGACGGCTTATTATGATAACATATCCTTTGGCGCCGCATAATTTAAAACGAGTGTTAATAAGATAGAACTTATGCGCATATACACGGTAAAGCATAGCACTGATTACTGAAGACGACTGAGACAGCCTATTTTGCCCGTAGGAGTCTTTTGTTGTGCATCTATCATTAAATAAACCAGATCAAGGTAAGGCCAAGACCGAATTGTAGGAGAAATCTAAATCCCCCCTTTATTTCTAAGTTCTGTCGTAAAATATTACCTACTAGCTTATCAAACTTCTGGTAAAAATTTCAGCTGAGCCGATCTTAGAGGATAATACGCACGTCAATGACATAGAATACTCGCCATTAGTGTGCGGGTTCGGCATCACACTTAACGACGGACGGGCGGCCTACCTCACTGCACCTAACCTCAAATTTGATCCTAATGTAAGTATCAATAAATCCTAATTTTGTATGAACGCCTGACAAAAAAGGAGAAACGTCTCGTCTTAATTAATTTTAATAAAATGTCATTAGCTTGCTTTAAACAAAAGGGAGATGGAAAAAGTAAAAGCGGCGTCATATTTTTTTTATTATTTTTGTTAGTTAATTGATATTTTTGTTATTTTTTTCCCTATTATATCCATTTGGTGGTAATATTACTTACTTATGTATCAGTATATTATTAATATATGTTTAACAATCTCAGATATTATTGGACACAGATCTAAGGGTAAGAAATGTTTGAACGAGTGCCTTACTTTATAATTTGGAACCACTATTTATTTCTGTGTAGGCTTGATTTTCTTGTGTGATTTCCTGTGCCAGAATATTAAAAAGAAGTAAAAATATACACAATAAAGCTATTTTTATAATACAGAAGAAACTGTAACATCGATTAGATTTGTTTGAACTAAGAAAATCTTTTATAGTACTGTGTTTATGCTAAATGCTTTAAAGAATAAAATTATTATGTTACTTATTAGTAAAAATAATTAAGCTTGCGAATATGTATTAATTTCACCATGAGGCTGCGATTTCATCATAAATGCGAGGGATAGGTTTTTAAGAACCGAATCCTACTAATAATAAACACGAAAGTTTGTTAGTACAACGTTTGTTTGTTTGGTTTATTGCCAGTAGTTACGTGAAACAGTTCCGCTAAGGGACTACTGACCCGTTTTTCTCCCACTAGTTCCGCGGAACTAATGACCTACAAATTATTATATCAAAAGGCTGAATAATTTTTTGATGAAATTTGGTATGGAGTTAAAGATTTTAATAACCAACTGCGTCAAATAGGGCAATGTTTGTGTTGTTATAACCGACATAACCACGAATTTTATATCAAGTCTGTATAAAGCTACGTAAATAGAGCTGTTAAAAACACATTGTTCGCTATGCACCCCTTGTGACCCCTTTACATCCATGTATTTGCTAGGATTTATATTATAAAGGTTACATACCTTGTATGATTGTTGTTTTTGTATGTTGTAGGCAGTGCAAGGTATCTGGGCGCCCGGCATCGACGACGCGACCTGTGCGCGAGTTAATCACAAATTTAGGTTAATTGCTATTGGCAGGAAAAAAGTAAGTACCAACCGAAATATCAATTAACAATTTGACAAACCACCTCTTGTATTGATTAATGAAAAAAGTTCTGAAATTAAAATTCAATATGATATTTTTTGTCATTTACCTCATTAAAGTATCTCAGTATTTCTTAAGAGTTGTTATAATGTTGCATTTGTATTAATTGCAGTTCTCAAGTGGATGTGTTTACGATAGACGAGGCTACGGGTGGCTTGGAGCTGTCACATACAATGGTTCTCAGCTCCAAAGACTTCCCCGGTGATCCCGGACCTGTTAAATGTGTGAGGTAAGCATTGTAGGTCGGCGTGGATTCTGTAGGTTCTCACTATATAAGATGTCGCCGATACTGGCAAACTACTGACAGTCATAGACTATTACCTAGCCTCCTAAGTAGGTTGTAAGGGATCACTCTGAAACATGCGAACAAGTGAGCACTGGAGCTCAAAAAGCATTTATTTATTTATTTCCATATGTTACAGACTAAGTAAAAAATATAACCAGTTAAGATAAATATGCTCATTGCAGTCATGTCTGCGATATCCTAAGCCGCGCACAGACATCGCGAGGTATACGTCGCGAATGATTCGTCACGCATGCCTCAATCTGAGGCATACGACGGTACATTTATGCGTGAGTCCCGAACGACATATGCGAGCACGCAAACCACCACGCACGGTTTCGTTAGTAAAAACGGCTCCGACATGCGAGACGTGCAGATTGCAGCGGCGGCTTATATAGTGATTCATTCAATATTAAGTGAGCGCGCTTCGCAAACAACACCTGTCCCACGTCCGTCCACACGGAGCGCACGGCTCGTACTGAGGCGGCTTTCGCAACGATCGGAACACACACATCCACAAAGCCCGAGGCATGCGAGACGAACTATTCGCGGCGCATGCCTCGCGATGTCTGTACGCGGCTTTATATCGTTAGAATTGGGCATTCTACGTGACATTATTTTCTGAACTGCTCAGTCGCCAACGTGAAACTTTATTTTGTTGATATTTAACACTGGTTAATATTATTTTTGTCTCTGATGTAGTGTTAGACTACTTATTCTTTTGGTGCTTAATGTAAGTGGTGGTTGTATTCCCCCAGATGGACGGCGGACGGTCGCGCGGTGGCAGTGAGTTGGGAGCGCGGCGGTGTCTCTGCGTGGAGTACGTTCGGCGCGCTGCTGCTGTGCTCGCTGGCGTGGGACTACGGCCTCAGCCAGGACCGCGCCACGCACAACCCGCTCGTCGTCTCCAGCCTGGTACGTACTGCTGCTGTGCTCGCTGGCGTGGGACTACGGCCTCAGCCAGGACCGCGCCACGCACAACCCGCTCGTCGTCTCCAGCCTGGTACGTACTGCTGCTGTGCTCGCTGGCGTGGGACTACGGCCTCAGCCAGGACCGCGCCACGCACAACCCGCTCGTCGTCTCCAGCCTGGTACGTACTGCTGCTGTGCTCGCTGGCGTGGGACTACGGCCTCAGCCAGGACCGCGCCACGCACAACCCGCTCGTCGTCTCCAGCCTGGTACGTACTGCTGCTGTGCTCGCTGGCGTGGGACTACGGCCTCAGCCAGGACCGCGCCACGCACAACCCGCTCGTCGTCTCCAGCCTGGTACGTACTGCTGCTGTGCTCGCTGGCGTGGGACTACGGCCTCAGCCAGGACCGCGCCACGCACAACCCGCTCGTCGTCTCCAGCCTGGTACGTACTGCTGCTGTGCTCGCTGGCGTGGGACTACGGCCTCAGCCAGGACCGCGCCACGCACAACCCGCTCGTCGTCTCCAGCCTGGTACGTACTGCTGCTGTGCTCGCTGGCGTGGGACTACGGCCTCAGCCAGGACCGCGCCACGCACAACCCGCTCGTCGTCTCCAGCCTGGTACGTACTGCTGCTGTGCTCGCTGGCGTGGGACTACGGCCTCAGCCAGGACCGCGCCACGCACAACCCGCTCGTCGTCTCCAGCCTGGTACGTACTGCTGCTGTGCTCGCTGGCGTGGGACTACGGCCTCAGCCAGGACCGCGCCACGCACAACCCGCTCGTCGTCTCCAGCCTGGTACGTACTGCTGCTGTGCTCGCTGGCGTGGGACTACGGCCTCAGCCAGGACCGCGCCACGCACAACCCGCTCGTCGTCTCCAGCCTGGTACGTACTGCTGCTGTGCTCGCTGGCGTGGGACTACGGCCTCAGCCAGGACCGCGCCACGCACAACCCGCTCGTCGTCTCCAGCCTGGTACGTACTGCTGCTGTGCTCGCTGGCGTGGGACTACGGCCTCAGCCAGGACCGCGCCACGCACAACCCGCTCGTCGTCTCCAGCCTGGTACGTACTGCTGCTGTGCTCGCTGGCGTGGGACTACGGCCTCAGCCAGGACCGCGCCACGCACAACCCGCTCGTCGTCTCCAGCCTGGTACGTACTGCTGCTGTGCTCGCTGGCGTGGGACTACGGCCTCAGCCAGGACCGCGCCACGCACAACCCGCTCGTCGTCTCCAGCCTGGTACGTACTGCTGCTGTGCTCGCTGGCGTGGGACTACGGCCTCAGCCAGGACCGCGCCACGCACAACCCGCTCGTCGTCTCCAGCCTGGTACGTACTGCTGCTGTGCTCGCTGGCGTGGGACTACGGCCTCAGCCAGGACCGCGCCACGCACAACCCGCTCGTCGTCTCCAGCCTGGTACGTACTGCTGCTGTGCTCGCTGGCGTGGGACTACGGCCTCAGCCAGGACCGCGCCACGCACAACCCGCTCGTCGTCTCCAGCCTGGTACGTACTGCTGCTGTGCTCGCTGGCGTGGGACTACGGCCTCAGCCAGGACCGCGCCACGCACAACCCGCTCGTCGTCTCCAGCCTGGTACGTACTGCTGCTGTGCTCGCTGGCGTGGGACTACGGCCTCAGCCAGGACCGCGCCACGCACAACCCGCTCGTCGTCTCCAGCCTGGTACGTACTGCTGCTGTGCTCGCTGGCGTGGGACTACGGCCTCAGCCAGGACCGCGCCACGCACAACCCGCTCGTCGTCTCCAGCCTGGTACGTACTGCTGCTGTGCTCGCTGGCGTGGGACTACGGCCTCAGCCAGGACCGCGCCACGCACAACCCGCTCGTCGTCTCCAGCCTGGTACGTACTGCTGCTGTGCTCGCTGGCGTGGGACTACGGCCTCAGCCAGGACCGCGCCACGCACAACCCGCTCGTCGTCTCCAGCCTGGTACGTACTGCTGCTGTGCTCGCTGGCGTGGGACTACGGCCTCAGCCAGGACCGCGCCACGCACAACCCGCTCGTCGTCTCCAGCCTGGTACGTACTGCTGCTGTGCTCGCTGGCGTGGGACTACGGCCTCAGCCAGGACCGCGCCACGCACAACCCGCTCGTCGTCTCCAGCCTGGTACGTACTGCTGCTGTGCTCGCTGGCGTGGGACTACGGCCTCAGCCAGGACCGCGCCACGCACAACCCGCTCGTCGTCTCCAGCCTGGTACGTACTGCTGCTGTGCTCGCTGGCGTGGGACTACGGCCTCAGCCAGGACCGCGCCACGCACAACCCGCTCGTCGTCTCCAGCCTGGTACGTACTGCTGCTGTGCTCGCTGGCGTGGGACTACGGCCTCAGCCAGGACCGCGCCACGCACAACCCGCTCGTCGTCTCCAGCCTGGTACGTACTGCTGCTGTGCTCGCTGGCGTGGGACTACGGCCTCAGCCAGGACCGCGCCACGCACAACCCGCTCGTCGTCTCCAGCCTGGTACGTACTGCTGCTGTGCTCGCTGGCGTGGGACTACGGCCTCAGCCAGGACCGCGCCACGCACAACCCGCTCGTCGTCTCCAGCCTGGTACGTACTGCTGCTGTGCTCGCTGGCGTGGGACTACGGCCTCAGCCAGGACCGCGCCACGCACAACCCGCTCGTCGTCTCCAGCCTGGTACGTACTGCTGCTGTGCTCGCTGGCGTGGGGACTACGGCCTCAGCCAGGACCGCGCCACGCACAACCCGCTCGTCGTCTCCAGCCTGGTACGTACTGCTGCTGTGCTCGCTGGCGTGGGACTACGGCCTCAGCCAGGACCGCGCCACGCACAACCCGCTCGTCGTCTCCAGCCTGGTACGTACTGCTGCTGTGCTCGCTGGCGTGGGACTACGGCCTCAGCCAGGACCGCGCCACGCACAACCCGCTCGTCGTCTCCAGCCTGGTACGTACTGCTGCTGTGCTCGCTGGCGTGGGACTACGGCCTCAGCCAGGACCGCGCCACGCACAACCCGCTCGTCGTCTCCAGCCTGGTACGTACTGCTGCTGTGCTCGCTGGCGTGGGACTACGGCCTCAGCCAGGACCGCGCCACGCACAACCCGCTCGTCGTCTCCAGCCTGGTACGTACTGCTGCTGTGCTCGCTGGCGTGGGACTACGGCCTCAGCCAGGACCGCGCCACGCACAACCCGCTCGTCGTCTCCAGCCTGGTACGTACTGCTGCTGTGCTCGCTGGCGTGGGACTACGGCCTCAGCCAGGACCGCGCCACGCACAACCCGCTCGTCGTCTCCAGCCTGGTACGTACTGCTGCTGTGCTCGCTGGCGTGGGACTACGGCCTCAGCCAGGACCGCGCCACGCACAACCCGCTCGTCGTCTCCAGCCTGGTACGTACTGCTGCTGTGCTCGCTGGCGTGGGACTACGGCCTCAGCCAGGGTCACGCAGTGCATGCGCAAGCGATCCCGTGACGCTGGCTTAGGTAGTAGTAGGGGCTCGGGATGTTTTAGTCGGTGGGAGTCCGACATATCCCCACGTCGTGCCTTCGGCGTGGGTTGAAGTCATTAGCTTTTCACCACGGAAAAAAAGGCCCGCGCCACGCATAACCCGCTCGTCGTCTCCAGCCTGGTACGTATTGCCGAGGACACGATGAAACGTGGCGCTTTCATGCCACGAAACACGGATCATTTACGTCCCCCTTCTGCCTACACGTTTTTCTTGGAAAAGATTAATGGAAAGATTTCGGCTTCCAAAAATCCCCCTTTTCCCAAGTGGCAAGAAGTCTTCTGGAACAATATTATATTCAAAGTTCAGTACAAGTTCCAATCCTCCTGAAGAGAATTTGCTCAAAGGGATATAGAAAAATTTCTACTTACCTGGTCTTCATTCAAATTATGTTAAAATCGGTGCAATTGTATCAATTAGGTGATGTCATTAACAATTTTTTCCGTATTTTTTTTTTCAGGAATGGGCAACAGAAGGTTACCAACTTTGGATGGTAAAAGTGGAAGGAGACTCTAGCACTAATATAATCCAACTGGACTTCATCAAAAGTCCGCTCAGTGTTAACCCTTGTATGGTAAGTGTAGTTATTATTTTGTCATGATTTGTATGGTAGTCCCTTTTAGACCTGTCTCCAAAATTTAGATTTCGTGCCAGAAATAAAGTATTCGTGATGAAAAGCTTATTATTATTTGATGATAGTTAACTGTAGGATACTATATTTACCGCCACTGATTTTCCGTATTTTTTTATATTACATATCTCTTTACAAGATTTTATTTTATCCTCAGAGCAACCAAAGGCATTTATATCTTCAAGCAGACGACAAGCTCTACGTGAATCTAGAAGACAACCTAACAAAGCGAACCAAGATATCCATCATAGACTCATCGGCCGATGTCTACCAGTCAGAGAACGGTCTCGCCGACCAGCCTAACTTGGAATACGAGAGCAGTACTAAATATAGGGAGTTTGTTGATGACAACGAGTGCAGGAAACAGTGGATAGTGTTGCCGTTGCCTGCTACTTATATTGCTACGAATTGGCCTTTAAGGGTAAGTCTTTTTAGTGTTTCATGGACTGATTTATTAAGTTTTGACGAACGATCACGACTCAACATGAAAGTCTTTCTATAGTTAGACTTATGGAATATTGGCAAATATTATTATTCGCGGAGAGATTTGACGGGATTGCGTTTTCCATTCCTCTCTTTGAGACGAGAAAGAAACGCTATTGGTAACTATGCCTAACCGCGGCAGTTATCCTTTTCGCGATACTTAATAGAAATTACTTCTTTATACACAATCCGTATTAAGAACTTACTTTGTTATCATCGCTCGTTGTTACTCTAAATACAGCGTCTAGCGAAAGTCAAATATCAGATGACGAATATATTTTTTTATGTCAATTAATTCCATATTATTAAGTGCATCTATTGATTCTGTATTCTCAAAGCTTTTATAGACACACTGACAGCACTTGTATCCTTATTTGACGGGTCTGTTGGTCTAGTGCTAAGCCGGAGGTCGTGGGTTCGATTCCCACCCAAGACAAATGATGATGAAAGTGTGATGAGCACGATCATTTGTTCTGTTTCTGGGTGTGATTTATCTATATTATGTATATATTTAGAAATATATAAGTGTGTTTATCAGGTGTCTGATTACCATAACTCAAGCTCTGCTTAGCTTGGGATGAGATGGCCGTGTGTGGATATTGTCCCAAGATATTTATTATTATTTATTTTCAACGTTTTTAAAGACTTACTAACAGACACTAATACCACAGTACAGTGCCATCGACGAGTCCGGCATGAACGTGTGCGTGGCGGGCCGCACGGGGCTGGCGCTGTACAGCTGCGCGGCGCGGCGCTGGAAGCTGTTCGGCAACGAGGCGCAGGAGAAGGACTTCGTGGTGGCCGGCGGCATGCTGTGGTGGCGGCACTATGTCGTCGTCGGTAAGGACCACAATCTACAGTCATGTAGCTCTAGCAAGGCAATCACTGGTGGCCTGTCTTCAGTCTGAATGTAGTACCGTATTTTTGCCTACCGAGAATTCAAATATGGGCTGATTTTTTTATGCTCCAAAATTGGAATCTAAAAACCGAAGTGATGACACATGGCTTCCAAAATGTGTTCCTTCTATAAAAAAATAAAATGAAAATGGCCTATCAATAGTCTGCAAAAAACTACAGGCAAAAGTTTACTTACTCACTTACTACTAAATACTTACTCACGTCCCGGCTTTTATTTTAGCAAAGGTTACTAACATTATTTATACACAAACATTTTCCTCCAACTAGGTTGCTACAGCATTCTAGACGGGCACGACGAGATCCGCTTCTATCCCCGCGAGGCGAAACTCGACAACAAGTTCGCGAAGATCGTGCGCGTGCAGTCGCAGGTGTTCGTGCTGGACATCCTGGACGACCAGCTGGTCGTGTTCGGGGCCGACGCGCTCGTCACCATCTACGAGCTCAACTGTGTGGACGACAGTAAGTCATCAGCTGATGCATCAAGTAACTAGCTAATGATTAGGACTATGAATTGAAGAAAGAATGATTTATAGAACTATGAAGTTTAGGAAGTGATGGACGAAAGTTAGACGATGGCTGATTACTCGTGATGAACTCTTGAAGCTGTGATAGCCTAGTGGTAAGACCATAGGACTGCAAAGTCAAAGTTCTTAAGTTCGATCTCCACGGGGCGCACCGACTTTTCGAATGTTGTGTGTGGTTTGGAAATATATATCATAGCTTCCGTGTTTCGGAAGGCACGTAAAAATGTGGGTCCTGCGCGTGATCTCTCCGGTCATGTCAGATTGTTGTCCCATCGGGCTATAAGAGTAAAGGAACTGAGAGTGCATTTGTTTTTGCGGACACGCTTGTGCACTATAATATTATTATGTCCTGCGTAGCTGGCTGGTGTCATAGTAACACTGGCCGCCGTGGCCGAAATCCGTCAGGACCGCTATTATTATTACTATTATATTAAAACCTTGGTTGGTTACACACTACAACTTTGAATATGTGATGGTGTGTTGTGTCAGTGGGTGACATCGAGCTGCGCTGCGTGCAGGCGGTGGACGTGTCCGCGCTGTCGCACCCGGCGTGCGTGGTGTCGGCGTCGCTGTGCCGCCTGCAGGAGCCGCCGCGCGCGCGACAGTCCGCCGCCTCGCTGCACATGCAGCAACGACAACCGGACTCACTGGTTAGCTTACACTGCATATTATGCTATTTAACTGTTACCAAATGTTTCTCCACGCAAATGTCATTTACAGCTGTCAAAATATAACCCCCCTCTGACGTAGTCGATTACAAAAATAGCCTATCTCCAGATCCAATTAAATTAAAATTGATCCAACCGTTTGAACTTAAAAAAGTAACAATCATCTATCCATCCATCCTTACAAACTTTCACGTTTATAATATTAGTAAGATTCCTTCAATGCTCAGAACTTAATTCCTAAATGGGAAAAGGCCTGTGCTCAGTAGTGGAAGATTGATTGTCACTTATTATTATTGTTTTACTGTCAAACCGATGAAACTTTTATAGGTCATTTTTATATGACTAAGAATGTAACTATCTTGAATTAAGAGTTGACCATACTATACGATAGAAGAAAAGAAAAGGAAACGAAAGAAAATGACTTCTGTCAATAACACTTTCTTAAAAAAAAGAGAGATTTGATATCCGCAATAACTTATATACCTAGTCAGTGTGCACAAATGTTACAGCTCAACATAAGAATGCCTTATAATATGAATGTGTATCTTTTATAGGTGATCAACGCCAGCGGTAAACTGATGATGGTACAAAGAGAAGAGTATGATGTCGACGAAGACAACAATCCGGTGAGTCCAACTTAAATACTGAAGTTTACAGATGAAATATACTTTGATTTATTATCATTTTAGGATTGAGTTATTATACAATGTTATACAGTTTATTTTACGAATATACTATTTTAACTTGATGTTAAAAATGTATGTTTATTTCGATTCAATCGTAATTCGATAGTAACCTAGGTAGAAAAAGTCTATTTACATTAACCAGCTCCCGCTATGCGCTATTAACCCAATGACTCAAACAGAATTTCTAAAACCCGAATGGATATTTATAATGCCCAACGATTATCCAATTATTGTGGTTATGTAAAAAATACGCATAAATTATCGTCAAATGCGTGTCGTGGGTGCTCGGCACGCATAACTAAATGCGCCTATTTAACGCTGCACTGGCCGCAAACAAAACTAAAGGAGCCACAAAAAACAAATCGCTTCGTATAATATTCATTTATTCAGGTACACTTCGTTGCTTTGGATTAAACCCCTCAAACTTAACTTCTAACATGACCTATGTGTATTTTTGCATGCGTCACACATGCAAGAACACACTAGCGCCGTGAGTAACTAAATAGGTTACCTATACACGGAGAAGTTACAGAATTATTTACATTTGAAACTTAAATTAACTTAATGGTGTTTGGTTCTGATGGTGAGGGTTTTACCATCGAGTGAGATGGGTCCGGCGGCCCAGCGACGTACTATGTTACCTTTGGCACCGTATGAGGTGCCTGAGAGGTGAGCCCACGGGCCCGGCGCGGGCAGCGGGTACCACGGCAGGATGTCCAACGTGGGCACCGGGGCTATGACAGGCGGCGTGTCAATGATGGGGGTGATGATCGGCTGGTGATGGACCTCGGCGACTGGCGCTATTGGTGCAATCGGAGCAATTGGACCGATGGGTCCAATAGGGTAGGAGTCATATGCCGCGATTGGTCCGTAGTGGCCAATAGATCCAGCAATTGGCTTAGTAATAACGGGAGCGATCGGCTTGGTGACTATCGGCGCAGCGACTATCGGTGCGACAGCGGAAAATGAGTGTACATTGGGGCCGGTGCGCTTGACGACAGCATTGAACCCAGTCAGGGCGTCAGCTGTGTACTCCACGAGCCGCACGTTGCCGTCGGGTTCCACCAAAGAGTATGCTCCCCTGACCACGTCACCGTTGCGAGTCTCCCACTGCGCCTTGTTGTCGCCTGTCGAGGGGTCGTTCACCGCGTAGTTGAATCCGTAATTCGGGTTAGGCTGTAACGATTAAATCACTGTAAAATTTGCTATACATTTTAAATACAATAATGAGGTTCTAGGTACTTACAATTTTCTCAATAGTAGTAATCGGATAGTATGATATCGCCGCAGGAGGGTTGGCTGCAATGGCCGCTACGAATGCCAAAAGGCATGAGACCTGAAACAGGACAAATACAAAATTATTGAAAGCATATTTTTGAAGATTTAATAATGATTAAGATGATCTTATTTTCAGATTCATCTGATTTTGGTAAAGACTTCTTATGTCTTGCTGTTTATTAATTATTAAAACCATGGGGTCTCTATTACCGTTACGATGGTGTTCATATTGTTGGGCTACAAGGTACTCCAGTGAGCTAACGAAGTGTACTGATAATTTGTCATAAGCGAAATGCTTATTTATACAACACTAATTATTCGACCCGACTGCGTCCCGGTTTTTGTCAAAGATCTAGTTCCGAGCCGGTCCGTGACAGCTTAGTATTCATAAATAGTGTTATACATGGCCAGTTGTTATACAAATGTGTTATTAGGAGCGTATATTATGATTTATTAATGAGTAATTAAATTCTATTATGTCTTCAACCTAAAAGCGTTTTAGCACCTTCCGGAACATTCTGTTTGAGATGATGCAACTTAAATCGTTGTACTCTACATCAACTGTCGGTAAATAATGGACCCGGGATTATATTCAAAAAGGTCTATTTAGCTGTAAAGATATAAAACAACACATCAAAGATAACTAACCATAGAGTACACATAAACTTACTGTTGACTTTTTTAATATTATAATGAATGTCAACTTCATCGCTTTACAATAAAGACTATGTTTATGTCAAATTATTGCTATTGACTGAACTGTTTGGCTGTACCTACTTAGGTTTCTTGGGAATTTGGCATGCTTTATTCTTTTCAAGATCTGCCTAGATTCAGGCCTAGATAACTGACTTTTAGATACGTTTTAAGCTTTGTAGGTCCACAAATAAGTTATTTCATTAGTAAGTGCCTCATGTCCATTTTATAAAATATTTTTACAGAAACTTAGTGATTTGTGATCCTATTTACTTAGTTTTTAATGTAAGGTTATTAATATAGTCTTGTAGTTGATTCTTAGTTTTTAATGAATAGAGTAAAAAAAGTATTTTACTATATACAAGTGTGTACAGTAAAATACCTATTTCCATAAACAGCCTCTCATTAAAAATCTAAATCATTTTATTTGGTAGCACTTTTGAACGTCAAAAACAAGAAGATATAGACAAAATGCCTAATCGTCAACCATTCACTGCATCCTCAGTGCTACATATTAAGAAAACAAATTTATAATAATTTATCTACCTTTTTAAAGGCCCAACTAATAGTAAAAGTAGCATTGGTAACAATTGCCAAAGCAGGATCTGTCTGAAATATAAATTACTCAATACCATTTATGACTACTATATTTATATCATATTATTCGGGTTACCGTCCCATCGGGCTATGAGAGTAAAGGAACAGAGAGTGCACCTGTGTTTTCGCACACGCTTGTGCACTATAATATGTCCTGCGTAGCTGGCTGGTGACATAGTAACATTAGCCGCCGTGACCGAAATCGGTCCGGACACATTACGTTACTGACAGTGGTCGTGGGTACCGCATAGATGCTTCAGGATGTTATTGCTAAGCCAGAGGGTCTATCACCATCAAGTAAAGGAATATTCTCGTCGCTCTTTTTCCTGTAGTACCCCATCTCACTATTCTCACTTCCAAACCCGGAATAATATTGCTTTAAAAGCTGCCACAGATCAAAACTAATGTAAGCCTTTTTTATTTCGAGTTATAGGAAAATATTTAATTTTATTTTTTTTCTTATGCACTTAACTCCACGAAATGTCTTGCAAATTTTGGTAAATAATATGAAAAAATAATTTTCATCATATCATAAGTGTCAAAAGAAGTTTTATTAAACTATACGATCAACAGTTTTAATAAATTGTTTACTAGCTGTTACCTCGACGTCTCGTATGTGTGGAAGTTAGTTAAGTTGTAAAATGCATTTGTTAAGATGTGTTAAAATACTTTTTAATAACTGCAGTCAAATAACTATCAATAGTAATTGTTTTTATTAAAACGTGTTTTTTATTACATTTAATAAATATTGGCAAATTAAGATTATAGAATAACTTCAGGTTTAATGTATCACTACATAGTATAAAACGAAGTTGCTTACCGCCGTCTGTCTGTATGCTTAGATCTTTAAAACTTCGCAAAGGGTTTTATTATATCAGTATTGATCAGAAGGTAATTTATCAGAAGGACGTATAATAAATATATCTTATAAATGATATCAGAATTGCACCTGTGCGAAGCTGTGGTAGGTCGCTAGTGTCATAGTAAAAATAACAATTCCAAGATAAAGTTTAAATGCTTGTATATTTTTACAGTATATTAGTCTTAGTACAGCTGTATTTACAAATCATTATAGACTAGTCGGTGGCCTTCTTCGGCGATTATAATATCGGTACCAATGCAAAGAAGACAGTTTTACACTTGTATTTCTTGAGTAACAAGAACTCTTTGGCCGATATGAAAATTTAACTATATTTCGATGCAATACACTTTTACATCTTTTCTATTTTATTCCACTATTTGAGTACAACTCAGTGCTTTTTCTTTAAGACTAATGTCCTACCATACAACGGTATAGGACCAGTTGTCCATTTGTGGACGTCACCGTTAACGTGCTTCGTGGTGTAGATAGTCACGTAGGGCTTGTGTACCAAGGGCCCGGCTAGCGGTACCCAACCTCCGTAGGAGTGAGTGAAGGGGTCCCAGGGAAGGCTCCACTGTCCGTAAGAAGTGAGTTTGGGAAGGTTAGCAACTATAGGCGCTGCTCCGAAACCGTAGTTGACTGGTCCTAGGATTGTGTAAGGAGCAGCAGCTTTTAAGACTGGTGCGTGTGCTGCGGGCGGGTGGACTCCCGGCCCGATCTTCTTGACGACGGCGTTGAACCCGCTGAGCCCGTCCGCGGCGTAGTCCACCACGCGCAGGGAGCCGTCCGGCTCGACCAGCGAGTACGAGCCCTTCACCACGTCACCGTTCCTCGTCTCCCATTGTGCCTTGTTGTCTTTTGTTATCGGATCGCTAACCGCGTAGTTAAACGCGTATCGGGAAGAATCCTGTTGAAAAAATATATTTTAATATTCATCTTAAACTATGCTTATTCTAAGATGTAAAAAAATGGATGCTTACGACTTTGTCAATGACTGGAACTATGTTTATTGCGCCAGCGGAGACAGTAGCAATTGCTACAGCGAGTGTGCACGCAATCTGAAATGATGCACGTTATTACAAATTATGTAGTTTACACTTCACAGAAAAATAATAATCCGTTGTACTATATTTAATTTTCATCCCCGATATGAAACAATTAAATGATCATGTCGCGAATATTATTATTAATTTATCAGCAACTCTTCAAAATCCTTTGGTTAATTCGCACATAATCCATCAATTGTTATCTAAGACATTTTTAAATGATGGTTTTTTAATATTACCAACCACTAGTAGTCGAC
Organism: Chrysodeixis includens; assembly: GCA_941860345.1. Lineage (NCBI taxonomy): Eukaryota > Metazoa > Arthropoda > Insecta > Lepidoptera > Noctuidae > Chrysodeixis > Chrysodeixis includens. Next base: position 8,402,017 of record OW796104.1, on the reverse strand, counting down.
TCATTTTGTTTGATGGTGATATGTTGACTGTATGTCTGTCAATATTCACAATCCTTTTATAAGTGTATCGGAGTGAGGAACTGGTGTGACCCGTTTCATGACGACTGGTTCTTTATACATTCGAAGCATGCGTTATTGTGTGCGTAAATATTTTTTATTGTTTATAAGGCTGTAATAGACATGCATTTTAGGGTTACCTTTCTAAATTTAGGCTAGTACAGGACTGATTATAGCAGACATAAATTTGGATATTTCATCTGGAAAAATGATTTTTTAAAAGAGCTTTCATTAAATGCTTTGGTTTCTGCATTATATCAGCATCCTGGAGTCTTACACATTTGCATTTAGTCATTTAAATTTTCCACAGTACTAGAACTGAAACGTTTTACCTTGCAATCAAATCTAATAAAGAGGGAAACAAATCATATTTTATCCCAAAATACTATAACTTGTAAAGAAATGAACAAGAAGCGCCAAATTAGTAAAGCTAATGTTGTCACTACCATGCCACCAGTTCTGAATATAATCTCAAGCAATTTACTGTGTGCAAAAAACTTTATTATTATTACTAGTCTGAGATGTCCCACTGCTGGGCGAAGGCCTCCCTACTCTTCTACCACTTGTCTCTCTCAAGAGCCGCGGGTGAGCAATTCGGTCTCGTTCGATAAAAAATAAATTTCCAAAAATCATCATATTTTCCCTACCACAGACAGAACCTTTTCTTTAATTCCTCTGTACAATCAACGAATACCATTCATACGTTTACATAAATACATACATGATACAGTTGTATGATGCCTATCATTTATTACAAATGCTGTCAGCATTGCATGTCAGTCTGTCATAATATACCCCCAGTAGGTAAAAGGTTCAAATTCATTATGATTTGTGCCACTAGAAAAGTGTAGTCAAACTTTTTCAAACATCTTTAAGAATGTTCTCGAATGGCATATGTTTGTTTATTTTTTGTAACTAATATTATTTTTTTATATTTTTTGAACTCGGTTATCGGATATGTAATATTTAAATCAATAAAATGAATAATTTCGGATAATGAGGCGGATTTAACTGACTTAGATTTTTTATGTAAAATATTTTTGTTAAAACATTCGTTAATTGATTACTATAACCCTAATAATCATTTATACAGTACTTGCTTCTAAGAACTTATATATTTAAACACAAAATATTAATAATGTTATTTTTATTTTAGTTATGAGCTAAAATTACAACAATTTTAATTGCTTGAAAGCTATTTTATTTATTATCAACAGCCAAGTCTCTATTGTGACATAGACAATTTAATGTAATTCAAGTTTTTACGCTCTAGCGGTTCGTAGCGTAGGTTTACTGCCCTTCAAATTGTTCCAAACCGGTCGTGCCCTAAATATTGTACAAGTACTAACTTATTATTTTTTATTCCATCCAACAAATGATTGCGAGATATTATATTTGCAAACTGTTTAAAAATAAATGATAATTTTATTTTGTAAATAAGAAATGCCACAATGGTAACTGATTTTATTTTTACTATCTTATTACAATGCACATACTTTTTAAAAAATTCCACCAAAAAAAAATGAATAAAAAAAATGGGCAACAAAGATGATGTTTTTGCTCTTTTTTTAAAGATGATACATTTTACTTATTTTTTAAATTTTATTTGTTGGGTTTATCCCTATAAATACATCAACCCCATCATGCCTATACTTACTACTAATCTAGCTGATTGCACCTAGATTTTGTATAACGAGTCAAACTGTTACCCTCGTTGCTAACTTGACCTACCTCAACAGCATACCTACGTACCGTCTGTGCCAAGATTGCAGAATTCGCCCAGTGACATAGTACAGCCTACTATCGTTGGCAATATATTGATAATACCCTTTTTACGAATCCTATCGTCGATTTTAGCAATTCGTTGAACAAAAATTGTAACGGATATGTTTCAGCAATACACCATAAAAAGCGATAGCGTTGTTTCTTAACGTTAATGCAATAGTAATAGTTCGTTTCCGATAAAGATTGGGGCTTCCTTTGCAATTCTATGAGTTATTCTATTTCTTGTCCGACTGTAGTTTATTACGAAAAAAATAATCAAATACACATCTGGAAGTATTTTTCAAAAAAGGCCTTTGGATTCTCCAAATTTTCTTAAATTAAAAAAATACTGGCCATAAAAATGATATAATTTTGTTGTTGATTTATTTATCATCTTGCTAGATCCTTTCCTGGTAGTTATAGGAAAAGAATATCTCTTTTATATTTCCATATTAATAAACATAAAGCATTTATTATTTGTTGGGTATAAGTACGCACTTGCGAAATACTTACAAATAATAGTCTAGTCGCCTTCTGTATATTTAATAAACTTAGATCTGGGTTAAGTGAACAACCGTGCATGACCTTCACAGTTACTGCCTTAGTTTTCGTAACAACTATTCTATTAATTACGCTATATTTACAACAATTAAAATAACATTAAAAAAAGAACAAAAAAATGCGTTTTATGCAAAGCAAATATCATCATCGTCATTACTGTAATTAAAATAACATTTAAGGAAAATAAAGGAATAAAAAATTAAACGTTTTTATGCGAAATTAATGTTGGTTTTCCGTTTGATTTGCAGTTATTTTTTATTAGTAGTTAGATATAATTTTAGATAAATGTTATCTATCCTGTGTATTCGGAAGTTTGTAATTACTTGAGAACAGTGAATCGGAAATGCTCTTTTAGTTCAGTGTATGGAGAGAAACAATGGATGTTGTTTACAAACGCAATCATCTTCGTATGATGATTGCATCCATTATTCAAATCATAGTTTTGAAAAACCCTTGTCCTGTGTACAGTCACAAACAAAAAGACGAATTCCCAATCTTTTTAATAGCATTGATATAGGGCTACTAAAGTATAGATATATCGGGTAATTGGGCAAAAGGTGTGCAGAGCATTTTATCGGTCATTTTATTACTGCAGTTTAAATTCTTAATTGTTAAAATAAATATAAATGGGTGTAATAAAAACAACACAATTCTACCACATGGTGGTATATGCTTTATTAGTGCTAGTCTGACTTATAATTAACAACATAAATAATTAATATCTTATGTACAATAATTACTTGACTCTGTCCTACTTTAAAGCTCATAAAGGGGACTTATATATTGAAGGCGATTTATTATTATAATAGCTATGGGCAGCGGCATTAGATGTTACTATTAAGCAGGCGTGTATATTAGTGTTTGCCGAGGTAGTCGTATCCTAATGAGCCAGCGTTAATCCATGGGTTCGACAGTAAACCGTGACCAAGATCACCTAAGTATCCGGGGCCAACTGGGCCGACTGGGCCTTTGACGTAACCGTCGCCTATGCCGCCGTATCCTCCGTATCCGCCAAGAGCTCCCTTCAGCAACAGGTCGCCGGAGTAACCACCAGCGGGGTAGATTGGTCCGTCCTTATAGATGGGAGCAGGGAGGGGCGCCGGGTAGATCGGCCCAGACTTGTAAATCGGTCCAGGAAGAGGCGCAGAGTATATTGGTCCAGCTTTGTATATAGGTCCCGAGAGTCCGGCATAAGATGGCAGTAGGGGAGCAATGGGTGCGACCGGCTTAGGAATAGGCCCGATTGGTCCGTATGCTGAGATTGGAGCGATTGGCGCGGGCTTGATGATAGGTGCCACCAAGGGTGCGATAGGCGCAATAGGTATAGGTGCTGCTTTCACAAGGTTTGCTGTTGATATAGCGCCTCCAATGATAGGTCCAGAGATGAGAGGAGCGCCGGCTAAGCCTCCAAGCTTAGCCACCGGTCCTACAGAGATGGGTGCAATGGCCGATGCATGGCCCAGCACTGGGATAGGAGCCTTGTAGATAGACGCAGGGATCGTGACTGGGTGCAGGTTAGGTCCGACGCGCTTTACTACAGCGTTGAATCCAGATTTATCATCTGCCCAATATTCTACAATACGTATGCTGCCGTCTGGTTCCACAAGCGAATATGCCCCTGAAAACAAATAAAAATAATGTGGTAACTAATATCGTATTCATGATCACCATTAGTTGTTTACCAGTAGTCGTAATGCAGGGAAACTGGTCGAACTACATTACAATGACTGTGATTTACACGGACTACTAGCATTGGAACTGTTACGATTCAAAACTAGAGCACACTTAGCACGGAACATTGTTATTGATTGCTGAAGTTTTAATTATTGTTGTTTTGACTTCACATTCATTTAACTGTTAATGTTACCTTTTACTGTGTCTCCGTCTCGTTTTTCCCATTGCGCCTTGTTATCTCCCGTGTGGGGATCTCTTACTGCATATTCGAAGGCGTATCTGGGATAGGCCTACAGAAAAAAAAACACTGTTATTTGAGGAACGAAAATAATTTCAGTTGAAAATTTTAATGTTTTCACTCACATAATAATCTACTGAAGCATGGCCTGGCGCGTATACCAGTCCTCCTCCTAATCCTCCTAATAGTCCATCACCGGAGGCAGACGCCGCGAAGGCGAGAAGATACGATATCTGCAAAATTCAAAACCACTTTTCACTAACAAATTTTTAAAACAATTTATTGTGGCCAAAATTTATTTCACTGACCGCTACGTAGAAATTCATTATGCCGGAGACGCACAGACGTGATGTCAAAAACGCACTGCTTAGCTTTGAGCAACTTGAAGGCATTTATAGGCGATTGGTTTAGACCTTCATGTCCTAAGTTGCGGATGTGGAATGTTCGGTGTGTTGGCTCGCGCTCGTTGTAACAACAATCACCAAGAGTTGCATCAGGCTTCCTCATTTTCATAGAACAGCCTTCGGGCAGTGAAAACGTGTGTTAATATGTAACGAGGGCTCGGGTGCAGGACGCGCGGCTCTGCGCGCGGACGTGCATTATCAGCTCACTTCAGGTCGGAAACTGATCAATTGCAGCTATGATTTATATGATTGCCATCCTTATACATATTTTTTAATGTTCTAACGAATCTAAGTTTCCTTTAATGGGCAGTTCTTAGTATTATTGCCGCAATATCGTTAAACACGTTAATAATGCGACGATTTGCTCCAGTTGCGCCCGCGTGTGGCGTGCGGTGTCTAGGCGCTGTAATCTACTCGTTGATTGCACGCTCCACCGACGGATGTCGGTCAGTGTGATCATTATCAGATATTACTTGTATAACATAACACATTCATCCTTTTATGACAGGTGGTCTTGAACTTGAAAGTAATTGTCCGTTTCAAGGGGAAATTTTGTACGATGAACAGAATAGGAACAGTCTGTAAGCTTACAAAATTATCAGCAGGCATTGGTATTATTGATATTATAAATTTAAATCAACTACAGTTAAAGCATAATAGATATAAACATAAACACCTATTTTATCGTGGATCTTGACATAAATCGACGTTATCGGCGACCGTTTATTATCAATACTAGGTGACTAATTATATTCAAAGACTGGTCCAATATAATGACACGCGGTTCCTTAGCAAAATCTGAATGACCGCATTTTGTAGGTGCCACGTCATGCTCCAGATTGGGTCCGCCTCAACAGACTGCATTTGTATTATTTACAAGATAACTTGATAACTGTCGCTGTAATTATATTACGCTGGGATTATGTTCGGACCTTGTATTGAAAATAGCATAATGTTTATCTAACTAGTGATTTACTTAAACGCTTTGATTAACATCGCTTAACGAAAACATGTTGATAGCAGCGACAATTAGTTTTTTCATTTAAAAAGTATACAAGGACTAAAACATAAAAAAAAAAAAATACGATAGCATTATTTTGAGTCCATTTTTCTTTTTCAATTATTTTATTATTCCTATTAAATTTTTTTTTAGACCCATATTCAGCCTAGTACAATTCCTTGTGTTTAAATAAATACCTACGTATGTACACAGAACCGTGCGCTAATTTCCCATATACATCACTGCACATACATAACTTCCCTTTATCCCTTTACCTAATTTTGTGATCTATCCACCCGCAGGCCTACAGCTGCCTCCCAGCCACCGTCCTCGCATCATGCGTGGAGAGCGTCTGGTCGTGCGGCAGCGTCGCCGGCTCCCAGACGCAGCTCTCGCGCGCCCTCTGGCTGTGGTGCGGGGCGCTCGGCGCGCGCGTGTGGCTCCCTCTACTGCCGCGCGACGCGACCCGGCACCCGGACTCCGGCAGGCACACGTTCATGGCGAAACGGATCATGCTGCCATTCCATCTTAATATTTATCCTTTAAGTTAGTATAGATTTGGAGATGTATTTTCAGAATTTGGAAAAAAATACGTTTGAATTAACGATGAAATCTGTGATTTTTATTACAAGTAACTTTGAAGAAAATTTGAAGATATAATAATATATTTTCATGCTATGTAATAAAGAATGATTTATTTATAGCTGTTTTGCTGATGTTATTTATTCACGTAATTCCTGACTTGCAGGCAAAAAAATATTGTTAATAAAACCTGAAATATTTTTCTTTCAGCAATTTTATTTGACGACGCCATCTTGCTGGGCGCTGAGAACGACACCACCCTCTACGCTTCAGATTCCAACTCAGTGTTTTCATTGCCGTTCTGTGTCGTCAATAGAACTGTAAGTCGAAATTCATCTTAGTTTTACAGACCACTAGGCTATAAATAGGTTCATCGCCAAATTTAGGACTTTGCCTATTAATCATGAAATTTGGTACATAATTTTCATATGTGCAATAAATATTGCTTAATTACTACTGATTCATAACGTAAGTTCCTCCTTCCGTATGAACCTATTAAAACTGTAACTTATGTTTCCTTGTCTCAATTACATCAAATTCCAGCACTTAATAAACAACGATTGCAAAAAGGGCAAAAACGTGTCGTAATGTGATACTTAAATCGTTTAATAAAGCGAGACGGCTTATAACAAGCAGTTATTTAACTAATGACATCCTAGTAATCAATCAAAGTTAAATATGCTTGACATCTTATTGCTTAACGTATATCCGTAAAGGGCTAATGAAGATACAATAATTAACTAAAAGTCTAAGTTATGTTTTTTTATCCACTGCAAATGAATGGGGATGTACTGATTTTCTCGAGTTTTCTAACCATAAGTCGCCTTAGTAAAAATGTTGGTTCCTTTATCAAAACGTTCCAATGACACTTATTGCTTGTTAAAAACAAATGTCTTCATTAAAAACTCAAACAATATAGACTCTTTAAAAACTGACAAATCATAAAGATTCTACAAGTCAAATTTTTAACAGTACTCTTAAGTTTTTCATTATCTATAACACAACTTAGAACCAAAAAACAAAAATACTCGATTTAATATATAATAATAATTATTCCATAACAGAGTCAAGTCTACCTCCACCAAATCCTACGCCAGTTACTCCGGCGTAACTTAGGCTACCACGCGTGGGAGATCGCCCGCTCGTGCTCACAACTCGCCTACTTCCCGCACTCTCTGGAACTGCTGCTGCACGAGGTGTTGGAGGAAGAGGCCACCAGCAAGGAGCCCATACCTGATGCCCAGCTGCCGTCCATCATCGAGTTCGTGCACGAGTTCCCCGTTTATTTGCAGGTAACTTATTACAAGCACTAGGACTTACTTTTATTATTAAGGTGATTGCTTATTATATTATACTAGCCGTTGCCCGCGACTTCGTTCGGGGAAAAAAATAAGGATGAAAAATAGATGTTGGCCGTTACTCAGATCTACTGAATACGCATATTAAATTTGGTAAAAATCGGTCCAGCCGTTCCGGAGGAGTACGGTAACTAACATTGTGACATGGAAATTGTTTGTATTAGATTAAGGTAGGCTATCAAACGTGGGAGATTGTTTGGTCGTGCTTACATCTCGTCTACTTTCCGCACTTCATGAAACTGCTCCTACACGAAGTGTTGGACAAAGAGGCAAAAGACAAGCCCATATCTGAAGCTCAGCTCCCAAATTCGGGATTTACTCAACTGATTATGGAAATTATTTTACCAATATAAAGCCACGCTTTTGTAAAAGAGACCAACGAAGAGGGCACGAGACAGCTAGTATATAATAAGTACAATAGTAAATGTAACACTTCACAACTCAACCAATCTTTTGAAATAACTTCATTATACATTTAGTGTTTATGAAACCATAATCATGAATAATAAATAAAATGAAATGAACAAATAATTCATAAAACAGCGCGGATTTCATGTCATCCGTTACAGGCACTGACAGGCTATGTCTCATGTGTGTATGTAAAAACTAATGAAAACACATGCATTGCAGAGTATCTTTAATAAATGGCATGATTGATTAATTGACGACCTGTTTTGAATCCATGAATTGATTGCCTTGCTTTTTTATGTATGAAACAGTTACCATGAATACATATGTTTGTCATTTAAGACAGGCTTAGTAGGGGATGGGAATCTGATACCTTGGCGCGAAACTTGCCTATTGATCCAAAGACAAGGATGAATGAAAAAAGTGATTGGGAAAGTAAGAAACCTTTGACTAGGACAGGGCAAAAAGATCTCAACCGTTCTTGTCTCGGACAAAAACTCTTAAATGAGTGGAAAATTAAAACACATTAATTCAAGTCTGCTCTTACAAAATTTAAAGATTGCACCTCATGTATGGAATCCTACTTCCAACTAATATTGTTGGATGGATTTTTATTACTCTTTCACGCTCAAACTGCACTGGATCAAAATTGATGAAATTTGGTAAGGAGTTATCTGACACCCTGAATTATAAATAAATACTATTCAACCGACTGCGTTAAAAGGGGGGTAAAGATTTTTCAATTATAACCGACATTCGCGCGGACGAACTAATTAATACATATAACAGACTGTTTCTATACTATTTACTAAAGTCCTTTTTTCTCTTTCAGACTGTAGTCCAATGCGCGAGAAAGACGGAGATAGCACTGTGGGCGTACTTGTTCTCGGCGGCGGGAAAACCAAAGGAGTTATTCCAAGAATGTCTACAACGGAAGATGTTGGACACAGCGGCATCTTACCTTATAATATTACAGGTATTGTTATGTATTTAACATTTTACTATTGTTATATGTTACTATGAACTTTTGATAGCTTACCGTTAGAGTTTTCACAACAAGAATTTTCTTGTGCGTTTTGAATTGTATGCTCAGAATATTTAAACGTGACATGACATCGGTCACCGGTGACCGATAGTGTTTATGGGCCATGTCGGAAAAGTCAGATATTTACCGCGAGAAATATCATATAATATGATCAAACTTTTTTTATCCTTAGTGCGTGATAATAGCAACATAATTTACAGTTAGGATAAATGGCAAATAGTATAAAGTATTTTGAAGTATAGTAATATAAAAGGGTACAATAGTTGATGGTACAGAGCAATTCTAAATTCATTGTTTTTTCTCCTTGCAGCTTTTGAAGGTACTATGTATTATTGTACGCTTATTAACGCAGAGTAGACAAGGTTTTACCGTAGTTACGTTTGAAACAGTATTTAGTTGGGTTTATATTATAAGAATATATCTTTTTTAGTTTAGTTTCTGATTTACAGTGTTTGATTACTCGATGGAATCTGACAATCAAATGCTGTTTATAAAAGTTCAATCGATTTCATCTCTTATGAATAATCCTTTGTAGTAAACGTGTTAATTATATGTTAATTTTAAAAATAATCATCTCCAATTTAGTGTCCAATATCTTTGCATTAAATTCTACAAATACATTAAATCAGTATTCGATTGTCAGAAATCAATTAACCATAACAGCTGTCTTTACCCACGAACACGTTTCATGCATATTCCTCTATCACCAGAACTTGGAGAGCTCGACAGTGAGCCGGCAGCTGGCGACGCAACTGCTGGACACAGCGCTGCAGCAGGAGCGCTGGGACCTCGCCAGAGACCTCGTCCGGTTCCTTAGAGCTATAGGTGAGTTGGTACATTGTGATTGTGGAGTTGGTTACGATGATTATTTCCCAGCCTGAACGTTTTATCCCCAGCTAAAACTTTCAGGCTGGGTGAATAAAACAGCACAGAAAATATCATTTCATTTATTTTCTTATCACAGATTAGATAGTATAGTTAGTTAATCTAATACAAAGGAACATGTAATATTTGTGGGAGACTGATCTGAAAATATTACTTGAAGGTTTTGGTGAGGCCATTGTCTAGTATAAATAAAAATATATCGGTGTTATTCTTTTAAAATTGTGTAACCTACAATTACTGTGTGTAGTTTTTACGCCAATCATTTAACTCACGTTTGTTATAGATCCTAATGACGTGGATTCTCCAAGAAACTCGGTAAACGTCCAAGCGAAATACGGACAAGTGGTACAGTCGCAGACAGTCAGTCCGAATGCAGAGGATTTGTCTGTTATACTTGGAACAATGCAGGTAACATAGATCATTACTTTTCATACATAGTACACTCACAATAAAGATTATAGAAAATTAAGCATTTTCAAAATTTTAAGCAAGTAATTTTTGAAATGAAAATTTAGACAAGGAAAATGGTGTTTTCACCTCTTCGATGTTTAGTAATACACCCAAATACTCTTCAACATCACTCTCAAGTACACAACGAGAAAGACAAACCTTTATATCCATTTACAAACCAAAATGTTTGTGGTCCAGTTGGCGGGAGGTCGCGGGCGTAGCTTCAGCACGACGGTGTCCCCGCGCGAGCCGTCCCCGCCCTCGCACGCGCCCCCGCCCCCCGCGCCCCCTGCGCACGCGCCCCCCCGCCCGCGCCACCGCCGCCGTCAAACGGAAGAAGTCCGTGCCGGCTAGGGCTGACAGGTACTAATACATTTATTGCACTATTAGTTTAGTTAATGAGCACAGATGACTGATTGATTTAAGTAATTATGTATTGATGATAACACCTGATGTGCATTTTGTCTCTCTAGCGTTTCCCACATTCGTGTGTTACACTAAGGTTTAATATAACCAACTGTTTATTTATAATTTATCCAAAATTTATCAAATATTTTTTATTTGCTTTACTAACGCTTTTATATAGCCAGCCATCCTCATCTTCACAACAGTTTACCCAACAGGGACTCGTACAGCGGGACAGCTGAGGAGTTCTTCATAGACATGATGATACAGCGTCACGCCCGTCTCCTGCTCTCCACCGCCCGGCTACACGCGCTGGGCAAGATGGCCGCGTCCCTGGACTTGCACCTTGTTGCCTGGTTAGCCGGGGAACGGGAGCGGGCGGCCAGGATCGACAGTGCTGTCCTCTGTGTGAAAAGGTTGCATGAAGACTTCGCATGGCCCTACCCTGTGGTCAATGATGCTGAGCAGTACTTGCAGCGGAAAGGGAGCACTGTTACTAGTAAGTGTTGTTTATTACTGAAACTTGTTGCTTGGCAGCTGTTACTGAATCTAAACTGTGTTAAAGCTGTCCAAGTGGACTGATTCCTTAAAAATAAATCGTAAATTGTTAAATTATACAGTTTACTCAAGCGTATTTATCGGGAATGCCTGACTAGTTTTGGACTCAACCAGAGTCCTTAATCATAAGCTGACGCGGCGACGGTCGCGAGTCGGAACTCATTCCCGTTAAATGTGCGTGAGTAAACCTTATAATTTAACAATTATAAATCCACCTCATGAAAGTTTTAACAAAATCATCATAAATATCTACGTATTGCTGTCCTTCTAGAAGTAACTCGTTCCCGCTCGCTAGGTTCGTACACGCCGTCTGCGGAGTCGGACAGCCTGTGCGGGGACAGCGGCTACATGAGCCTGCCGCTGCGCGCCGCACTGCCGCTCATGTCCGGCCCCGTGCCTGTCTCGCCCGGGCCCGTCAGGTACAAACACCTGTTAATACCTACTAGTTTGTAACTGTTGCTAATACCTACGTTATTATCTGATTTGAATCATAACTGGTTTGAGTAAATAGATTAGATCGTTTCGAATGGTGTGGTGCACACGTAATGGACTTGGACGGAAACGTGTCTATTTCTACTTTTTTTTTCCCCTAGCTTAATGTCCCACTGCTGAGCAAAGGCCTCCCCCAAATCCTTTCATGTTCCGTCCTGCACCACCAGGCCTGGCGCTTGGCTGTTTATGATTATCAAATTTTAATTATTGACCGCACACCATGGATACGGCATATTATGTCAGACTTGCATACTCCTAGTCTCGTCGTTACCTTTATATCGATGTTATCTGTTAATCATTTTCTTTACGCGATATGACAGTTCTGCGGGCGAGGGCAGTGTAGCGGAGGGCGGGGGCGTGGCGTGGGTGGGCGAGGCGGGCGGCGCGGGCGAGGAGAGGCGCTACGCCGCGCTCATGGAGAGGCTGCACCACCACCAGGCCGAGCGCGGGGACCACACCGCGCATGTGCAGCTCAGGTACACAGCGTTGTAGATAGATGGCGTTGTTAAGTGTGGCGGAGGGCGGGGGCGTGGCGTGGGTGGGCGAGGCGGGCGGCGCGGGCGAGGAGAGGCGCTACGCCGCGCTCATGGAGAGGCTGCACCACCACCAGGCCGAGCGCGGGGACCACACCGCGCATGTGCAGCTCAGGTACACAGCGTTGTAGATAGATGGCGTTGTTAAGTGTGGCGGAGGGCGGGGGCGTGGCGTGGGTGGGCGAGGCGGGCGGCGCGGGCGAGGAGAGGCGCTACGCCGCGCTCATGGAGAGGCTGCACCACCACCAGGCCGAGCGCGGGGACCACACCGCGCATGTGCAGCTCAGGTACACAGCGTTGTAGATAGATGGCGTTGTTAAGTGTGGCGGAGGGCGGGGGCGTGGCGTGGGTGGGCGAGGCGGGCGGCGCGGGCGAGGAGAGGCGCTACGCCGCGCTCATGGAGAGGCTGCACCACCACCAGGCCGAGCGCGGGGACCACACCGCGCATGTGCAGCTCAGGTACACAGCGTTGTAGATAGATGGCGTTGTTAAGTGTGGCGGAGGGCGGGGGCGTGGCGTGGGTGGGCGAGGCGGGCGGCGCGGGCGAGGAGAGGCGCTACGCCGCGCTCATGGAGAGGCTGCACCACCACCAGGCCGAGCGCGGGGACCACACCGCGCATGTGCAGCTCAGGTACACAGCGTTGTAGATAGATGGCGTTGTTAAGTGTGGCGGAGGGCGGGGGCGTGGCGTGGGTGGGCGAGGCGGGCGGCGCGGGCGAGGAGAGGCGCTACGCCGCGCTCATGGAGAGGCTGCACCACCACCAGGCCGAGCGCGGGGACCACACCGCGCATGTGCAGCTCAGGTACACAGCGTTGTAGATAGATGGCGTTGTTAAGTGTGGCGGAGGGCGGGGGCGTGGCGTGGGTGGGCGAGGCGGGCGGCGCGGGCGAGGAGAGGCGCTACGCCGCGCTCATGGAGAGGCTGCACCACCACCAGGCCGAGCGCGGGGACCACACCGCGCATGTGCAGCTCAGGTACACAGCGTTGTAGATAGATGGCGTTGTTAAGTGTGGCGGAGGGCGGGGGCGTGGCGTGGGTGGGCGAGGCGGGCGGCGCGGGCGAGGAGAGGCGCTACGCCGCGCTCATGGAGAGGCTGCACCACCACCAGGCCGAGCGCGGGGACCACACCGCGCATGTGCAGCTCAGGTACACAGCGTTGTAGATAGATGGCGTTGTTAAGTGTGGCGGAGGGCGGGGGCGTGGCGTGGGTGGGCGAGGCGGGCGGCGCGGGCGAGGAGAGGCGCTACGCCGCGCTCATGGAGAGGCTGCACCACCACCAGGCCGAGCGCGGGGACCACACCGCGCATGTGCAGCTCAGGTACACAGCGTTGTAGATAGATGGCGTTGTTAAGTGTGGCGGAGGGCGGGGGCGTGGCGTGGGTGGGCGAGGCGGGCGGCGCGGGCGAGGAGAGGCGCTACGCCGCGCTCATGGAGAGGCTGCACCACCACCAGGCCGAGCGCGGGGACCACACCGCGCATGTGCAGCTCAGGTACACAGCGTTGTAGATAGATGGCGTTGTTAAGTGTGGCGGAGGGCGGGGGCGTGGCGTGGGTGGGCGAGGCGGGCGGCGCGGGCGAGGAGAGGCGCTACGCCGCGCTCATGGAGAGGCTGCACCACCACCAGGCCGAGCGCGGGGACCACACCGCGCATGTGCAGCTCAGGTACACAGCGTTGTAGATAGATGGCGTTGTTAAGTGTGGCGGAGGGCGGGGGCGTGGCGTGGGTGGGCGAGGCGGGCGGCGCGGGCGAGGAGAGGCGCTACGCCGCGCTCATGGAGAGGCTGCACCACCACCAGGCCGAGCGCGGGGACCACACCGCGCATGTGCAGCTCAGGTACACAGCGTTGTAGATAGATGGCGTTGTTAAGTGTGGCGGAGGGCGGGGGCGTGGCGTGGGTGGGCGAGGCGGGCGGCGCGGGCGAGGAGAGGCGCTACGCCGCGCTCATGGAGAGGCTGCACCACCACCAGGCCGAGCGCGGGGACCACACCGCGCATGTGCAGCTCAGGTACACAGCGTTGTAGATAGATGGCGTTGTTAAGTGTGGCGGAGGGCGGGGGCGTGGCGTGGGTGGGCGAGGCGGGCGGCGCGGGCGAGGAGAGGCGCTACGCCGCGCTCATGGAGAGGCTGCACCACCACCAGGCCGAGCGCGGGGACCACACCGCGCATGTGCAGCTCAGGTACACAGCGTTGTAGATAGATGGCGTTGTTAAGTGTGGCGGAGGGCGGGGGCGTGGCGTGGGTGGGCGAGGCGGGCGGCGCGGGCGAGGAGAGGCGCTACGCCGCGCTCATGGAGAGGCTGCACCACCACCAGGCCGAGCGCGGGGACCACACCGCGCATGTGCAGCTCAGGTACACAGCGTTGTAGATAGATGGCGTTGTTAAGTGTGGCGGAGGGCGGGGGCGTGGCGTGGGTGGGCGAGGCGGGCGGCGCGGGCGAGGAGAGGCGCTACGCCGCGCTCATGGAGAGGCTGCACCACCACCAGGCCGAGCGCGGGGACCACACCGCGCATGTGCAGCTCAGGTACACAGCGTTGTAGATAGATGGCGTTGTTAAAACTGCTCTAGTCGTTTTAACGTGAAAATGCAATAATCTTATACATTTATACACACTCATAAACTTTTCCCTTTAACAATATTGGTGTTTATCACATCAATATTGTCAAGGGGAAACTTTAGAGGTTTGTCATTATTTTTGCAACTAAGAAAACTGATTATCGATGACCATGCTTTTGAACCCCTTCGACATCGACAAATAACTCCTTACAAAATTAACAATATTTTCTAATAAGTAAAAGCCCACTCTACATTGCAGGTACTACCTGCAGCTGATGACAGAGGCTAGCTGCGTGGAGTGGGCCTTAGTAGTAGCGGTAGTACTGCGCGACGCACTCGCAGTTCTTCGCACCACCAACGCGGCGCGCGGGAACGACGTCAGCCTGGCCGCGGTGCGCCGGCTGCGGCAGGCGCTCAACGACATCTGTATGTGGACTGATGCAGAGTGGTATGGAACTATATATAGATTATTTTTAATTTATTCCTTTAATTCAGGGAACTAGGGCTCACAGCCAACAATATCTATAAACTAATACATACAATTATAAAACAAGCATTAGAACTAATGCACACGGTGTGACGGCTCGTGTTACGTTGCTTGGTGTTACGTATTCTTCCTCTAAACAGTTTAATTAATATGCTTATCGCACAGTAAATTTGTTGGCCCCTACTAATAATTCAGGTAGAATTGCGTAGAAAAAACGAAAGATCTGGTTAGCCTTTTCCTAAACTGTGTTGGTATGACCTTCACAATCCACTTCACTGGTCAATACCGTGTCGTAAAGTCTGACTCTCAAAATTTTAATGATACTCCTTTTTTGTATTGTATGAGAAATATCATAAACAAGTCTGTCGTAAAATGGAACTAACTTTCAATGAATTTAAATCCAAATTTTCAGCTAAGACATAGAGTTTCTTTTCACATTACATTTTTGTTTTCAGCATCGGCTACAAACCATTCATGATGGCGATCAGCAACCAGATACCCTTCTTAACATCAATCATCAACTCTCGCGAGAGACGGTTATCTATGTCTAAGACGCGAGTGCGGACATCCAGTACTAGTTCATTAGGCCAGGAGCCAAAGCCCAAGCCGCAAGTTGCAGAGACTAAGTTACCGCCGCCGCAGAAGGCAGAGGTGGCCAAGCAGGCGGGCCGCAAGGAATCGCTAGCGTCGGAACCCCCGCCTTCTATAGTAACCCAGCCCCCACGGTCCCCGCCCCCGCGCAGGGATGAGACCACCACTGGCTGCTCGCTCATGTAACTTGTGTATGGAAGACTGCGAATACTTCTCAGCGAAATGTGTTGGATTTATAGGTTAAATGTTTTGTAAATAATATTATAATGAATTGAAAAGATGTCACGAAATATAAAGGAATGAAATGTATAGTGTTCGTCACACAATGATGTGTTTCGAGATCATGTGTAGCCAAAGACATTAATAATCGAAAGAATTTGAAGATTGTTCTGTGAATTAATAGGTAGGTGATTTAGAATTCGAGTTTGAAAAGACAAATTAAATTTTTTGGATAAATTGTCGCTGATAAGTATTTTTGCTCTTACACTAATTTTATAAGGAGAGTTAGGTCTTCAGTTCAATTCAATTGTTTGTTAACTCTAGGTATAAAGTTTGAGTAGTAGCGGTCGGACTAGGTAGTCGTTAAAATTAAGAATAACATTTGATAATTTATAAATTTCGTACTTTCTTAAACTAGAATTTAGTGTAAATTAAAACTTCACTTTCATGTCTACACGTTTCCTAATTGTTCTTACTTGTTTTGTAAATAATTAGATTAAATTGAATGAATCTTATTATAATGATTTTCATGTTAAAATAATACGGATGAATTTTATGATCATTTTGGTGCTGACTATGTATACATCTCAATATTTCATTTATTTATTAAAATGAATACATTATTTACTTCTCTAGTCTATGTGTAATGTTTAATAATTTATTTCTATCATCTGTTAGCGAGTTGCAAGCCTGAAGTGGGACATAGTAATATAATAGTCACCTCGGACCATATAGGACGGGGTCATATTTTTATACCATTTTTATGGACACAGTGACAGCTTTTTACAACTAAGACAAAACATTTAATTTGCCCCTACCCTAAAACCTCCCACTGTCACGGCCAGACTCTAATTAGAATAATTTTATATATTTATTATAAAATTCAATGAATATTACTATGTAATTAATTAATAATGTACTTATAAATGAATAAGTAGAAAACATTATGTAGTAATTAATTAAATTAATGTTCAATTATCTCATAAATTATTTCGGGATTTTAAATTCGATGATCGTGGATACAATGTCTACGCATTTGTTTTTCTGAACGATAGTAGTGTAAGTTCATTTGTTTGTTAGTTTGTAGTGTATGGTTGTAAGTAGTTATTTATATGTAGGTAATATTAGGTAGAATTGTGTTAAACCGAATTCCTACATGCGAGGACACTTTCATTTGTTTATAAACATTGATGCACGGTTAAAGTTGTGAAGTGTCAAACTTTGAATTTATCAATTAATTATATTTTCGTGTACTTGTTATAGATTAGATTTTCCTAAAAGCAACTAAATTATTTTTGTTGCGTTAATTAATAAGGGTATTTGAGCAATTTTCAATTGTTAAAATACCGGAATCACATGAATATTTCTCGCCTATGGGAATTTGGTTGTATAACCATCAAATGGCGAAATTCTTGAATGCTCCACTGCCAAATATACAGAGAATTTATGCGTTAAAGTTATACAGGATTTTCGAGTAGTATAAGGTAAACAATGGTAATCTGGTAGTGAGAAAATGCTTTGAATTAGTATAACTTTGTATTAAAATTAAATACTTAGATTTTTTTGCAGTCTATAACTAACAATTTACTGTAATATTCTAGTATCGAATGTATCAGGCTTAATGGCTGTGTCGATTGGTAACTAAAATAATGATTAGTGGACAAAGAAACGCTAGAGAGAAGAGTCAAAAAAGCTACTGCAACGGCTCCACGCCAGCCTATGGCTTATTTAACAAATTCGTTGTTTAATTCCTTTAAAACCACTCGAGTTGTCAATTGATAACAGTCAGAACGTCTGTACGTGAATGAAAACGCTATTCAGTTATAATAACTAAACAAAATCAAGTGTTCAAATGCGCTCGATTTATTTTATAGCTAGGTAAGTCAGTGGTGTATAAAAACCAATTAACATTTTCGGGAAATTAAAACTTTAATTTAGGTGAAAAAAATTGTTTAAAATGTAATTAATAGTTACAAAGATTTGTTATTTCGTATACGCTAACCAATTTGTTTTTTTTTTTTTTCATAAAATGTTTACAAGTGGTGAGATTTTCAAAATTTTTGTCTCCAAACATTTTAGTACTTTTTAGATATGAATCTTAAACAATTATCTATTCCAATATAAAACCACAAAATGAAATTTTAGATACTAATAGTACAAGTTAACGTAGAATAAATACTTTCTAAACATAACACTAATAAGAAACATTAAATAACGTCCATGAAGCAATAACACCAACACTTTGACAATCGTGATGTATTTTGCTCATTTTATTAAATTATTTAATTTTTGTGTTGCTCAAGTCATAATCTCATTTTATTTATCGCAAACAAAATATCTAATTTTTTTAGGTCAACTGAAGGTTGTTTACTACAAATTCCTCTAGTTTAGTTTTGCTCTGGTTTAATGTTTAAATTAATTATAATCACCGTTATCTATATTTCATATCAATCCCCTGCCCTTAGCCCAATTATTATTTGGGATCGGCGCAACATGTCTTCATCCACACGTTCCAGTCTTGCAATTAATAATATTCTTATGGAAGCGTGCTTCATGGTCATAATTTTAATAAAAAAACTTATTCCAGAGCAAAAACTTATCGAAAAAAACTATATGAATCATATCCTCTCAATTTTATGCCCGTCTTTTGTCTTTAAAAATATAATATGTATACCTATTGATTACCGATTAATTGATTAAAGTATAGCGAAGCACGCAGTAGTCGCCCAGCTTTAACACTTTCCCGCCATCTCGGTGCCAATAATTCTTTATAAATTATAATATCCCCCCAACCATACTATCATTACTCCATAATTTATTTAATTTAAAATGCCGATTAGTACAAAACATTTGATTTTGTTGTGACCATAAAAATTACAAATTATTACTTTGTAAGTATAAAACTTCAGTCATCTTTATTTTTAAGATATATTTTTTTCTTCAAATGATATTATTTAGTTAGATAATTAATGTAGGGACACAATAGCAATGATTTGATTTTTTTTTAATTATGGTATGTTTCTTTTAAATATGTTTTGTATTAATAGTTATGAATGAGTGTTGGTTTTACTTTTATTAATAAATCAAGATAGTTTAGTATTTTTGTAAGTATAACATTCAAATTAAAAATCTAATTTAATGAAATTCATCATTCTAAAATCTCGCCTTAATAGGAATGTTCTAGAGCAAATCCAGCACTGATTTAAACCACGAATCATTCTTAGTGTCTCTACATTTACACATTACGTTATGTAATTTAAAATAAGTTATTATTGTTGAAGTTTAAGTATAGAACTATTCCAAATTTATCGTTGCGAATTAAATAGCAATAATATTTCGGCATTCCTTTTACAATAGGTTAAGTAAGATAGGTCAATTATTAAATGAGTGTAAGCAAGTTTACTGGGAATAATCATTATTTTGTCAAGTCGTCTGATATTCATACCGGTGCTAACATAGTTTAAAGGGTAACCCTAGTGCTTGTACTGTGAGCACCTAAAGCAGGATTGTTGCTATTGTGAAAGCAAGATGGCGCACTACACTGTGTCTAGTGCCTTCTCTCTTTGACATTGGAAAGGTAAACCTAAACTAGGATTGTCCCCATTTATAAGTGGGACAGCGCATTCTTGATTCTACCGTACGTAGTGGTCCTTATTTTCTCATTGGCAATAGTCCTGTTTTAAGAGGTAACAGTTAGCGCGCTGGTTTTTGAAAAGCTAACAGATTAATAAATGACAAATGCCCTGACCAGGCCAGGTAACGTTTCAGCCTTCTCAAATGAATAACTATTTTTATCTTGATTAGCTTTTCAGAAACCAGGGGTTCATGTTTTATTTAGCTTAATATTACGCAATACAGTAGTCCGTTCCTCCATTTTAGGTGGTGGGATTCAAATAACTTGAAAATGTTTTGCTATGTTATAGTGTGAAACTGTGAGACTAGACTAACTTAGAATTTCAGGTATACTTAACGGCTCAGAACTATAAGGCGACTATTAACTTAGTGACGCATGGAAAAACGAACTCAGTGTCCACGACATAAAGTGTAAAATCAAACGTAGCCGTAGCTAGGTGGCGTTAGTATGAAACATGAATCAATTAAACACTTTATGATCTTAGTGTTAGAGTTCATTTTCCAGTGCGTTCATGTCGATTGCAATTTTGCTTCAACAAAAAAATAACGTTGGTATTTTGCCAGTTTATTTTGTTTTTTGAAGCTAAAATAGAAATACCGTCAATAAACTTTGTTCTAGATAGACGATAGTTTGTCATAGCACACAATTGCGTTATGGTTGTTTCATGAAAAAAGACATCTGTTTGGTGTGTATTCAATTTAGAAACCGAAAAATTTACAATCTGCAGTGGAAATTCTTTTAGAAAATGTTTTCTTATCTCAAACTAGACGCAAAGATTGGCGAAAGATTATGAAATAAGATAGGTATAATTTATGAAGCAATAATTTATTTAAGAATTATCATCAATATTTTTTAAATCTTTAACTTACCAAGACCAATCAAAAACGGGCTTGCTACCTTAATTTGATAATATAACTATAAGGGAGATAACGTGTGGCTCGTTCTAAATAATATTTCGAAGAATTTGCCCCAGGAGCGAGGTTTTTCATTCGTTTCGTTTTCGTTAACGACAAATTAAGCTAGCAGGTCGGTTTATGAGCTTATTTTGAGCAATCTGTAGCCAAGAAGGTCGTGTAAGTTGTGTCATGTCTTTATCATAGTATGAGAAGAAAACACTCATTGAACTTTGTAACTAACCGAATATCATCCCATTTTATTTCATTTGAATGTTAGTCGTTGTAATTTTTATAACAAAATTTGTAATTATTGTCAATTTGGTGTTTAAAAAATATAAAAACTAAATAACATTTTCTGTTTTGTGTTTTATTGTTTTAATACCTCCCCTGATGATTTATTTTAAGGCCTCACATTATTTATATGACTAGAAGCTTCACAGCTTTCTAAATACTACGAAATATCATTTCACTTATGATAATTTCTATCAACTAAACTATTATGACATCCGCGACATGCAATAATGTTACTACGTGAATTGAATATTACTGAATCGATAGTTCAAACTTCTAGGGAGAACCTGAGAGCCATCAATCCAACAGAACGAGTTCGTTACACACTGGTCGCACGGTAATTTTAGTATTGAAAGACGCGTATGGGTATATACCTGGGTGACTGGCCTGTAGGTCTAGTGGTTAGTGGCCCTGACTGCTAAACCGGAGGTCATGGGTTCGATTCCCACCCAGGGGAAATGTTTATGTGATGAGCACGATCATTTATGTCTGGGTGTAATTTATCTATAATATGTATGTATTTAAAAATATTTAAGTATGTTTATCAGTTATCTAGTACTCACGTATACTTAATTTGAGACTAGGTGGCGTTGTGTGAATGTGACCCTTAACAATTAATTCTGTAAAAATAGTAAATGCTCGCTCGACGGCAGTTTCGAGATGTCGCGGGATTAATTTTTATGTCGGTGAAGTATAATGTACTCTATGATGTCAGCGCGCAGCGTACTAGATAATCAAGTTTACCAAACTAATCGGTAGATAAATCCATTCACTGGTCACGTACTCTAAATTGCCAACAAAAAAAAAAGGTTGATTTTGGTAACTTGAAAGGAGTAAATCAATATTACCATGTTAAGTTAAAAATAAACGTTTCAATTAATACCTAAATATAATTAAAAAAATAAATGAAATTTACATCTCATGGTAGTTTAGCGTCACTAAATATGGTAGTAAATAGTAGTAATTGTGCTGTCTGCGTATGACTACGAGTCAAACAATAGTGTTGACAACACTGAAATGAGCTGTCAAGACGTTTTACCTTTGAGAGAATGTAGAAACAATTGATTTTACACGTTTTATATAGTTGTTTTTCTGAGATTATTTACTTTGTTTATGAAGATAGAATATCTAGCCGTTTAACTGTCACGATGGCAGCCGCGGCTCAAAGCGATTTATCGATCGCGGAGCTGAAGGCTGAGATCGAGAGGCTTGGCCGCGAGCTCGACCAAGCCAGCAGCGAGAAGATCCAGTCGGCGCAGCTGGGGCTGGTGCTGCTCGAGGAGAAGAGCGCGCTGCAGCAGCGATGCGACGACCTCGAGAGCCTGTACGAGAACACCAAGCACGAGCTGGATATCACACAAGAGGTTAGTGGCCTACATTCTGCTCATTTCACTCTTCATGCATTAATGGGTACATTAAAACGTGCCGAAACGGGCATTTTAATCCGTCTTTCTACAATTCATATTATGCACTACTTTCAAAAGTCACAAGTGGAAATTATTAGTATAACCTACATCCACTATAACAGTTCTTTCATACTTTAACTCATCTTTCCTTTTAAAGTGCTTAATAATCTATACATATTTCTATGTAATATTACATTACAGTTAATTAGTAAAACTTTAGCTGACTTACAAGAAAGGGTTTAACATATAAAAACTTTCTAAATTTCATTTATAATAATTAAACTTTGTATAAGTTTACATCCTATACTTATTTTATACTTAACTTTGTTCCTATTCCATAACATTCAGATTAACTAGAGAAAATAGAATATAGAAAGTTAAGAAATAAAAAGTTTTTTTAAACTTCCCTTTGTAATAAATTAATGAATATGAGACATTTTACTGTCTTCATATGGTACATGAATGTGATTCTTATTAGAATAATAAGTTTTTAATAAATAATTTGTCACATATTTACAAAATATGCTCAAAAATTTATAACTTTCCATTTAATAATAATAATATTCCTCTACATTCACACAACAAAATATTGCTATACTTGTATGAGTAAACAGATAACTAGATGCATACTTTGATATTACATCAAAATTCCACACCTATACATAAATATATTATTACTGTAAATGTTGATTATTATTTAATATTCTGTTTTTTATTTTCTTATATGACATGATTGTTACAATTGCTTACATTTTTAATTTAAAAAAAGTGATTCAGTTGGCTAGAATTACTTTAAAAGTCCACCTTCAATTTAAATTGGGGATAAACTCTGAATCATTACAATAAGGAAATAAAGTTATTAATGTAATTATTTATCCATGTTATTTGACATGATTCCAGGAATGTAATTCAGTTCAAAACACTTATAATGTATAGAACTTTCACTTATCAGTGGAAACACTCAAATATCACTTTGTCCATAATCTCTGTAAACACCATCATATGCAGCGTATGCACCGTCATGTCTTAAATTGAATATTTCCTGACATCTATAGAAAAAACAATGATTAATAATGCCAAAGTAACTGCATGTCTATTGTAGCGACAACTCATTGTTTTCCCATCTTCCCATTATACATGTTATTGACACAATTCTAATAAGATTCAATTGTTCTCAGGCTCTTATGAAACTAGACACAACACAAAAAGTAACGACAAGAAGTGGTATAGAACAAGAAAATGCTCTCCTCAACGAATCTGCGGCGATGGAGAGCTCGCTCACACTCCAGATACTGGAGCTGGAGAGCGAAAGCAAACAGGTAAATACAATAACACATTTACAACCTATTTCAATAAAGTAATATACTTATCTATATTTCTTCATACATCAAAAGAAATTATTAACAATATCAAGTATCAAGGTACAAAGGAGACATACTATTATTTAATTTCTGGCAGAAGACCTATGAAAAATACATAGAATAAAATGGTAGACCATTTTTTTATGTTCTTGACCCACCACGGGAAATAATATACAGCGATAGAGAAAGAAATATTATCTAGAACTACTAGAGAACTTCTACCTTTTCCCATATCGTGGATCAAGCTCAGGAGGTATTTACATTTTACTGTTACAAACGCCGAAGTCGCGTGGAGTATAGGCCAGGTTCTTTACACACTAGAGCCCCGTGGACTCGGTGCAAGTCCGACACACCCCCTCCTCGTGCCTTTGATGTAGATTAAAGTCATTAACTTTTCAACCCTAAAATAATAAAGGGGTCAGTAGGACACACAGTAGGTACCCCCCATACTGTCAATTAAAATCCTTATAATGGAAAAAAAAATCAATTATTCGTTAACTTGCTAACCCTTCGTAATGTGACAGACTTATTGATCCAACATTTATGATTAGAAGTCAGTTTTAATAACTAAAATTTAAAAACATGCCGCGATGCAAACTTGAAAAGTAATTATTATTTTATACCTTTGGTGGTCATTAATAACTACAGGATAAATATTGACATTCAATTGGTTTTCCTTGTGTCTGTAGTCTACTTGATACTATTTGTGCATATTGAAACATCGTCTATCGTTAATAAATAGTGGTACCTAATTTAGAGTATGATGGGATGAAAAGTTCGAAAGCGTAAACAGAAGGATGTTTTAAACCATCTAAATTGAACGAGTTCCGGTGGCTTTAAAATGCTTGCATTACTGTGGATGCAAATGAAACAGTAGAGCGACACACGTCATAAACCGTATGTTGTAAAAATGTTTCTCTTATCAATATTTCCGTATTGTCATAGTTATAATTGGATAGATAAGAAAGTATTATATCTTTGCTAAGTAAATTACGTAGGACGATATGACGAAGTCAGCAGGTACATTCGCAAATTAAAACCTATTACTGATTGTGTGGCTGATTCGCAACGACTGATAAGAGGACACTCGAAAGCTGAATTTAGAAATGCCGCTCAAATTAATAGCTGGTGACAGACCGTCCAGGCGTACACTCACTAACACATGGCGATGATGTCAACACTCACTTTAAATTTTGAAGCGCGACAAGCGTCTCATTATCTTTATAAACAATTTTCCCGAGACACATCTGACAACATGCCTACGCTCGGTTAATGAAATGGGAGCAATTGGCGTGAATCACCCGCGGACCCTCTGGGCAGTGCGCGCGAGACGCCCCTACCCAACACACTCCGACATCAGTCAACACTGCATATTCAGTTACGATAATATTTTACGTGAAATATAGCGCTAACTAGGATCAGTCAGCTCGGGAACAATCACAGCTCCGTTAGAGGCGCGATCCGACTAGACCTCTACAGGCCGTGATGTAATGCTCCGCATGGCGTAAGCGCAGCCGTCGGGAATCCATAACAGTGATCCAGAAATACATTTTTATTTGCCCGGCCTTGATTCATCGTATTCACGCATTACTCAATGGTGTGTAGATTTTTAGCAATGCACACACGTTCTGTGCATTAGTGTCTTAAATTATGCGGAATATTTAGTGTGTGTGCCAAGTGTGTGCGTAAATATGTTTTAGTTTGTGCAAATATCCGGCGACACTGAAAAATGAATGAAGCAGGCGAGGTATTGTGTTATTATTTGATGTGTGCTCGTGGGACGGGAGCTAAGGGGAGCTCGGTGCACGTTACTCGTGTTTCTCGTCAACGGGCTGTTTACACTAATAATGGAATATTGTTGACCCTCGTTAAGTTGCTGGCAACCCGCCAGCGAGACAAATATGGCTAGATTTAATCTCCATTTATAGGTTTATCGGCATAAAGTTGTCCCGTTTCGAACTTTATGTTTCGCACATAAATTATTAATGAATTCATTGAATACGCGGGTCTTTTATGCCGGCTCTATTTGTGTGATAATACCCCGTCGGGAAATATTGTCAAAGCTATTACTTGGATATTTATTAGTTAGTAGTAGTTTCCAATGGCGTATGGTTATTGAATGTCATGTCTCTATTTGGCTCCTTATGAATATGTAAAAGGAAAGTTGGTTTAAACACTATCGATTGTCTTCAAAGTTTTATAACTTATACACCACCTTTTCCCGTACTTGTGGGACACTTGTTCAATTGATTCCTTGCACTGTGTAAGCTAATTACTTTAACGTCCGGGCGTCGGACTGCACTTAGGCGCTCCCTTATCCCTGCATACAATTTTATTTTAACACGAGTAATGGAATGCTCACTTTCCTAAATGAAGTCTTATTAATTCAGTGGCTCCTGTAATTTAGGCAAGCGTAATCGCACTCAGTCTTCATTGCATGCTTGGTAGATACGTTTTCTAAATCAAGAGACTTGATAAAGCTAAATGTAATAAGCGCATAAAATAACCCCACACACTAAACATGTTGGCCTCAGGCACGAAGTATGCGTAAGTGTGGCTGGTGGCTGTAGGTCGATTCTGTTATCACTGTAACGAATTTGTTTACAATGCCTGACTCACAGCGCATAATATCTCCGAGCACCTATTTTTGTGCCTGCACTTTTTATTACTCTTTTATTCAATACTATTGGTCCGAGGATATTGAACTGTCCAAAACGGGACATGTCCTGTCCAGAATCCTATTAAACTCCCAAGATGTACCTATTGTCATGGCTAATATTTGCCGCGAGGATCAATGACCATGCGGGTTGTGCCACGGCAAAAGCTGCAAAGCATTTCATATACCATGTTTTTTAATTAACATCTATGCCCTTCCTGTCTTTGATCTTCTCGCACATAAGATTAAACTACCTAATATTCACATGAAGAATCTAGTTGATCTTGTTAATTCCCTTGCCAATACTTTACACGCTAAATGCTACCACCCACGGAACGACAAGTCACTTAGCAAAATCCACGGCTGCGTTGATCTTTGTACAGAAATGGTGATGACTAAATACGTTTAGGTATAATGAATCAGTCTCTAGAATCTTATGTGACGTAGCAATATACCGTATGTGATATATTCTAGTCTAGAACGAAGTTTAATCATAGGATTATAGATAATGAAAACTTTTTTACTTAAAACATATTTGCTACAAGTGTAAAAGTTTAATGTTAAACTGTTACTATCGGTAATAATATTTATTTTTATATCAATTGCCACTGTTTAATTACGCCTCGTACAAATTCAGTAATCGATGGCTTAATTAATAATTTCGTCATCATTTTGTATAGCATTCATTAGTCTGTGTAAAAAAATAGAGAATAGCTGTATTTTTTCTCTAACCTATATTATGCTTTCTCACTCCAAGGCAAATGCTTTACTGAAATTCTCTACAAAATGTCATTGTATTCTACAGCGCATGACAAAACACAATAACTGCACAACCTTATCTTCTACCCATACATAACGATACTTTAACCGAACAAGCTCACCAAAATATTCATAACCAGTCCGCCGAAAACAGATCATACCGGCATTACATCAAAATTCAAAGAATTCCTTATTCACCGCTTATTAGAATCGCTGCCGACTCTCGGGAGCAAAGTTACGGCAGCTGTAAGGCCTGTTATCCCTATATTTACCAAGGGAATAATGTAATATGCAAACTGTTTGATGTTCGCTAAGTGAGTTTCCGTCGCGAAGTGACCTAGGTAAGGGCTGACCGTGTTACAATTTACGACCGGCCGCTCCCGAACGCCACTCGTATTTGCAAAATAGGCTGGGCTCGTCAGCAAAGTGCTTGTTCTATTTGGTTGGTAGATAGGGAAAATCTAGGTAGGCTGAAAAATCGACAACCATTTCCATTTTTATATTGGAAAGAGGTAATGTTGTTTATAGGTAGAGGTTTTGGGATCACTGACATTCACAAATCCATTATGTTTTTTATACATTTTGAATATCGATTCAGTGTATTACATTGTGTTTTATATTTAGTCTCAATAACTGGCCTTCATTTAAATTACTATTAGCCCCTATACACAATGAACTAATGTATTTACCCCGTAATTGCTGGGGTCACGCTCACGACATATCAATAAAGCACTAGAAAGTACATTTAAATAAAAAAGTATTGTACGTAAAGCCCGCGGAGATGTTCAGCGACTGGGCACGATAAAACGGCACTCTCATTAGCCTGATCGGTAATTACGCCCGATGCTCTCCGTGATAAAACGTGCCCATTTATTTTTAATCGCCCCCAGAGCCGCGGGAACAGTTCGGAGTTAAAGAACCGTTCATTCCAGAGTATCAGATTTCTATTCCTGAAATCTCTTGTTTAACTCAAACCGAGCCAAATGGCCTTTTATTATGCAGGGTCGTGTTTAATTATTGTTAAGCTTTGTCGGAACAACGCGAGCAAGGGTCGGCAGGAATTCCGAAAATAATTACAGCGACATAATGTCGAGAGGAGCTTTGTTTTTTGACCTTTCATAAAGGTGTGGTTTGAATATAGTCTATATACAATGAATACAATCTTTATTGAGTGTAGAAAAAATAATACGGTAATAAAAACTAAAACAAAAACAGTTTGTAATAAAACAGAAGTAAAAAAAAAATAAAAGTACACAACTCGATTTAGGAACTAATTAATTCGGATACGCTAGATAACGAGAACATATCCGAACAATAAATCTGAATCTAATAAATTATGTCTGAAGAGGCATAGCAGTGGTTCTGCACATCGCGTGTAAGCAATACGCCGTGTTTATCACGCCATAAATGAAAACACCGTGACGATAGATCGTATACACGTACCCTGTTTCATGAAACGCTTTATCACACTTCGAACACCTTCATATTTAAATTGTTTACCAATTGATTTATTATGATTATCATAGGCGGTTATTGAAAAATCGCTGACGCTTTGGGACGATGAGCTAAAAAAAGGTATCTGGCTCAGATTATATGCTGAAAACAGGGGACTGACTGTAGCGACGCGATTTTGGGGTGGCTTATGTTCAGTTATGGGTCTCGAAAGACTAATTAGATTAATTTTACTGTCTTTTTTTTGTAGTTACGTCACGAATTAGATCGTGTGGTGAGCGAAAGGGATCGCTTGCTGGCGGAGAGCTCAGAGCTGGGCCAGGACAAGGCCTCGCGGGAGTCGGAGCGGGTGGCGCTGCGGGCGGAGCTGCGGGAGGCGCGCCAGCGGGAGCAGAGGCTGCTCGTCGACATCGGGGACTTGGAGGACGAGAATATCTCGCTACAGAAGCAAGTTTCCGCACTTAGGTCCTCACAGGTAAGTCTATAGCAAATTTGTGTCCTATTGTTGTTTTCCTGTAGCAGTTTTTTTGTAATGCACCTAATGTGTAGGTACCATTTCATGGATTAAAGAAAATTCAATCAAGATACTCAATTATAGAAGTATTGTCAGTTAATGAATCATTTTGGTACTTTATTTTAAATAGATAAAATTCTATAGAAAGTGTTTTTACAAAGGCAATAGATTTACAATAGTTCTGACGTAGTATTTATATTAGTATTATAGATGTTTATATGAGTAAAAGCCAAAATTGAATGTCTATAGTAATCACAGTTTTCCAGTCCAAAATATTTACTAAACAACTAGTAAAGTCATCAGACGCGTATGGCCTGCCTACTCTGTAAATATCGTAGGTTTGGAGCCGTGCCCACCGTTACTCGCAGAGCCGAGCGCTGCCTAATTGATTGGCAAATATATCTCCATGCTAAATCGTATCTGGAACTTATGGGACCATTTTCCAAATAGTTTGACAATTTGATCGTAAAGTATGTATTGGCGTTCCGGCCGTTGTTGCTGTGCCAATGTACACGTAGGCGTTATTGAGCCTACCAATAGATTGAGGTTAGTATTAGTGCAGGTTATGATGTATGTGTTTGGGAAAACTGCTTCACTTGACATTTTATTTTATTAATATAGGTATTTATATAAAGTTTTATTATTGCGTGTATGCTACAAATTTGATAGTTTCTGATAAGAACCAAATCGCTTGCATTTTCTAACCAGGTATATTTCTTTATTTAGTGCACTAAATATGGTCGTTTATGCCACCATCACAGGTTGAATTCGAAGGTCTTAAGCATGAAGTCAGACAGCTCCGCGAGGAAGCGGAGAACGCCCGCGCGATGGCGGAGGAGACCGCAGCGCTCCGCCGCATCGCCGAGCGGCAGCTGGCTGAAGCCCTGGAGGCGCTGCAGGCCGAGCGGGAAGCCAAGTTCGCGGCTAAGAAGGAGCTCGACGCCCACCTCAGCAGGGAAGCCGCCTACAATATCACCAACCTGGCGTACAGCATACGAGGTACTAACCTAACAATACATTACTTTCTCGTCTACTTTTTTTCTATTCAAGAGATTCGAGTTTATAAATTTGTTCAAAAGCTGGTAAACATGCTATGTAAACTAAACAAAACGTTTTTCAAAAATATTGATGCTACATCTTCATGGCCCATTGCTGTAGTTCATTACAAATTGAAAAAACCAACGAAACTAGACTATTTAAAAAAACTACTACAAACATAAGTTAAAAAAGTTTGTAAAATAGTGACTACCATCACATTCCATGATTCAGGGATAATAAATATATAATTTATGTTATTTTAAGTGTATGATAAATGATTCATTCTTAAACGATCATATTATAATGTAAAATTTGCAACTTAAAAACAAAAAAAAAGCATGTTACAACGAATGTTCGTAACTAAACGTTCTGAACTTATATCAATATTTTAAGACCTACATCTATACCTACAACACAGACAAATAAATGATTGTAATGTTCAGGTATGCCAGAGGACGGCACGGAGGACGAGGGCGAGCCGGGCGGCTCGTCGTCCGCCGAGCTCGCGAATGCGATGGGCGACCACCACGCCGACCTCTTCTCAGAGGTGCATCTGCACGAGATCTCCAGGCTCGAGAAGCAACTAGAACAGGCGCATAATGAAAATGTAAGTCCTATACTGTATTCACTTATCTTTTACGCAATTTAAATGTTTCAAAAACGTCTAAATCGATGTACAAATAATGGTACTTTAGTTTTAAGTAGGTAACACTACCGTCATCTATCTGATATCTTTTTGTCGCATTGAAAATAATACCATTGTTTTTCATAGAGTTGATTTAAAACAGATTTGGTGGAAATGCTATGCCGTTCGAACAAAGATGACTTCAGATTTATGTATTCATTCTCTTAGCTTAGCACTTAGAGTACCTAAAACATCTCATTATAATTGCTAACCAACTCTCACTTTTTTGCATTCGTTATCCGTTTTAATCTTAAAATGGATGCATATAATTTGTATAATTTATCAACGTCAAAAATGTCGGGACTACGCCTCATATTTATCGTTGCATTGGAATTAGTTTGACCTCTACTAAGTTCTTACCACTTGACATTATTACCTGGAATGCTTCACGAGGTTTGGGAATTACTACTAATGAGATAACAAGATGGAATTGTCACAAGTATCGGATTATACAGGTGGAATGTCAAATTGTAAAATAACGTTTACAAAAATATAAAGTTCGTGAATTTATGTATGAATATCGTTAAAGAACTAAAACAGATGAGCAACTGGAAGAAGCAATAGGACCTTTGCCCTCTAGTGGGGCAATCGTGCCTGAAAAAGAAAAAAGTCGTTATCTGTATATTCGAATTGTTTGCTCTTAACTTTTCCGCTTGAGTAGATTTACGGTAACAGTCCTGGGTGAACTAATTGCAAACTGACTTATCTCATGATAAGCTCAAAGTATCGCCGATGTGACCTTGATACCGTCCAATGTCAGCTATTAATATCTTCAGCCAGGCTTTGTTTGCGGAACACGATCGTGGTTTTAGCCTAATTAAATTATAGACCGTGACCGGACTGCTTCTGTGAAATTGCTTTTTATTTTGTTACTGAAGATTACTTACTACAGATTGCCTGAACATTTGGGGTTTTTTTCAACAATTTTGTTTGGTTAAGATTAAATAGAAATGTGAGACTCGGGGATATACCATAGTTGTTTTTATGAAAATGATAATTCATATGAAATGAAGGAAAGTTTTTAAATCAATATAAGTTAATTTAAACATAGACCAGTCAATAACATTAAAAACAATCCTTGTTTTCCCTTAATATTTAGATTTTTGAATGTGTTAATGATAAATATATGATTGAATTCCAGGCTTACATTTTTCTAGTTAATCCAACTACTGTCAATATT
Source organism: Chrysodeixis includens (assembly GCA_941860345.1). Lineage (NCBI taxonomy): Eukaryota > Metazoa > Arthropoda > Insecta > Lepidoptera > Noctuidae > Chrysodeixis > Chrysodeixis includens. The sequence goes on along the minus strand of OW796104.1, from coordinate 8,369,879 downwards.
CTTCTAAAAGAAGGGTAACCTTTGTCATAGAGGTCTTCGTACAAAATTTTCTTGTCTTTCAACTGACAAAACTCATTTGGACATATTTCCTCTTTACAGCCGATATTTATTTTGTTTACATAAATATTAATGTTTGTTATGTTTTGTGTACAACAGTCGCAGCTGCAGGCGTCGATGCGCGCGGCGCAGGTGACGGCGGAGAGCGAGAGCGCGGCGGCCGCGCTGCTGCGCACCGGCCTCACGCGCGCCGCCTCCCGCGTCTCCGCGCTCTCCGCGCTACACGAAGACTGCGCGCCGCTGGTCAGTACTCACTATATCTGTTACTACGTGCCCTGCTCTAATGCACAGGGGTTGTCTCACCAGAAGTCTTGAAATTGGAATTTGTTTATTTGTTCATGGGCTCCAACAAAGGCACTTCAAATGCTTAAAATCAATAACAGGGGTATGCGTCCTGTGTACTCTTTGAACTATGGCATGCAAAAATATCTGAAAAATACATCAACAGATAATTTACAATTCTGAGAAAAGTTTTAAAAATTATACGAAGTTATAATCAAAGAATACTAGACTAATTATTGAGAACTAAATTATTTGATTGTCATAATCCTGGAAATTAAATTAAAAGTTAATAGGTGGTCTGAAAAAAGACTTTAAAGTTCCCACAATGGATGCTTAGCTGTTCAATATATTAAGCCGAAAACTGGTATAAAAGTAATAACACGAATCTGACAACCTGTCTTCTCAGGAGGAAGAGAAGCTGGAGTCTGGCAGCGTATCAGCGCGGGCAGCCAAGTGGCTGACGTGGTGGCGCGTGTCGGGCGGCGAGCTGGGCGGGCTGGGCGCGCTGCTGGCCGAGCTGCAGGCGGGCGCCGGCGTGCCCGAGCTGGGCGCGGGGGCCTCGGCCGCCGCCACGCAGCGCGCGGCGCTGGCGCAGCTGGCTGACCGCGTGGCTGAAGCAGAGGTGCGCTGTGCCGCGCTGCAGGCCGACGCTGACTTGCTGCGCACGCTAGCCGGAGGTACGCACTATTACATTACAAATCTAAAGCAAACAAGTTAAAAATCTTAAAAGAAAACCTCTTTTTCCCCATTTGTCAAACTTAATACTAGATGGGATGGTGTAATTTTGGAACTCCTGCGGTCACTTTACAGGTCCAGCATCAGATCGGCTTCATATTATAAAAATATTGCATTGTCACGCAATAATAACTTGTACTTAATATAAAGTTAACTGTTAAAACTAGTCTTGACAAATACCATTCCATTGTACAGGAGCGGGTCGCGCGCTATCGACGGCGGCCCCCGCGCTGCTGTCGGCGGCGGAGACGCTGGCGCAGATCTACCACCACGTGTGCGCCGTCAACGGCACGCAGCCCGAGCGCGTGCTGCTCGAGCACGCCGGACAGAACGACGGTAACATACTCAAACATTCTCCCTTCTCGACGCCAACAAAATGTGTGCATTATATTAACGTTTGTTGTTGTGTGCGCAGTGTCCGGTGCGGAGGGTCGCGGCGCGGAGGCGGAGGCGCTGGCGCTGGCGGCGGGCGAGCTGGAGGGCCTGCGCGCGGCCGCGGGAGTGGCGCGCTCTGCCGACACCCTGCTGGACCAGCTCACACACCTGCGCGCCGCGCTCGACACCGCGCTAGACTCGCGCCACCGCCACCAGCCCGGTACGTACGCACCTCGTGCCGACACCCTGCTGGACCAGCTCACACACCTGCGCGCCGCGCTCGACACCGCGCTAGACTCGCGCCACCGCCACCAGCCCGGTACGTACGCACCTCGTGCCGACACCCTGCTGGACCAGCTCACACACCTGCGCGCCGCGCTCGACACCGCGCTAGACTCGCGCCACCGCCACCAGCCCGGTACGTACGCACCTCGTGCCGACACCCTGCTGGACCAGCTCACACACCTGCGCGCCGCGCTCGACACCGCGCTAGACTCGCGCCACCGCCACCAGCCCGGTACGTACGCACCTCGTGCCGACACCCTGCTGGACCAGCTCACACACCTGCGCGCCGCGCTCGACACCGCGCTAGACTCGCGCCACCGCCACCAGCCCGGTACGTACGCACCTCGTGCCGACACCCTGCTGGACCAGCTCACACACCTGCGCGCCGCGCTCGACACCGCGCTAGACTCGCGCCACCGCCACCAGCCCGGTACGTACGCACCTCGTGCCGACACCCTGCTGGACCAGCTCACACACCTGCGCGCCGCGCTCGACACCGCGCTAGACTCGCGCCACCGCCACCAGCCCGGTACGTACGCACCTCGTGCCGACACCCTGCTGGACCAGCTCACACACCTGCGCGCCGCGCTCGACACCGCGCTAGACTCGCGCCACCGCCACCAGCCCGGTACGTACGCACCTCGTGCCGACACCCTGCTGGACCAGCTCACACACCTGCGCGCCGCGCTCGACACCGCGCTAGACTCGCGCCACCGCCACCAGCCCGGTACGTACGCACCTCGTGCCGACACCCTGCTGGACCAGCTCACACACCTGCGCGCCGCGCTCGACACCGCGCTAGACTCGCGCCACCGCCACCAGCCCGGTACGTACGCACCTCGTGCCGACACCCTGCTGGACCAGCTCACACACCTGCGCGCCGCGCTCGACACCGCGCTAGACTCGCGCCACCGCCACCAGCCCGGTACGTACGCACCTCGTGCCGACACCCTGCTGGACCAGCTCACACACCTGCGCGCCGCGCTCGACACCGCGCTAGACTCGCGCCACCGCCACCAGCCCGGTACGTACGCACCTCGTGCCGACACCCTGCTGGACCAGCTCACACACCTGCGCGCCGCGCTCGACACCGCGCTAGACTCGCGCCACCGCCACCAGCCCGGTACGTACGCACCTCGTGCCGACACCCTGCTGGACCAGCTCACACACCTGCGCGCCGCGCTCGACACCGCGCTAGACTCGCGCCACCGCCACCAGCCCGGTACGTACGCACCTCGTGCCGACACCCTGCTGGACCAGCTCACACACCTGCGCGCCGCGCTCGACACCGCGCTAGACTCGCGCCACCGCCACCAGCCCGGTACGTACGCACCTCGTGCCGACACCCTGCTGGACCAGCTCACACACCTGCGCGCCGCGCTCGACACCGCGCTAGACTCGCGCCACCGCCACCAGCCCGGTACGTACGCACCTCGTGCCGACACCCTGCTGGACCAGCTCACACACCTGCGCGCCGCGCTCGACACCGCGCTAGACTCGCGCCACCGCCACCAGCCCGGTACGTACGCACCTCGTGCCGACACCCTGCTGGACCAGCTCACACACCTGCGCGCCGCGCTCGACACCGCGCTAGACTCGCGCCACCGCCACCAGCCCGGTACGTACGCACCTCGTGCCGACACCCTGCTGGACCAGCTCACACACCTGCGCGCCGCGCTCGACACCGCGCTAGACTCGCGCCACCGCCACCAGCCCGGTACGTACGCACCTCGTGCCGACACCCTGCTGGACCAGCTCACACACCTGCGCGCCGCGCTCGACACCGCGCTAGACTCGCGCCACCGCCACCAGCCCGGTACGTACGCACCTCGTGCCGACACCCTGCTGGACCAGCTCACACACCTGCGCGCCGCGCTCGACACCGCGCTAGACTCGCGCCACCGCCACCAGCCCGGTACGTACGCACCTCGTGCCGACACCCTGCTGGACCAGCTCACACACCTGCGCGCCGCGCTCGACACCGCGCTAGACTCGCGCCACCGCCACCAGCCCGGTACGTACGCACCTCGTGCCGACACCCTGCTGGACCAGCTCACACACCTGCGCGCCGCGCTCGACACCGCGCTAGACTCGCGCCACCGCCACCAGCCCGGTACGTACGCACCTCGTGCCGACACCCTGCTGGACCAGCTCACACACCTGCGCGCCGCGCTCGACACCGCGCTAGACTCGCGCCACCGCCACCAGCCCGGTACGTACGCACCTCGTGCCGACACCCTGCTGGACCAGCTCACACACCTGCGCGCCGCGCTCGACACCGCGCTAGACTCGCGCCACCGCCACCAGCCCGGTACGTACGCACCTCGTGCCGACACCCTGCTGGACCAGCTCACACACCTGCGCGCCGCGCTCGACACCGCGCTAGACTCGCGCCACCGCCACCAGCCCGGTACGTACGCACCTCGTGCCGACACCCTGCTGGACCAGCTCACACACCTGCGCGCCGCGCTCGACACCGCGCTAGACTCGCGCCACCGCCACCAGCCCGGTACGTACGCACCTCGTGCCGACACCCTGCTGGACCAGCTCACACACCTGCGCGCCGCGCTCGACACCGCGCTAGACTCGCGCCACCGCCACCAGCCCGGTACGTACGCACCTCGTGCCGACACCCTGCTGGACCAGCTCACACACCTGCGCGCCGCGCTCGACACCGCGCTAGACTCGCGCCACCGCCACCAGCCCGGTACGTACGCACCTCGTGCCGACACCCTGCTGGACCAGCTCACACACCTGCGCGCCGCGCTCGACACCGCGCTAGACTCGCGCCACCGCCACCAGCCCGGTACGTACGCACCTCGTGCCGACACCCTGCTGGACCAGCTCACACACCTGCGCGCCGCGCTCGACACCGCGCTAGACTCGCGCCACCGCCACCAGCCCGGTACGTACGCACCTCGTGCCGACACCCTGCTGGACCAGCTCACACACCTGCGCGCCGCGCTCGACACCGCGCTAGACTCGCGCCACCGCCACCAGCCCGGTACGTACGCACCTCGTGCCGACACCCTGCTGGACCAGCTCACACACCTGCGCGCCGCGCTCGACACCGCGCTAGACTCGCGCCACCGCCACCAGCCCGGTACGTACGCACCTCGTGCCGACACCCTGCTGGACCAGCTCACACACCTGCGCGCCGCGCTCGACACCGCGCTAGACTCGCGCCACCGCCACCAGCCCGGTACGTACGCACCTCGTGCCGACACCCTGCTGGACCAGCTCACACACCTGCGCGCCGCGCTCGACACCGCGCTAGACTCGCGCCACCGCCACCAGCCCGGTACGTACGCACCTCGTGCCGACACCCTGCTGGACCAGCTCACACACCTGCGCGCCGCGCTCGACACCGCGCTAGACTCGCGCCACCGCCACCAGCCCGGTACGTACGCACCTCGTGCCGACACCCTGCTGGACCAGCTCACACACCTGCGCGCCGCGCTCGACACCGCGCTAGACTCGCGCCACCGCCACCAGCCCGGTACGTACGCACCTCGTGCCGACACCCTGCTGGACCAGCTCACACACCTGCGCGCCGCGCTCGACACCGCGCTAGACTCGCGCCACCGCCACCAGCCCGGTACGTACGCACCTCGTGCCGACACCCTGCTGGACCAGCTCACACACCTGCGCGCCGCGCTCGACACCGCGCTAGACTCGCGCCACCGCCACCAGCCCGGTACGTACGCACCTCGTGCCGACACCCTGCTGGACCAGCTCACACACCTGCGCGCCGCGCTCGACACCGCGCTAGACTCGCGCCACCGCCACCAGCCCGGTACGTACGCACCTCGTGCCGACACCCTGCTGGACCAGCTCACACACCTGCGCGCCGCGCTCGACACCGCGCTAGACTCGCGCCACCGCCACCAGCCCGGTACGTACGCACCTCGTGCCGACACCCTGCTGGACCAGCTCACACACCTGCGCGCCGCGCTCGACACCGCGCTAGACTCGCGCCACCGCCACCAGCCCGGTACGTACGCACCTCGTGCCGACAACACCAATGTCGGAGCTCAAAAGAACCTCACAAAATGTGCACCGGCATATTCGTGGCGGAGCATGAGCTACGCACTTCGCATGACAGACGATGGTTCGTCCAAAGGTGATATATTTAGTCGAGACACATACAGCTCAACCAGAGGCATTCTTTGTACGCCTTACCCCGCGTATGCCTAGAATAGTCTAGATCCACGTTTAAAGTAACTCATTGAGCATATTTCTCTTCCCGCTCCTCAGGTGCCCAAAACGACTACCATCCTAAATCCCGGATCCCTTACTACACTCCCATAAAGAAACTCAAAGAGCAAAACAATTGCAAGCTCAAAATAGCGGACACCAAGCGAAAACTGCACAACCTGTTCACTCACCTGCAATCCTTAGACATCGAGGCGAATAATACTGATACCTACCAACCTAGAAGCGTCAAAGAAATAGCGCATTACTTTGAAACCATGGCGAACTTCCCTAAACCTGTTGTCGAATCCAGCGCGAAAACAAGCGACCAATATCTTACAGATAAATGGAACAAAAACGATATTTGCCAAAATAAGAATTCCCTCATGCCTACCCCAAATACCAGTACATTTAGTTTTTCTGGGTCCTCGATAGCCGGGAATATCGGCGGTCCGCTGAACTTGCACTCTATGTGGAGGTCCTCCATGTTGAACGGTAGGAGGGGTGTACTGCCAGAACATGCCCCGAGAGGACACCGGGGTACTTACCCATTGCCATCAAGACCTCCTTGCGGACCAGTCTGGTCACCTGCGTCATGATGCTTCAGTACATTATTTGATGCCCACTGCACTCGTGCGGATATCAATATAAAGGTTTTGTTAACATTCACTGTGCGTTTTTATTTGTAGTTTCTATTGTAATGTTTTAGTTAATATTGAGTTAGGTTGTAAAAAATACTCATAGATTTCATTTAAATGTTCATTTGAATGAAAATTTAAAATTGTTCAGTATTTTGACTAGATTTCTTAAATATTTTTGACAGTCGTTTCTAGATAGTAATACTTTGTCTCCTTCCAATTTTAGGATTCATTCATATCAAGTAGACCGTTAATCGTTGCTATAAAACAGCATCTTTATTATAAAGCAATAAGGTTGACATTCCTACTTCATTTCCACTATCATATATCTGTTCGTTTCCAGTGATGGAGACGGAAGAGCGCGGCGCCGAGCTGGCCGAGCTCCAGGAACAAGTGATCAAGCTGAAGTCCCTGCTGTCCACCAAGCGGGAACAGATCGCGACGCTCCGCACCGTGCTCAAGTCCAACAAGAACACGGCCGAGGTGGCGCTCGCCAACCTCAAGTCCAAGTACGAGACGGAGAAGACCATCGTCACCGAGACCATGCTCAAGCTCAGGAACGAGCTGCGGCTGCTCAAGGAGGATGCCGCTACCTTCTCCAGTGAGTCATGGCTATATTTTCAAAGATAATTGTTTTTTCGTTGCATTTTCTTGGGACATAATGCTTTATAGTTATTTCAAGTAAAAGAGACAGTGACTGGATTTGTAATAATCTAAAATCTAATATTATGTCCATTTTTTGTCCTCTGGTAGTACGTCAGACAAAATTTTCGCCTTTGTTTACGTCTTCTATCCATGGATAATTATTGTTCGCAATTATTTTAAAACCTGAACGTAATTGAAGCGATTTTATTCACTCTGCCTTGTAAACCTCCTGGTACGTTATGGTAACACTTCTTGTGGCGTAGGTTTACGTGCGATGTTCGCGGCTCGCTGCGAAGAGTACGTGACGCAGGTGGATGAGCTGACGCAGGCGCTGGCGGGCGCCGAGGACGAGAAGAAGACGCTCAACCAGCTGCTGCGCCTCGCCGTGCAGCAGAAGCTGGCGCTCACGCAACGCCTCGAGGAGCTCGAGGTATGACATATTAAACCTTATTGCAATGTAGTTAAGGCTTATGTTTTCTTATATAGTCGTTGATTTTTCGTATGTTTGCTCCATATATTAATGTGTGGTGTGTGCAGGTGGACCGCGAGATGCGCACGCGGCGCGTGCCGAAGGCGCCGGGGCCTGCGCGCGCACGCGGGCGGGACTTCTAGCGGCTCGTGTCCGCGCTCAAGGCCGCCGCGGCCGCCCTGCGCGCGCTGCTGGCGCACAAGTGAAGCGTGTGACTGCTGTGACTGACTCTCTTTGTACGTTTTGTATGTAACGTAAGCGGCCCCCGCCGCCGCGCCCGCGCCGGCCCGAGCCCCGTGAACCGTCAAACTGTGCAGCGGTGCGGGCGCGCGAACCGACCCCTTAGTCTAGGAACTAAAATATAGAAATAATTCATAAAAAATTGGTCGACGGGGGCCTCAGTAGTTAGGCGGTGGTGTTATAATAATATTAAAGTTGACTGATTTTTACCGCGAGCCGCCGCGGGCCGCGGGCGTGTCTCGGCCGCCGCGTCTCCTTCGAGTTCTTCACCCGCGCACCGACGATCGAGTGTTTTTATATCGAATTTCCTCAATATATCTGTCTATGTATTGCACGTCGTAAAATTGATGTTTATCGAGTATTTTTGTAATAGGATCGGTGTATTTTATTACTCAAATGAATTTATCGCCGTTATTACGATATATTGCAGATGACATTGTGAAACAGACAACGCACTACACTGTCCTACGCATGAGTCGTGTAACACATTCCCGCGCAGCCGGTGCGTAGTGCGTCGCCTGTCCCGCTCTCGTGCGTCGAAGGCACATTTTCTTATTCGTGTGAATGAACGGAGGTTACGATAAATCAGTGCGACGTTATTTTTTATGATATACATTATATTTATTGTTCGAAACTTATTATAATAATAGAATCCTCTACTCGATACGAATATTTAGTACGTCCAGTTAAAAATTTCTAAAATGAAGAGAAGATATTCGTCGACGTCCATCCATTGTGTGCGCAAAAAGACTATGTAATCTGTTCTGTAGTGGATACGTTTGTTGTGTTGTTGTGGCCCTCTGCCGAATACTTTCGTCCATCTTGTTCTAGTTGTACTCGTAGTGTTTCAGTATGTTTCGTTAGTGTCGTTAGACTGTCGCGGGCCGGGGGCGCCCGGCCCGGTTGTGTTACTGTGCCGTCCTGTGGCCTCGCCACTCGCGTCCATTTCTTGTCCATGAGCCGGCCGGCGTCTCTGATGTTACACAAGCCTATTCTCACAATACCAAGTTCTCTAACTCAACAATTTATTCAATATTATTATATAAACAAATGTAACCAACCAGTCGTCCTAGTTGCTCAATCTTTGCTCACGGGCGTCGGCCGGCGAATCTATTGATAAGACAAAATTTACAAAAATGAAAAAAGATTTTATTAAGTGTTACGTATTTATTGTTTACGTTATCGGATGTGATATTGGCAGCTTCCCGCCGGGCGGCGCGCCCGCTCGGCGACATAGTCGTTGACCTTCCCTAGCGTCTCGGTGACCTTAGGCTAGTAGGACCGTTCCATGTAGCGAGGGCACTCGCCCTAGTAGGTATTTTTACTGGTTTAGGATAGAGCTAGATACATTAACCTTCAAGTATACTTAGTAGGTAATCTAGCGAGGTTACAGTTCTCGTGTAGTGAAATTAATTTGCAATATGAACTGTCGTAGCATAATTAGTTGCATAGCTCAAAGGGCGGAGCGACATGGCGGCTGTGAGCCGCGTCGCGCCGCAGGACCATCGCCTTGCATTTATTGTTTATATTATAGATGTAATAATATATTGACTAGCTTTCATTAGAGCATTCTTCATGTACTTAAACGATGGACTTACACCGATGGTTAGCTTTTAGTATGTATTTTCCTTTGTAAGTATTATTGTTTATGAGGTAGCTTAGCAGCAGACATCGTTTATGTATTGTATGTCTAGTCACTCCGGCCGCGCCGCGCGCCACGATATGATTGGTCGGTGCGCGGCGCCGCCCGGCAAGCATCCACATAATCATATTTTTATATGCTATTTGTTATGAGAGCAATGTTTTCTATAAACGATATTCATTGCGACATTAAAATGTCTGTATTTTACGACACTGTTGAGTTTGCCTTATTCACTTGACATGTTTTGAAATAGTTTATTTGATTCAGATGTATTGTTGTTTGTTGTGACCGACTATATGTTAGAGCGGCGACTGTTCCAGCCGCGGCTCTACGTATTATAAGTTCAAGTATTAGTGCAATTAAATTTTGGTTGTTTCTTATACATATATTTTTCTGTATTATATTCAGTATTTTTGTATGGTGGGCATCGCTCGATGTCTGCTGCCACTTGCCGGTGGTGGTGATCACAGCGATTAACCAAAAATAATATTTTTCTTTATACATTTAACATTTAGATAATTATTTTGCTTAGGCATAGATATTACGTTATACTATAGAGTAACTATTGATTATGAGTTATTATTTAAAGAGTTTTTGTTATAAAATGCCAGCTACTTTATTATTGTATTGCGACATGATTTAGGTGTTGGACAACTGAAGCATGAATGTTCCCACTTAACGTGGTCTCATTTTTATCTGTAGCTGAGTAAGACGTCAATTATCTGGAGGCTGGGTGCGGCCGCGTGTCGTATGTACTGCTGTGACAAGCGCTTGCCGGCGGACCCACGCTCCTCTATATTGCACAGTTTGATGGTTCACTCTGAATGCAGACTTCTATTTACACAGATGGCCACTTATTTATTTGCTTAAGTAATCGAATCAGATTACATGTCTTTTGGAATCTCAACAGTACCCTACGAGCTTTTTACGATATATAAATGCGGTGTTGTGTGAGTATTCACCGACAGATGTAATGAACCAACGCCGGGAACATATCATGACAGAGCGGATTTATTTTCACTGTGTAAGGCACGCCGTGTTGTCACAATGACTGATTTGAATCATGTATGAGAATAATAAATGATATATTTAAAACATTTGTGCTGCTTTTTATTCCTGTTATTTATACCTGTACAATATAGTCGCTATCGACTATATTTAATAACTCGTTAATCGTTATATTATATGTGTAAGGAGGTTGAATGAAAGAAGGCATATAGTTTAATACGCATATTTATGTACATACAGACTGAGAATGTTTCAAGTTACAAATTGAAAACAAATAATTTATTCTTACATGAATAAAAATGCATTATTTACAAGACGTATCTTGAGTACGTACGTAATTTCTCTTAATTACGGGTATTACACTAATATTTACAGTTACTCGAGTATTTAGCTATATGTACAGTCGGCAGCGCAACTGCGTACAGAGTGCAGATTACGCTGACTGCACTACATCGGGAGTATTTGGAAGTAATTGTAAATTTCACATTGAGCTTTACTAATTTAAATTATTAAATCAAAACAAGCTTTAAGACTATAAATCGCTGGAGTACGATTATCTTAATGTAAGCGGTCTACAAGACCCAATCTAGTTTCGCCCCGTTTCCGGAAACGGCAGTTTACAAGATACCATGCAAACATAATAGCTTGTTTTGTAAATATTGCCTCGCAAAAATGTTAACGACAGATTTTTTAAACTACAAGATGTTTGGAACCTACACAATATAGACTGGGTAAAGTAAACAGTGATAAAATAAGACTCGAATCTTACTAAAGAGGTATATACTCAATCTATATAGTATGACTCCAGTCTAATATTCATATAGAGCATAAACAAAATGTATTTAGTCAAGAACAATAATGAAAAAAGGTAATAATTTTGATATCGATTGAAATATGCAACAATAACTTCTCTATGCGATACAGAGGGCGCCACTGAGTAAAGGACCAAACGTCTTGTAGTTAAATCATGTCTAACAATAACATTTTAATCCAAAAGGCTTATTATTACACCATTACTACCACATTAGAATAACAATAATAGATTCGCGTGATTTACAACACTAAATAAATACATACAATTTTATAACTACATGCTTGTAAAAATACGTGATTAAATGAATAAAATATATTTAGCCATATTACTATAATTTGGCATCTCTATATTTCTGAAGCCCCTTTGCGAATATAACTCTCGATTAAAATATATTGATTACAATTTTATCACAGTCTGTAAATAATACGCGTTCATTTACTCTATATCTAATAAGCTGACTATAATAGGGTACTTGACTAAAAATATCTTATTAGGCCGTCAGATAAACATTGAATGCACTTTCTTTTATGAAATCAATAAAAAATGCGAAGATATAACGCATCGAAAATGGTGCATCATATGGAAGAGGGGGTTAGTAACGTCACTTATCAGTAAAAGAACACTGAGTCGTGACATCACACGATGTTTCAACCCTCTGTGTTTTAGTTTTTTATTTCTGCGATTAAATAAAAAATACGTGTCCAATATTTTTCGAAAATCCATCTGACGGACGAATTAGCATTTTTAATCAAATACCAATTGTTTAATAATTTACGTGTTAATGTGCATTATTTTGCAATCTAAAAAAAAATGTATTTCTTATTAATTTGTATTAAAATTTAATAGTTTAATTGTTACATGAGTGGGTATAAAATTATTGAAATGCATGAATGTCTTTTGTATCTTACTCACACATACGTGTTACTACGATGTACCGCGCGCGGCCCGCACTCGGCGCGCTGACTAGACTCGTGCGCACCGATACACCCCACAGCTCTTACTATTTACAATAAAGGATACAGCCTCTTACTGCTTCTTAGTGCCAATACTTAGGCAATATGTGCGTTATATACAAAACCTTGCAAGACTGCCAAAATTATGACTTAAATTTTATTTTAATTCGAGCACAATCACAGTTCTTGACTGTCCACTTAAATTAGTAAATACACTGTCATATACAATATCAAAAAATGTCAACATAATTAGCCAACATTAAAAAAAATATCCTATTGAAAGGAAATAAGTCCAATGACAGTCTTGCAATAAAAACAATATAAATAAACCATATTCCGTCAACTTAAAAATGCTCATACAATGTCCATAATTAAAAAAATAACAAACAATAAAATAAATTATACTTTCGTAATTGCCGATATCAAATATTGTCACTCGTGTTAGAACTATTGGTGTGCAATCCTTAATTAAAACTACATAATATATATGCGTGGACCGCACGTCATTGATAAAAACATACGAATTTGAACCTTATTGCGTTGGATTAAGGTGCCAATGTTACAAACGTGCGGTCAACTATTATTTGACTAAGTTTATCCTGTCCCTAAGTAAAATTATTGTATTTATATTTGGAAGTCATTACGTGTGTGTATCAATACGTAAAAAAATACTATTATTACTATAATTTTGTTTGGTTTATATCTGTCTAGTATGCCACTAATATTATAAAGATGAAAGCAGTTATAATCTACTTCTACCCTTCTACCCGCGGGAAAAAGCTAGTATAATTGATAAACTTTATTTTGAAATCGAAAAGAAGCTTTAAAATAGGCTAAGTTAGTCGAAATATAGTAAATAGAGCTTAGTACCAGCTAAGAAAAATGTACCTCGGAGAAGTTTTAGTGGTCGTATAACAGAAATTAGAAAACAATTTTGATAATAAATTAGGAATTAAACTGTTTATCTAAACTGTATAGTATAATATCAGAGAACCAGTGCAGTTGTGAATGACTAAAAGACTTTTAAATATATTGGTGAAAGATTGATTCAGTGTAATAAATTGCCATTGAATAAGATTTTGGTGCAAAAACTGCTTCAAAAATTATGTTTTAGTATTTTTTCGAGAAAACTATCCAAATTAAAATGTGTAGGCGATATCCCAAAATTATGTGTTTTCAATACGATCATACGTATACCATAGCCAACATTACCGATGCCATAATATGACGAGCTGTATGTCCTTCAAATGTTGTCTTATGTGTTACTCTCAATTTCATACCGTTAAAACTGCACGTCGATAGATGGCGTTGAACGACGTCACCAACAAACCAGGTTATATTTTTGTTCGACGACTTTTAACTCTTCTGTTATATATACCTGTTATTTTTTTAGAGTGTGACGAGGTCGGTGATATCTCCTGTGGGGGGGACGGTCGAGGGTCTGAAGAACTGGCAGAGGGAGTCGTAGAGCGCGATGCGCTTGGCGCGGGCGGCCCAGTCGGCGGCGGCGGCGCGCTCGCCCGACAGCTCGTCGTCCGGACCGACGTCCCACGTGTCCGGTGCGGGCTCTGATACCTCCTCGTAAGGCTGCGTTGGTTCCGGGGCGATGTCGTCCGCGCCTAGCACCTGGTTGTTGCGGTTGATGATTAGTTGTGAATTTGTAGCTAGTTTTTTTATAGCTTGTTGTGAACGGAAAACGAAATTATGTGGAAATATTAGCCCTCACAATATTATAAGACTCATAAATGCAAGTGAGATAGAGATAATATTAACTATTATATGACTTAAAGTTCCAGTTAATATTGCGGAAACTATAGTGGTCATTACCGGACCGGTCGCCAACATCAGAGACGACTCAGAGCAGATTGGGGTCACGACAGTTAGATTTGATGAAGGCGGATTTGGATTAGGGATAGGCAACCCAGAAAAAAGGGGAGACCTACATACCCAACAGGGGGTGATTTCGGGCTGAAATAATGATGAGAGTAAAAATGTCTGATGTTGTACGTACCTGTGCGAGTGCATGCGCGAGGTCAGCGGGCGCGGGCTGCGTGTGTCGGCGGCGGGCGAGCGCGCGCGTGCGGCGCGGCGACAGCGCCACCGCACTGCTGGCCTGCGGGCCCGGCCCCGCGAACAGGACCGTGGCCAGCTTCTGGAAGCGGCTCACCTAACGAACCGATTATTTATTTATTTTATTTATTTTATTTATTTTATTTATTTTATTTATTTTATTTATTTTATTTATTTTATTTATTTTATTTATTTTATTTATTTTATTTATTTTATTTATTTATTATAACAGAGTAACTTAATCTTAGTTTAATATAGAGGTCCACAAAACTGTTCTAAACAGTTTGTCTGTGGACTCAGGTGAGTCTTTTTATGTTTTAAGTATAATAATATAATATACACGAATATTAAAAGTCAAAAATCAGCCAACTGTGAATCGGACTAGCGTATTCTATAAAAGCGATAAAAAATTATGAAAGATACTAGTCCATTTTTTTTGCTTGTATTTTTAGTATCTGTTATTATAGCGATACCAGAAATCTTTTGTGAAACTTTTAACTATTTGTTACGGGTTAAGACGTCCAGCCCGGTGATGGACGGACGGACAATGGTGTCTTAGAAACAGAGTTTATTTTAGGATCCTTCAATTGTTGGGTCCAAAATTAAAAAAAAAATCAATTAGGTATGTTACCATACCTGTATGGGACAAGTATGATCGAGCACGCTATACAGATCATTCCTTAGGTAGTGCAGCGCAGCAGCGGCGGCGGCAGGGTCGGGGTCTGCCTGTGCCCTGGCCGCCAGCGCCGCGTAGCAGGCCTCGCGCAGGGCGGCCCGGGCGGCGGCGCGCGCGCTGGCGAGTGACGCGCGGCACAGGCGCAGCGCCCACAGGTCGTCCAGACGCACGCGCGGGCTGCTCTGGTTGCCCGGGTTGCCGCCGAATAGGTAGTGGATCTGAATAACACGGAAATAACCATATTATTATTATTTTTACATACAGTATGATAAAACCAAGTTTCAGGAGTAGATTTATCGCACTACGCCAATATTTCCATTAACTATTTAAAATATTATATTATTAATTGTAATAAATAGAGACAGAGAGTCTCTAGGTGAAGACATTACAAAAACAGACATATTATTATTTTAAATCCAGCTAACTTATAAAAAAAAAACAAATTTTCCCCTTCAGAAACTATCACAGAACAACAAAACATTTTGTTATTTTGTGATAGTTCTGTTCAATTTGTGAATTTGCTAGTTGTACCTTTTTAACAGGATCGTAGACGAGTTGGTGCGCGAACCTTGGTCGTGGCTCGTTGGGCCCGACGCTGTCGTTCCGGTACACGCAGGTCCACGTCAGCCGCCGCAGCGAGAACACCCACAGCGTGTTGTACACGCGCTTGTCCTTCTCTTTGCTCATGCCCTGGTAGGTACATAATGCATACTTTGTGAAAACAACTTTATAGCAAGGACGTAAGGTAGGATTTGTAAAAAATAATCTGTATCATAATTATATTTGGTATAACGATAACAGATTTGATAGTTCATTTGGTTTGAAACTTTATCTCAATTAATGTCTAAGTTTTCAAACTGCTCGCAAAAGCCGTGTGTTCACCATGTCATTGCTGTAACTGGTTGTGTAGCTCTGCAGCCACTTATATACATTTGTCATGCACAAATGTACAGAAATACTCTTTCCTAACTTTGAGTGTTCTTTGATTATTAAACTCATCATCAACATCACGCTAATCCTAATAGTAGCTTTAATAACACTAACCGACAGCACAAACAGCTCATCAGTATCAGGATCTATAGTGGCCCTCTGCGTGAAGCCGGCGGCGGGCGGCGGGGGCGCGGCCGAGCCCCTGCAGAGGGCCCCGCAGGCGCCCGTGCCCACGTCCCACCACCACAGGTCCACCAGGTGCTCCTTGTTGCGCTGCCCCGCGAACATGTACAGGCGACGCTGGATCTAAGGGGATATGTACAGATATATATTTCTAGAGCTATATGTTTTGTCAATGGAAATGTAAATTGGTGTTGGGTAACAATCCTGTTACGAGAATGGCGTTGTTAAATGTTTAGAAACATGTTAGAATCTTATCAGTTATAGAATGATTCCGATTCATTTGTACCGAACTGAGATAAGTGGAAGAAGAGTAGAGAGGCCTTCGCCCAGCAGTGGGACATCTCAGAATAATAATAATATGCCGTGTAAGCCTTTAAAAAGGACCGGGTTTCTTCCCTTTAATTTATCCCATGAATTAAAAGAGATACAAATAATAATAACAGAATGAAAAAAATCTGATGTAACTACGTAGTTATGGTGCAGCACTATGCCAAATATTTATGTCCCTTGAGTCAAGAAAGAGAATGCATTAGGTAGGTATATACGTACGGGATGGAAGAGCATGGAGTGCGAGACGCGCGCCTGCGGGGCATCCAGGTCGTGCTTGTCGCTCAGCACCAGCTGCCACGTGTTGGTGCCGATGTAGTACGCGTACAGCCCCGAGTACTGCGGGCTCACCACCTCCTCGCTACGGAAGATTACATATTGAACTTGTTATTACCAGTTAGTGGGACGTACACATTAATTAGTGAATAAACCTTTTATTTCTTCGGTATCCTAGTGGAAATCTCCTTGCTCTAGCTATTTTTGGAATTCGATAGGGGGTAATGTCTTTAAACGGTTAAGACTACTGTAGCGTCCTCATCTACCTATGGATAAGGACCCGGAATTCGCTTTTGTATTCATCACAACCCGGGAGGCCTCGACTCGCCGCACGAAATCGGTGGGTCTCTCCTCCTGGGGTGGCCCCTTATCAGGTAGATTCTTCTTCCATAGGTAGAAGTGTAGGAACACGAAAAAATGACACAAAATCTACTCAAAATCAAAATGTTTTTATTTCGAGTAGGCCTTCTCAGGCACTTTCAAAACGTTACTGACTCTAGTTGCACGGTTCCAAAATGTCATTCTTATGGAGAAGAACCGAAATACGAATACTACTAATACGAATACTAAAACGTTTAATATTCTGACTACTGATCTACGATATAGAACAGGATTAATCGAAATTCCACTCAATTATTTGACTCAAAAAGTGAAGTATACTGAGCATACAAATAAGTATTAATAACTAAAATAATTTGGGGCTAATGACAACATAAAAATGAAATATTATTATTATTCTTAAGTTTTATTCAAAATTATACTTACGTATTAGAAGGCAGTACTCTCCCCCCGAAGACATAGATGGTCTGTGTATCGGCGTCGATGCACATCTGGTGGTCGAACACGAGGCGCGGGCCGCCCGCCGCCGCCGTGTTGTCGCACAGCAGCGACCACTCGCCCAGCGACACGTCGTACATGTACAGGTCGCTCTGATAACGGTAACACATAAGTTTTAGTCCGGGGAATAAGGAATTGAGGGTAGATTACCACTCTTTAAAGTATAAATGTTGGAGCGATGGAAGAGTGACTGTTTAACGCCATGAAGTATCGCTTTCACAATTTTAACTTCAAGATGTGTTTGCAAGCATGATGATTTTTTATTACATTACATTGGTAATTTTTCCAATCATTAAAATTACCAATTACCAAATCAATGCCGACTGAGGATGAAGGAAAATCACCAATCATAGATGACTGATTGATTTTAAATTATGTAATTGAAAATGCGGGTCGTTCAGGTTGGTTATAAAATTTAAATAATTATGATGTTAACATGTTATTATATTATAAAAATAATGACAATTGCACTTACGTTCATATTACTGGGTATCCGTTGCGCATTATCTAGGTACCTGCCAAATTTATCATAGTTTCATTAAACAATTCCGGAGTAATAAATGAACAACTAATAAAAAACTAATATAATTCAATTGATACTAAATATTAAGATTAACATACATACATACATATGAATCTGTACTTACTAACCCAATATGGATGTAACTGGTCCGAAATAAAGAATACTTTATTTAGTGCATATCCAATAGTTAATATTCAATCATTACTATGCATTTATGTATGTTACATACCGGCCAAGTGTGAACAGTCGTCGGTGGACGGGGTCGAAGACCATTTTGTGGCAGGAGCGGGGGGAGGGCCCCCCCACCAGGCCGCTGTGGTGGCACAGTAGTGTCCAGCGCTCGGTGTTCGTGCAGAACGACCACAAGTCGTCCAGGTCCTCCGAGCCGTTCCAGCCGCCGAATAAGTATAGTGTACCTTAGTGACAAGATCAATATTTGTGAGTGGCTTTTGGATTATAGTGGGGTGATGATAGCTAATAATAACATATTTTAGATGTCGACAAAAAGAAAAGCGAAATCTTTGTTTCCAAATGGCAAACAAAAACAAAACTGATTAAGACATATTCTGCTTTTTAAATAATTTCTTATTTAACCTTTATAGTCCTAATATCCATTTAAATTCCCTTCTCACATAATACTCTTCAAACACATATAAAACTATTCTTTTTCTTGCCTTAGCACCACCTGTGGCATCGTAAAACTTTAGAACATTAGCAAAAAGGGATTATATCATTACGTACTGGTTGTAGAGTCGACGACCAGCTGGTGCCCACCACGCGGGCCGGGCTTGCTGCAGCACATGCCCGCGCTGCACAGCGGCTCGCAGATGTCGGACGGGTCCACGCCGTTTATAGGCGCCTCCTGGTCAAACAATATTAGGGGTAATCAGTGAAAAAATTACGGCAGTGTTTCAAAGAAGTTAGGTATCCTTCGTCGATATGCAGGGTACGTCACCACGCAAATTTTAGTTATTTTTGGGGACCAATATTATTTATTAAATTTATGACGCTAAAAATATAAAAAAAAGGAAATATCAATGAAAAATTCCATCAACATGGGATCTACAACCATGTCTTGAGTCTTTGATACATGGATAAGTGGTAATATTCTTTTCACCCTGTATGGGCAATTTAACACCAAATTCAATAGCATGTTAAACCTATAACACAGACTATGCAGAGACGCTCAGGCTAACCTAACTCTGAGCGTAGAATTTGGCAGTTTCACCGGAGTATATAATTTCATGTCATGTAGCTGTGTAATGAAATGGTCAGTACCGCAGTATCGGGCCTGGGGTCGCGGTCGGAGCAGAGCAGGTCGTGCTGGCGCGCGGGCGGCGGCGGCGGCGCCTCGCCGCTCCACAGCCGGTCCTCCACCTGCGCCGAGCACGCCGACATCTGCCGCCACGCCGGCGAGTACGGCTGCCACGACATGTACCAGTCCAACTCACCTTCTGCACAGTACACATTGACACATACATTTATTAGACAACTCAGGGAGGTAATGATAAACGCCTTGAACTATCAGGTGGTCAAGACTTTTGTAAAACCAGGTGGTTTGTTACAAAATTATTGCTAAACAAGGCTTATTTTAAAAACTCAGTAATATAAATCCGACTGATTCTATAGAGGCGTTATCTTACAAATGTTGGAAATCAAATCGTAAATCTATACATTAGTCAGATGTAATAATAATAAGAAGAACGAATTTAGCCAGTGTTTTCCTACCACTACAAAAAGAAAACCTACCAGCTACTGCCTCATCAAATATTTCTTCAGCTTGTTTGTAGTCAGCGTTTTCGACGAGTGCGTTCCACAGCCTGGCCTGCACGGGGCCCTCGAGCCGCACGCCGCTCTCCCGCGACAACGCCTCGAACGCGTCTTTATACCGGCGCCGGCGCAAATGCTTCAGTAACATACGCACCGCTTCCTCTTCCTTACGCTAAAAACACGTGTCGTTTGTTTACTGTATTTGTCTATTTGTAAAAGAAACAATGTGACTTTGTGTGTATACCACACACAGATTTTATTACTGAGTGTTATCTAAGATTGTGATTAGATGATATAAACATGATCATACATTCACATCTACTTACCTTTTATCATAGACAATTTGAATTTTCATAGTTTTTCTTTTATTCATTCCTTCAATGAGGAAATGGTAACAACAATAGTAAGATCTATATCGAGTTAATGGACAAAGAGTGTGTTTTGTATTTTTCTTAAAGATAAACTTTGTTATAGATTGCATAACCATTTGGTCTCCCAAGGATGTTTCAAAAATAGTTCTTTGTTCTTGTAGTGGAAGTTGTTACCATATGATTATTAAACATTTGTACTTTAGATAATGAATATTTTTATTAGGATGTCTGTGATAGAGAAAGACATAATATTATTCTATTTTGTACTCACACACATAATAATATACCATGCTCTCACAAAATACAACAACAGCTATTATTATTAAGTTTTAGTTGCCAAGTACAACAACAAAAAATATGTAACTGAAAATTAACTTTTAGACTGGATGTTATCATAGTTGAGTCGATCACCATAACAACAGAACCATATTTTTAAAATAACTTTCGTGAGAATAATTCATATTTAAGAGATATATAACGGTTTACTCACGCGTATTTATCGGGATAGCCCGACTAGTTTCGGACCCAACCGGAGTTCTTAATCATGAGATCCTTAATCATCGGGCTATCCCGATAAATACGCGTGAGTAAACCGTTATATATCTCTTAAATACAACAGAACCATCTTTAAATTAGCAGAAACTAAAGTTACACTAAACTAAACAACTAAAAAAAATATATTGTACATATAAATCGATATGTATCTGATGTGTTTACATAATAATAAATGAAACACTTACTAAATTGATAGTCTCCAAGGCATTACTGATGAACTCCTCCTGGTTCTTGCCTTGCAGCTCCACGTACCATATAGTGTAGTTGTAGGCGGGGCCCCATGACTGCTGGGGCACTATCTTGATGTACCGCACAGGCAGGTACAGGCCCTCCTGTGTCCTGTACCTCAGTCTGAATGTCTCTGGTGCACTGTCTTTTTTGAGACCACTGAAAATATAGTATAATTTGTAGCTCATTTGTTACAAAAAATAAAACAATTACATCAAGGTAGTTTCGGTGATACATTACACAATTTGATTTTATATGTATTTGAAGTTTAATGTTGCAATTTGCATAACATCCAAAAAGTATATTATTTTTTAAATAAATTATACTTAATTGATATCATAACGTAAGAGGCTTCAAAGTGACCTTCATGTTACAAAAGTGACTATAGTGTGACCCTAAGAACATGTATAGATTCAAGTATTTAGTGTAGGTGTACAATATGTAGGAGTAAGTATAGTTCCTGTATTAGATGGCTTTATCTAAGGTGCCTTGAATGTCTTTACACATAATTGTGGCTTTTACTTTACAGCAGTTTGTACTTCTTCTTAATTATTCAATGTAAACAACTTGTACATATTCATATAGTGTACAGGCAAGTTTCAATATGGTAATTAAATAATTATCTACCTTTCTATGAAAGTGCATTCACTGAGTACCAAGATAAGCGATGCAGTAACATCTATTAATATTAATCTGTTAGCACTGGCCGGGGTTCACAACCGCAACCTTGTTTATATTTATGCAATCAGTAACCTCCAACCTACCACAATATACAACAAAATCAAAGTTATAGAAATATGTCAAGGCATTACTTACGCAGTCAACAACAAAGATAAGTTATTTTCATCTGTTCCACCCAAAATTTGAAATTTCTTAAGGTCACTGACATGGGACTTCAGGAACTTGCCGAATTTTATAGATTCCACAATAGATGGTGATTTTAATTTCAACATGATAAACTGTGACGGCGTCGTACTGTCTGTGAACCATCGCGATAGCTGGTCTGTTGGGTTATTCACCATGATATTTCTGAAATGTTACATTGCTTAATTAAATGAACAAACCAACGATATACGTGGGTAATTAGAAACTAAAACACAAAACCGCGATGTCAAATAAAAAATAACACGAAACGAAGTTAAATTCTTAACAATTATTAGGAATAAATATCACACACCGGGATTTTTTTCAAGAATAACAAAATATAAAATCCACAAAACACACTGAAACAGGCACGTACTCTGGTATATAATTAGCGGAGTAACTTGAGTATTTATGTATAGTGTAGCACAGTTTAACAGTTTCATATTTATCATCCATTTTGATGTAATTTAATACCAAAATAGCTGCAATGGATTTTTTGTTATTATTTCAGAACTACGGCTGATTGACTTTGACATATAAAGTCAATGTTGCCATACTTGCCTTAGTTTAATGCATTAAAAACAATCGATTTTAAATCACATATGTAATCCAATGTCCTGTTAAATAATACAATTATAGAAACAAAACACATAAGTAGTTTGATTTATTATAATTTATCACATTTTAAATAACCAGGATATGCCTACAAAAGCTCACGACCCAAAAAATGTCTACTATTTACATTTGTGGTCAATTAAATTATGAATTAGTCTGAGGCCATGATAACTATGTCGATTTTATAAATTTGACCTTCACCTATTCATATTACAGATTCTGCATAACCTGTAATTTACAAAAACAAAAGACATGGTAGGTATATAAGTAGTTGAACTATTTGATAACGCAGTTAAACGTAGTGATTACGCAGTAGTCGTTGAACGTTGCATACGAAGTTGCTGTATCGTAATTAAGCGAATAGTGGGATTAATTTGTATTTACAATATGAACAAATATTTGTTATGGTTTACATATTATTTGATGTTATTAGTTACAAATGGTGCGGAAGTTGACGAAAAGTGTAATTTTATAGATAATAAACTACAACCGAATACTTTTAGACTATTGAGTAGAACAATAGTTCCCGAGCTTGGTGGAAAGTCAAAAGGGGAATTGGGCAAAATAGGAGTTATCGGCGGTTCCATTGAATATACAGGAGCTCCGTATTTTTCAGCTATAACAGCTTTAAAGGCATGTAAAAGTTTAAATGAACTTTGAATGAAAATAATATTGTTTTATGGTTATAATAATATATTATAAATATTTTTTTAGGTCGGAGCCGATTTGGTTTATGTAATAACAACGGAGACTGCTTCTCCAGTCATTAAGGCGTATAGTCCTGACCTTATTGTCTACCCGTTTTTGAGTGTTAAATATGCTTCGAAAATAAGAGCGCTGCTACCTAAAATGGATGCTATTATTATCGGACCTGGTTTAGGAAGAGAAAGTGAAACATTACAGTTGATTTACGATATTATTCAGGACTGCAAAACCTTGAAGAAACCCTTGGTAATAGATGCAGATGGACTATACGCAATCACTAAAAATGTGTCGATATTAAAGGATTATCCTTGTCCTGGAGCGATAATGACACCAAATTCACGAGAAGCTTCTAGATTGATGGGAGCTGTATCAACAAATGATACGAACTGGTATAGTTATTGGGGAAATTGTGTATCGGTCTTAGTGAAAGGGGAAAAAGATCATCTTTTTGCAAATACTCCTTCTTATAGTTGGGCCGCAACTGGCGGAGGTTCTGGACGAAGAGTCGGTGGGCAAGGAGACATATTATCCGGAGCTTTGGGTACATTTTACAACTGGGCATTAAAGAGTGAGCTTTGTAAGAATGAAAGCCACTCGCAATTGGCCCAAAGTGTTGCCGCTTACGCGGCTGCCAAAATTACGAGATTGACTAATTATAAAGCTTATGCTCGTCATGGTCGAGGAATGTTAGCGTCAGATATGATCAACGAAATTCATTCATCATTCGATTCCACATTTTTTTGGATTTAGAAAATAAATAACATTTAGTATGTTAAAACATAAAGACGTGCGTTTAAATATAAAGTGAAAAATTTTATCACTCTTTTTTATTGATCTCAACGTTACATACAAAACTGTTGGCGTAAAATTTAGCACGTAATAAAAACTTTAACTGAAATCCAATTTCTGACGACAATTTATTTCTAATTTGCGGACACAATATAATACGTAATGGAGAACTTCTAGTAAAAGATTTCTTTACAAGCATTATTTCCAATAATATCAACCTGCAGCAGATATTCACGAACAAACCAAATAGAATAACTTTGTAGCCAACCACTCACGCAAACGTAACTTAATTTGAAGTTAGTATTATTATTGGAGATTTGTATGGGATGTGTTATTGTTATGAATATGATACAAAGATGACAAGCTATATAAATACGTTGTAGTGGTTGTGCTTAATGTTCATAATTATTATACTTTTATATGTAGAAGTACTTTACATAAGAGAAAATATCGAATAATATTTAATAATATTCCTAAAGTACCTACAAAGAAATTTAAAGGGAAGCTGAAAAACTGGCCTATTGAAAAGTGCTTCTACACCCTAGAGGAATATTTTAACTAGAAATTATTTTCTAAGTTATATTAACTTATAACTTTTAATTTTCACATGCCTACTGAATTGGCGAATTGTTCTCAGCTACAATACTGTTACCATCTTTGTTGAACCATGTTTCTGTGAATAAAGATTTAATATTATTTATATCTCTTTCAATTCACGGCCTATTTTCAAGGGAAGGAACCCGGTCCTTTTTAAAGGCTTACGCGGGGACACAGATCCAACATACAGAGGCCTTTTTACCCAACTGCGCCAGAAAGAGGGTTATGTTTTTCGAGAGTGTGTATGTATGTTTGTATAATTGTTTGGCACGCTCTGCAGCCTAAACGGCTTGATGGACTTTGGCTGTGACAAATCTACAATCAGTACAACCTGTATCTAGCATTAGTCGAACATTAATTAAACGCTTTTGTAGAAATCTTAGTAAACTACTGTCAATATTTGAATAATTTGTTTGTCCTGCCTGCATACATTTTAATATACAGTGTGCTGTATACTCTTCACACTAAATTATAGAGCTTGTTTTTCTCTTTTTAGTTAGTGGTTATTTTTTGCAGTCGGGATTTTTGTTTTTTTTTTAATAATTATTTTATTGAGCTTGAACTTTAACCTAAAATGTGATGGGGCACCTACCAATTATTATTGTATAAGTTTATTAAGTGTAATAGGAAATTAATATTTTAAGCTTAAATATTTTTGTTATATTAGGTTATTAAAAGACCCGAAAGAATACATGAAAAAATATTTACATATGACCAGTTGGCGAACCACATGGCGAAAGTCAAAACATTACCCCCATTTAAGGCAGTAGGTTGAAAAGTAGCCTGTATCCAGAGTGTCAGCTAACTTCATACTAATTTCATCAAAACTGATCCAGCCGTTTGAGCGTTTAAGGCTGCCTGTCCACCGGTGCGGAGCTAGGCTGCGGAGCGGAGAAACTCAGATATATTAACCAATGGCTTGCAAGGAGCGGAGATTTTGTACAACCCTATTGGTTAATATATCTGAGTTTCTCCGCTCCGCAGCCTAGCTCCGCTCCGGTGGACAGGCAGCCTTAAAGTGTCAAACATCCATCCATACTAGAGTCTGTCTCACGAAAGAAGTCCCGCGGCAATAATTGGAACAAATTTTGACAGTATATTGTGGTTATCAATAAATAAAGTTTTTTAAATTGTATAAGTATATCCCAACGCATTTTTCTATTCTAATGAATATTAATTTAATTATTGAAGATAATAAAATCAGATTGAACCAAAAATTCAATTTAAAATCTTAAATTGAAAAATTAATACGAAATAAGAATTCTTGGGGAGTCTTAAACAGTGGCGCCGCGTCTGCGGGACTTCTTTCGTGAGACGGACTCTAGACAAACTTTCCCGTTCATAATATTATAATAGAATGTATCGATTTATTTTTACAGACAGGCAATATTCTTCATGTCACAGTTAGTCTTACGTTCAGAAATCAAATCCCCTGATTTATGTTACGTATTATTTGTTTAAATTAAATTGATAAATTATTCTTAAAACTGAAGCTACCTTTTAAGAAATAAATCATAAATTTAATAATACTTTCAGTATTAAATTTAAATATGATAAAAATAGCTTCTCTAAGAAGTAATTTGACATTATTTTTCTGAACGTATTGCTAAATTTCCTTTTGCTTATCAAAAATATTTTGTGACTGTGCAGTGTGTCTGTTTAATTTGTCGATCTATCCATGGCCGTAAAAAGCTTTTTGATATCAATGTAATTTTCTAATCTTTAATTAGATGGTCAAGTACCATGGAAGACGAAATTGAGGAGTGTATTAGGAAAAAGATACAGTGGCCGCTATTGCCTGCGACGGTGAAAAAGGTAACTCTGACACCTACGTATGTAGTGTTATTGTTTTATAATATCTCCGCTAATGATGTTTATCTTCAGTAATGAGGATATAACTAATGAACACGGTTAATGTCATAATCACCATGCTAGCCTGCGACACGTCTTATTAAATATATTGGAAATAAGTATTTTTCTTAAAAGTATGTAAATAATGGTGAAATAGAAAGTATTTTGTCACGTTTTCATTTACATAATTTCATTCACTATAAACTGGCTACTTGAATGACTAAATACATTTTCTAATAATATGGTGTAGCAATTAATATATTTATTAGACATAAGGCAAAACAATTAAAAAGATCACAATCCTACCACATGAAATGCAGATATTCAGTACAGATATGATAATAAAAATATTAAAAATATAAGTATATATAAACAATAGCTAAAATACGAATAAATATGTTGTTTTCAGCTATTGGGAGATTCACCAAAGGAATATGAGAGATATATATTTGAATTCAGTATTAAAAACCAATTGAGATATCGAGGAAGTCTAGGTAAGTAATTAAAGTTAATTTTAAAGGATTACTAGATGCCTTCAACATTATTTTAAAGAAAAAAGGCTTTAACCTAGATATGGTGACAATATATTTATTACTTTGTTACTTTAAACTATAGTTTTCTTAAGCAATTTTCAATTTAGTTATATGTAAATCTACATAATTGTTTTATAGTAAGAACAGTCCGAAAAGATGAGAAGAAATATTATGAGACCCTCATTCAGAACAGCATACAGAGGCTCATGCTCTATCCCTATCACCTAGCTGATATGATAGTTAAAGGTAAGTACTTATTCACTAGTTATTATAATAAATTAAATCAAATCAAAATAAAAATCATTAAAATTACGCTAGAATGTAGCACCTTTTGAACGTCAAAATGATAATAGACAGCACCCCATGGCCCAACTTACAACCTTCAATAAATTTTTAACCTATTAAGTGGAGTTATATTATTGCCTAATAATTAATTTTTTGACTGTTGCATTCAACAAGGATTTGCAATTTTAGGTCTAGTTTTAGGTCCTACTGTCCCTTATTTATTTTTGACAGTTTTTTATTCATGTACATACATTTTAACTTACCTATCATTTCAAAGTTTATGTTTAGCTCTCTTCTGAACTCTCATATAACTAGTGTCTCTTATTTTATTAACTTCAATGCATGAACTAATTGCATAATTGGATATTAAATAAATTACAATTCCATTAAAAGTTTAGTCAAAATGTTGTTGTAATTTATTTGATCAGAATTAAACATGGTCATGATAACTCCACTAAAGGGTTTGGTTATCTTATCATTAGCTGAACAATGAGTTAGTTAAATACAAACTGAATAGATTTGCTGTAAAGTGCTGTGATATAAATTATAAAACAATATTTTTATTTATTTAATTTCCAATTTGCACCTATCATTACAGGTTATCACCTAATATGACAAAATACCTTATATATATTTACTTGTTATTTTTATTACAGGTTTAAGAATAACCCCATTCATTTACTATGTGGAAGTTGTGGCTTTACTCATTGAGCTTGAGAAAAGCTATGATACAATGCCAAATTTCACTGCTGCTGACTGTAAGTTTATATGGTTTAGTTTAATTTTATAAAGTACTTCATATTTATAGCACAAATTTTGTGATGCAATGCATGGTCTTGTATAAATCTCGCTAACATTAAAAATCCAGAACAGGTTTCTTAATTGTAAACAGCCAAAACTGAAAAGGATTGAAAAAGATTAGTTTAATAATTATTATTTTTTTGCAGAAATAAGATTTTTCTTTTTACTAGCCTATTATGTCCCACTGTTGAGCAAAGGCCTCTCCCAAGTCCTTCCACGATTTTCTGTCCTGTGCCACCTCGAACCAGTTCTCACAGTTTATGTTCAAATCAACCCGCCACCGCTTTTTTTACTAAAATACTATTGTTATAACAATAGAAATACATATATGTAATTAGAGCTATTAATAGAGCTATCCAAGAAGAAAAAGTCACTAACCATACCGCTTTCAAGATTCTGGTTATAAGTTTTTCTACAATTTCC
This sequence comes from Chrysodeixis includens, assembly GCA_941860345.1. NCBI lineage: Eukaryota > Metazoa > Arthropoda > Insecta > Lepidoptera > Noctuidae > Chrysodeixis > Chrysodeixis includens. Next base: position 8,341,333 of record OW796104.1, on the reverse strand, counting down.
AGGTCTCAGGTTGCTAGGTATAGGTCGTAACGAGTACCTAGAGCTGGTAGCGAAGTCCCGGTCGCTGGGGCGGCGCGGGCGCAGCAAGGCCATCCGCGCGCTGCTCCCGCGCGTGCCGCTCAACATACCCATGCAGCCCTGGTGGCGGGTCGAGCTCGGATACGTACTCGAAGACGATGTTAAGGTAATGTCGACCTTATACGCTTGTAGCTTGAGGTTAATTTCGTTTGAGTGCGGAGTTTGAGTTTCTGTTTTGAGATTTATTTAGTTACTTATTTTAACTTGTGGGCAGTGAAGTAAAATTTTAAATTGATGAAACATTTTTGTGTTCTTATTATTTGTAAGATAATAATTAATAGTAGACAAAAATATGACTAAAATACTTCATTTTTTAATCTGTAACCCATTTTAAAATGACTTAATTCACATTTAACTCATGTGTTGCAACAATATACTAAGTTGCAGCATTCATATCTGCTATGTCGTGACATAAATTTACACTACAAAGTATAAAAGACATGCTCCAGACTAATATATAACGTAATAATCTTGTGTTTTGATTGGTGTGACGCTTGTTATGGCAGCCTCTGAGTGAGAGCGAGAGGGCGGTGATCGACTTGCTCATCGACCGCGGCTCGCAGACCGCCGGCACGCTCGACTATCATGTCGTCAAGAATTTGTACAGGTATGAAGTTAAATAATTACTAAGAACTAAAATCATCATCATCATCAGCATTCCCCTGCCCTTATCCCAATTATTATTTGGGGTCGGCGTAACATGTCTTCTTCTTCGACATGTTCCTATCACGTCATCTCGCAAGTCACTCTTTATCTTTGTTTCACTACATATTATTATAAAAGAAAGCCCTCCGCCGTGTCTCTCTGTCTGTTCGTGATAAACTCAGTAACTACTGCACCAAAATTCATGCTGTTTTCACCAATGTATAGAGTGGTTCTTGAGGAAGGTTTTAGTATATAATTTGTTAAGTTTTTGTATATATTGACTAAAATATCGTTACATAGTTGTTGGAGAGTTGTAATAACTGCGTTCGATATAAAAGAATCAGGTAATGTCAGAAGTGAGTAATGTTTTTTATGCTATAACCGACACTCGCGCGGGCGAAGTCGCGGGTAACATCTAGTTAAAGATTAATTAGTTTAAGATTTCCCAGTCTGTATTTATTACTTTATGATTGATTAGTAACATAATGGACTTTTGATTAGCGTACAACGAACTTGGTATGCGGAGTATTCGCATCGTCAACAACTACGAGAGTCCTCAATTACTTTCTTCGCCTCGGGAATTCCTTTTACCGATAAAACACTATGGGCACTTTATTTTAAGTTAATAAATTTTAGATCTTATTCTAATAGCTATAAAGACGATATCCGTTTATCAAAAGTAATGTTTCATGTACTTTTGTTTAACAAAATCTCTTTCAAACGCTACTCCCTACATATTAAAGTACTTTTTCCATTTCCAGACGCGGTCTTATCTATCTGGACGTACCAATCACAGCCGCAGACAAAGTGTCAGTGCCTCCCCTCAAGGGGTTCGTTATGAACCGCATCGCTGGTGACTACTTCGAGACGTTACTTTACAAAGTATTCGTCTCCATAGACGAGCATACCAGCGTCGCTGATCTAGCTACCGTGTTGCAGGTTAGTAGGAATTTGAACCTTATGGCTAGTAATGTAGAGTAAATTATCCATTACGAACTATGTGGTGTAAAGTGTGTTGTCCTATTGGTAATTATGTCACGCCTAACGCTGCCCGTCCACCGGAGCGGAGCTAGGTTGCGGAGCGGAGAAACTGGGAGATATTAACCAATAGGATTACACAAATCTCCGCTCCTCGCAATCCATTGGTTAATATTTCTCGGTTTCTCCGCTCCGCAGCCTAACTCCGCTCCGATGGACGGGCACCCTAAGGGTAGTTATAATTCCAGTGTTAATTAGGAAGCGTGCTAAATAGAAATTAGTTCCATTCGTTAATGCTGTTGTTACATTTATTATGCGAGACAAAAACATAACTTCAGGATTTTCTTCGTGTCAAATGTGTTTTTTAACATTAACGTCGCAATCTATATATCCAAGAGTTCTGAGGTTTATCACAGGACTTAACCACATCTGTTAGCACAAAGAGCTAGATTACGGCTCGCGACTTACTAGCAAAAGCACAGGTTCTCTCTCTCTCTCTCTCACTCTCTTCTTCATGCTAGTAAATGACGGATCTGAGGGACAAAAGTGAATCGAAGATAATACGATTCAGTACTGTCAGATGTGGTCAACCCCTGAACCTACAAGGCCTAACTACAGATCTTGCAGGGTTATTCGTAATTCAAGTTCCTACAAGAGCCGTATAGAAAACCTAGTCCATACGCACCCAGGTGGAGTGCGAGTTGGTGAAGCAAGCCGTGTCGTTGTACTGCCGGCTGGGGTTCGCCAACAACATGCAGCCGCCGCCCGTCGCGCCACAGCATCACTCGTGGCGAGACGCTGTCACCACGCATAACCATCAACCGTGAGCATATTCAAATTTATTTGTTAAGTGGGAAAGACCTTCCTGCTTCTGTTAAAGTGTTAAAATTCTTGAAGTGGTTTGTTCTTCTACTTTGGAAAAAAATTCCCTTATTTTAAGGGGGGGGGGGATAAAATGAATTTGTTTTCTAGCAGAAAGTTTTCTGGATTCATAACCATTAATGGCGTTCTTAGGAGCCACAAACTGACAGTTTATTTTATTCATCATACATTTACGAAATATTTTACTTTATTGTTCTGAACTTGAAAAAGAAATAGAAGAAACACGTGTTTTGTTTGTATGTTTTTGTAGATATCGCCAGATATCGCCTCTTACCTTCGACCCCAGCATGGACGAGGACGCGATACAAATGGAGCCGGTGATCTTGAAGCAAACGCCGTCCACTTCCAAACAGGTAATAACTTACAAACATCTTACTTAATGGCTAAGTGGTCCCAATGCAAACCCTTCGCGGAGTCTTATAGAAAGTTTCAGATAAATATCTATTTTGTAACACTTGGAAATTTCACATTTCTCCCAAGATACAATTATAAGGCCTGTATCTGTAGGTATATTATACAAGCGGTTGCCCGCGACTTCATTAACGAAAAAAAAAATTGGGATAGAAAATAGATGTTGGCCGATTCTTATAGATACCGGATAAGCACAAAAAATTTCATCAAAATCGGTCAAGCCGTTTCGGAAGAGTATGGCAACGAAAACTGTGACACGAGAATTTTATATATTAGATAGGTCTGATAGGCTTAGATAGGCCGTCGCTGTATGTTAAATTAACAAAACTGCAAACTGTGCGTCAGAAAAACTAACACAGGTTTTTACCTAGTTTGATTAAATTTTATTATTTAATTGTTTATTACAGAGCCCTGAAGAGACGTCAGAAGTGGCTAGTAACGGCGGTCGGAGAGTGGCAATTCTGTTTGACTCTACATTGGCAGCTTATCTCATGATGGGGAATCTGTCACCGGTATGCAAATACGTTATTAAACAAAAAAATATACTAGAAATGACATAAATATCCGATCATATGCATGTATATCACATAAGCAAGTATTTCATTCTGTTGAATAATTTGATTGATAATGGTAAAGAATATTTCAGGATTTGAAAAGTCATGCGGTGACTTTATTCGAAGTCGGCAAGCTGCCTGATGAGAGCCTTGACAGCTTACTAATGGAATTAGATAAGGTCAGTTGTCTTCTTTAAAATATTGTGTCTGTGTTGAAGAGAGACGCTGCTCTATGAAATGTGTTGTGTCATCTCGCTTCTGCAACTACAACAGTTTTATTTTTAGAGGTAGTGGTAGTCTTGCTGTCTTAATCCTCCTTTGATGTGACGGGCCTGTTGGTCTAGTGGTTAGTGGCCCTGACTGCTATATCGGAGGTCGTGAGCTCGATCTCCACCCAGGGCAAATGTTTGTGTGATGAGCACGATCATTTGTTTTGTGTCTAGGTGTAAATTATCTATAATATGATTGTATTTAGAAATACATAAGTATGTTTTTTAGTTGGTTAGAGAATGACGTCAGATAGAAACATGTGGAAGAAGAAGACACACGACCCCAAATAATAATTCGGATAAGAGCAAGGGAATGATGTTTATTAGTTGTCTAGTACTCATAATACACGGTCTGATTAGTTTGAGACTAGATGGCGTTGGGTGATAGTCGTGAAATATTTATTTAATGTAATGATGTATACATGAAGACATGTTGCGTCGACTCCAAATAATAATTGGGATAAGGGCAGGGGAATGATGATGATGACGATACATACATAAACGTCACGCCTTTTTTTCTTGGGGGTAGGCAGAGATCACATCTGATGCTGATGATGGTGATGTAATGATGTATGCAGGTGGTGGCTGACCCGGAGATAGAAGGCGAGGCCCGGCGGTACCTAGCCGCTGCAGCCTGCCTTAGGATAGCGTTGCGCACGTTACGGCCCCGGCTACGCCCGCTGGACTTGCTGCGCTGTGAAGCGCTGCATGCGCTGGGCGCGGCCGCCAGGACACGGCTGTTGTCCACCAAGTACAAGTGAGTGACGAGGTTTTAAGTAAAAAAATTGTGAGATAGAAAGAAGATATTGTGTTATAATTGGAGTAGTATGGTGTTTTTAGTTCGTGTTTGAAAAGCGATGAGGAAAAAATAAAATTATGTACAAGACTTTGTCGTGTAGATAGAGAGGCATTGTAATACCGCAAAGTGCATTTTAAAATCGTGGTTAAAACGAGGTGTTGGGTCAGCTTCGTCTCGCTTCCCGTCTTGATGTGAATTGACTCTTAGGGTGTTTCCACATCAAAGACGACCTATTAAAGCTTTCACGACCTCATTTTGCAAGCTTAACTTGATGTGATATTAGACCTCCGGCAGTGGCGAAGGGTGAATTTTCTTAAAAGGGAAGCCCGTCCAAAAATTGCATTATTATCATGCAAAGATAAACAACAAGTACGGATATGTTTTTTTGTCTGAACATGTATTTTAGATGAATTAATAAGAGCATTAAACCCTGTGTAGCTCTATTCACTACTAATATTATAAACACCCTGAAAATTAAAAAAAAATAAGAGAAATACAGTAATAATTTATAATTTAAAACCTTTTTACAATCAAAATGCTACTATAAGTACAATACATGAATATCTAACTGATAGACAAATTAAAATGTTTACTATAAAATAAAATGCAACTAAATTATAGAATACAAAATATATGATAGTTAATGGCCACATAAACATGGACTTAAGTGCATATTATAATAAAAATATGAATATTTATATTGTTGTTAAGTTGCAAAACAACAATATACAACACTTCTAAATTACTTATATGTATATTGTCATATTGAGAAGATTATAATGTTAAAACAATAATATACAAATAGTATAAGTACATAAATATAGAAACTATAAACACAATATTTTAAGCCTTCCCACATATATGTATACTATGCTGTGCATATCTACTACTAACTTGTCCTACAGACAGGGTCCAAATTTTGATCTATATTACTATGTGGAATGAAATAAGATGTTGAGGATTGGATCTGAGAATTACAAAGCAAACAAAAGATTTTATTTAATTTAAAACTTCCTGTGAGCCAATGATATTTTGTCGTACAAAGAACTGTTAAAATGTTTGATCGTCATTTGTAATTAATTCAAATCATGTCAGGTCTTTTTCAAAACTCTTCTTTGAAAAAGATTTTTACTCAGTCAGCAAATAATCTGTTAGACAGCATTCTACGTTCACTAAAGCCGCTTTATTATCGAATTTACTTAATAATAACAAAAATAACTACTTTCTAATAGATCTACAAACTAAATCAACAATCTTAGTAATTCTGACTTACCTAAATATTTATTTTATTCGAATAGACGATAAACAAACAATAACACTGAACTGATGTATTTTGTTTTTACTGCACTATCACTACACTGATCAATCACAAGTAATAATACTATAAGATTCTAAATTATGATACGAATACACCTAATCTAATGCAAATGAACCGGTGAAAATAATAAATAAAACTTTTATAATATTAGCGCGAACGTAAACGTCAGCTGTCATGTTCAGTTGACGTACGAAGTTCATATTGCATCTCTTTCTGGCGTACGCATTTATATTTTCTGTCTTTGTCATAAGCCGCTCCGCACCGGCTTCCCTAAGTCCTTATTGGCCGCGGTTGTTCAATGTGTCAATGTATATAGTGTCTCACTTTTACTCGATGGAGTGAAAGAGATCGCACTATGAAGTAGATGTACTCGATTCCCGAATCGCGTCCCGGCTTACCTTTTAACCGGTAAAGCGAATCGTAGGTTTACAATGAAAGTTGTAGGCGTTTATTGCATGCGTTTTGCTCAAAAAAAAGTTTAGGCGTTTATTGTTATTTTCAAACAAAGGCTATACACGTACATTATTAATTTAAATTATTATAGTTATAGTTGATATTTTTAAATGCTACTTAAATAAACTGAATCTTAGTATTTGCCATATTTCAAAAGGGAAGCCGGTAGGAATCGAGTTATATGGACCCTTCGCCACTGACCTCCGGTTTTGTCTTTGCCCATCGGTCAGTTTGTCCACTTCAATACTATAGTTTGACCAAAATCGTTGTACTGCGCCTTAGGAATGCGGGGCGAGGTGGGGGCCGAGGAGAAAAGTGCATGGGTTTACATGAAATAGATATTGTTGGATAGATCTTACGATATCAGTTTCCATTTCGAAGGCACTACAATATTAAATTAATTATTTGAAATGAATTAGTTTGAAATTCATTAAATAATAATACCTAAATATTTCATTTCATTTACCTATACTTATAGTACATACATTTTACTTAGTTCATTAAATATAAATGAATTATAGTCATATTTTACTAAGCTAATTTTAAATCAGGACCTGGTTTATTATAAGTTTGAATTGATTGAATCCCGAAAACAGTTTATTCAATATGTCTTAACATCACGAGGTGTCGCATGACCAATTTTTGAGTATTAATTTCATGTACTTCTGACATAGAATTTGTAATTGAATTTGACACTAGCGACCGCCATGAGTGTTGACGGCGAACTGACCAATCGCATCGGCCGATGTTCCCCCCGTTTCGCCGCGCACCTTCCTAAGGCGCGGTACAACGGTACTGGTCAAACTATAACACCTGGTTTTTCAAATGCAGATCAACACAAAAAAAAATGAATCGTCAGTCAAATCTCAAATTGTAAGCTTATGGTCAACTAGTCACAGTTGTGATAGGTAGATCTGACAGCAGATTGCAGAGAGCTGGCGTTAGACCATAGCGTGTTCCTTAACAAACTGTTTTACAGTTTGGCAGAAGTATTATTTTAGAGATCCCCGTGCGTGCGAGCGTGCGCGGTGCTGGCGTTGCGTCGCCGTTGTTGTTCACAAAAAACGTTGAACTGCCGCCGCGGCGACGCAACGCCAGCGCCGCGCACGCTCGGCGTTCGGCAGGCGACCAGCGCTGGCGTCGCGCGGACGCTGGCACGACGACGACGCTCGAAAGACGCTAGTGTGGGGGGTCTCTTATGTAAATGATGTAGGTTTCTGAATAGACACTTTGTCCCCCTAGGCTGGCGGTGTCGACGGCCCCCCTGTGCCGCGAGGCGCGCGCGGGGCTGGCGGCGGGCGCGCTGCCGCACGTGGGCCCCGCGCCGCCCGAGGCGCACACGCCGTGGATGCGCCTCTACCTCTACCACACCGCCGGCTACGGACCGCCCACGCTGCTGCTCACCAAGGGTAACTGATCTGTCAGCTAACAGCGAGGCGCGCGCGGGGCTGGCGGCGGGCGCGCTGCCGCACGTGGGCCCCGCGCCGCCCGAGGCGCACACGCCGTGGATGCGCCTCTACCTCTACCACACCGCCGGCTACGGACCGCCCACGCTGCTGCTCACCAAGGGTAACTGATCTGTCAGCTAACAGCGAGGCGCGCGCGGGGCTGGCGGCGGGCGCGCTGCCGCACGGTGGGCCCCGCGCCGCCCGAGGCGCACACGCCGTGGATGCGCCTCTACCTCTACCACACCGCCGGCTACGGACCGCCCACGCTGCTGCTCACCAAGGGTAACTGATCTGTCAGCTAACAGCGAGGCGCGCGCGGGGCTGGCGGCGGGCGCGCTGCCGCACGTGGGCCCCGCGCCGCCCGAGGCGCACACGCCGTGGATGCGCCTCTACCTCTACCACACCGCCGGCTACGGACCGCCCACGCTGCTGCTCACCAAGGGTAACTGATCTGTCAGCTAACAGCGAGGCGCGCGCGGGGCTGGCGGCGGGCGCGCTGCCGCACGTGGGCCCCGCGCCGCCCGAGGCGCACACGCCGTGGATGCGCCTCTACCTCTACCACACCGCCGGCTACGGACCGCCCACGCTGCTGCTCACCAAGGGTAACTGATCTGTCAGCTAACAGCGAGGCGCGCGCGGGGGCTGGCGGCGGGCGCGCTGCCGCACGTGGGCCCCGCGCCGCCCGAGGCGCACACGCCGTGGATGCGCCTCTACCTCTACCACACCGCCGGCTACGGACCGCCCACGCTGCTGCTCACCAAGGGTAACTGATCTGTCAGCTAACAGCGAGGCGCGCGCGGGGCTGGCGGCGGGCGCGCTGCCGCACGTGGGCCCCGCGCCGCCCGAGGCGCACACGCCGTGGATGCGCCTCTACCTCTACCACACCGCCGGCTACGGACCGCCCACGCTGCTGCTCACCAAGGGTAACTGATCTGTCAGCTAACAGCGAGGCGCGCGCGGGGCTGGCGGCGGGCGCGCTGCCGCACGTGGGCCCCGCGCCGCCCGAGGCGCACACGCCGTGGATGCGCCTCTACCTCTACCACACCGCCGGCTACGGACCGCCCCACGCTGCTGCTCACCAAGGGTAACTGATCTGTCAGCTAACAGCGAGGCGCGCGCGGGGCTGGCGGCGGGCGCGCTGCCGCACGTGGGCCCCGCGCCGCCCGAGGCGCACACGCCGTGGATGCGCCTCTACTCTACCACCGGACCGCCCACGCTGCTGCTCACCAAGGGTAACTGATCTGTCAGCTAACAGCGAGGCGCGCGCGGGGCTGGCGGCGGGCGCGCTGCCGCACGTGGGCCCCGCGCCGCCCGAGGCGCACACGCCGTGGATGCGCCTCTACCTCTACCACACCGCCGGCTACGGACCGCCCACGCTGCTGCTCACCAAGGGTAACTGATCTGTCAGCTAACCAGCGAGGCGCGCGCGGGGCTGGCGGCGGGCGCGCTGCCGCACGTGGGCCCCGCGCCGCCCGAGGCGCACACGCCGTGGATTGCGCCTCTACCTCTACCACACCCGCCGGCTACGGACCGCCCACGCTGCTGCTCACCAAGGGTAAACTGATCTGTCAGCTAACAGCGAGGCGCGCGCGGGGCTGGCGGCGGGCGCGCTGCCGCAACGTGGGCCCCGCGCCGCCCGAGGCGCACACGCCGTGGATGCGCCTCTACCTCTACCACACCGCCGGCTACGGACCGCCCACGCTGCTGCTCACCAAGGGTAACTGATCTGTCAGCTAACAGCGAGGCGCGCGCGGGGCTGGCGGCGGGGCGCGCTGCCGCACGTGGGCCCCGCGCCGCCCGAGGCGCACACGCCGTGGATGCGCCTCTACCTCTACCCACACCGCCGGCTACGGACCGCCCACGCTGCTGCTCACGCAAGGGTAACTGATTCTGTCAGCTAACAGCGAGGCGCGCGCGGGGCTGGCGGCGGGCGCGCTGCCGCACGTGGGCCCCGCGCCGCCCGAGGCGCACACGCCGTGGATGCGCCTCTACCTCTACCACACCGCCGGCTACGGGACCGCCCACGCTGCTGCCTCACCAAGGGTAACTGATCTGTCAGCTAACAGCGAGGCGCGCGCGGGGCTGGCGGCGGGCGCGCTGCCGCACGTGGGCCCCGCGCCGCCCGAGGCGCACACGCCGTGGATGCGCCCTCTACCTCTACCACACCGCCGGCTACGGACCGCCCACGCTGCTGCTCACCAAGGGTAACTGATCTGTCAGCTAACAGCGAGGGCGCGCGCGGGGCTGGGGCGGCGCGGCGCGCTGCCGCACGTGGGCCCCGCGCCGCCCGAGGCGCACACGCCGTGGATGCGCCTCTACCTCTACCACACCGCCGGCTACGGACCGCCCACGCTGCTGCTCACCAAGGGTCAGTGTACAGCCGGGACTTATCTGCAGTGTGCTGTTTACTGTTCGAAACGAGATGTTCTTCAGCTCGGGTGCGAGGCCTTGAAAATGAAGGCTGGCTGCGCGTCGTCCGCGTACAGCTCACATCTCCGCTTTGGTTGAAATGGGAGGGGGGGGGGGGATTGAGGGCATTTGTCATTTGCCATAGGTCCATCATTAGGTAACCTGTTCCTACTTTCCCCAGCTAAAGCCAATAAATTCTGCATAGCCTATAAAACAATGTCGATATTGGAGAACTTTGAAAAATACTAACGCCAGATGGTTCTTAATCGTATACTGAATTCTTGGGACAAGGGTTTCCATAAAAGTGTCTTCCACCTGTCATCATAAATACATGTAATTTGGCAGGCACCCAGCTGCGCGCCGTCCCGCGGTTACTGCTGGGCTACTCCCGCGTGACGGTGAGCTGGTGGGGCGCGGAGGCGGCGCTGGAGGCGGCGGGCGGCGCGGCGGGGGCGCTGGCCGCGGCTCCCGCGCTGCTGGCCGCCAACACCGCGCTGCGCCGCGGCCCTGTGCTGCTGCAGGCGGCCGGTGTAAGGAGACCCGCGCCTTTGAGGCATCTCATATTCCCGCCTGAAGCTGATCCTTCTCCTGGTAAGCTGGATAACAAAGTTTACGGGTTGTACATTTGTAAATCTACCTGTAATTTGACCAGTCTTGTATTTTTCCTTTTTAACAGTAAACAATGAAGGTAGTTTGTTTTTAAGGAAACGGGTTTTTGACTTTTGGGGTATATACTGGTGATGTAACTGAGTGATATGATTTTTTTCAACGACTCCCGCACTAAGGAATGTAATCCTTGTATCACGGGGGGTTTCACAGATATTCAATTCATATGCACAGTGACACCCAGACTCAGGACAAGCTTTTTGTGGAATGTCCTTGTCCTACGCGGGAATCGAACCTGTGGCACGTCGCGCCCTGTGGTAATTGGCGTGGTGACCTACACCACTCGGCTATCCTTGCAGTCCAATTATAGTAAAGATTGACGTCATGTCAACTTCCAATTACATTCACATACTTGTTTCCAGAATCGCAAGCGATGTGGACCCGCCACGCGGGCTTGCGTCGCCTGCTGAAGCAGCTGCGGCTGACCCGCTCGGTGGGCTACGTCACGCTGGCCGACATCGGCGTGCCCGACCTGGGCTGTGCCCGGCCACCCGACACTGTGCAACTAGGTAACATTCATGCTAGTTCACACATCATTTTTAAGATAATAATTTACAATAATTAGGTAGGTAGTTTTTTTGCTAACATATATGTATGTAGCTTTCTCTTTTGGTTCCTGAGTCTCAATCAATTAACAAAGTGAACAGTATTTGCTTACGATTTTGAACCTGTTTGTATTTTATTTGTTTTAACATTCTAGTTCAAACTCGAAAGAAGAAAGATATTTGCGGTATGGCGAAACCCATTAGCGAAGTGTCGCTATCATCAACAGAGTCTGCGGAAAAATACACAGAAGAGTACTCCAAGACGCTGACCAGGCTACAGTCACCCATCGAGTCCCACTTCGCCGTCACACCGACCATTGAGAGCAAGAACAGCTCCCCGGCCAACGGCTTCACGAGCGCCGAGTGCGGGCAGTTGCTATGCGACGAGCTGGACAACTTGGCCCTAGACGACATCAGCAAACACACGCAGAGCAAGGAGTCCATAGCCTGCAGCGACGACCTAGTCCCCATACATTCCTCTTCGACCAGCATCGAAGACCTCAAAAGCGATAACAAGAAACATTCCAAAGAAAACTCCAGCAAAGAATCCATCGCGATGTCCGATGACTTAGTAGCAATCAATTCTATGTCAGCGAGTAGTGAAAACTTGAGTAAAAAGTGCGACAAGTCCGCGAGCCAGTCGGAGAACCAATCGGTGAGCCAGTCGATCAACCAGTTGAACGACTTGTTGAGTCCCGCGGAGGAGTCGATATCGATGTTCACGCAGCTGAGCGACAAGCTGACGGAGATGTCGGCCGCCGAGGCCGACAGCGGCGTGGACACCGCGCACAACGCGTCCGACGACGAAACCTGCAGGCCCGAGGTACATAGTCAAATATTACCTCCGTATCGTATTAATTTAACTCTGAATCACACAAATATTATTAATACTTAGATTTGTGTTTAATTATACAAAGGAGGCAACTGTTACGTTTACGTTACTTACGTTATTGCCATGGGATTAGCAAGAAACAATGTATCTGATAAACCACAAATAACGCCGTATATTACAGCTAATTTGATCCGAAATTGATTTGTATCTTATTATTTTATTCCAGCGATGGACAATACTGGACCTCCAGTTCGGTATCCCGTTGTTCGACGAAGCGTTGTGTGAGAAGACCTGCAAGTGTATAGTGGATCGAATCGCTAAACCCGAATTGTGAGTTTAATTTTTACTGCTTCATTAATTACACATACACATAATAATATGCATATTTTATACAACTTATAAAAAATCATCGGTTCTATAACCTTAAGTAGCAAAAAATACTTATTATAATAATCTCCACACCGATTTCGGTAACGGCGACCGTTTCGAATCTTTACTGGCGTGCGTGTGCCCGTACATGACTTATGTACTCTATTTTGTGAGTAAAAGTCCTCGCACACTGCGGACATGTCAGGGTACCAGCCAAAATTGTAGTTGATAGCCACAGGTGGTCGAGCTATCAACTTGTCTCGTTTGGCATCCAATTCAGAAAGCCGGCGTATTTCATAGTCTAAGACTTTTTTTTTGACTTGCAGATTGGAGAAAGTGAAAGAGGATAATGACTTTATTAGAGCAGACATATTGAAGTTTGTTTCGCAATGTCAGGTGAGTTTGTTGCCATGATTTGTTTATACAAGACAGTCCTAAAAAACCTCGCGGTCTGCGCGTGATCAACTCCTATGCATTAAATAAATAAACAGACAACAATATTCCTCCGCCTAAGAAAAAGGCCTAAAATTAACTGAAGTAGATTAGAAATTACAATAATATAACTGCGACATGATACTACTTTCCAGATTCCGGCAGTCATGTTTTTACACTTTGAATTATTTTCTTATTTCAGTATTATCCTGGCGAAGACATGGGTATAGTCAAGCGAGGTACCCTAGTTCCGTTACCGAGGAAAAACCTGGCGTTTGAAAACGGTAGGATCAGCGAGTGGACCGGCAAGTGATGTGGTCTCACTTGCACACGCCATATCTATAGATATGTTTGTCTCTATCGCACTAAGTATAAGTATACTTAGTGCGATAGAAACAAACATATGTTTATTGTTCCGGATTTGAGCTTTACTAGATGTTATGTAGAATGTTGATTTTGAAACGTTGTATTGGCAGTGGACAAAATGGTAATAAAACTGTTTTAATTCTTGATTAATTCACAAAAATCACAAGTTATTTCTCTCGCCGCATTTGTCTTACTGCACTATTTAAATAATCACAAGAATATTCTATCTATATATAACTTTACCCAATAGATGGGCCTGAATAAACAAATTTTCTGTCCACTGACAATACTTGTATAAACAGCTTCAGATTCTGTTTTTAATATAAAGATTACAAGTATGAGTCAGAAAGTAGTGTTTGATGCAGCACCTAAATGTAATATATCTGGTAAATAAATAAACTGCTTATTAATTCGATACTTTAGGGATGTTTCAGAATGCTTTTATTTCTATATGTTTTGGAAATCTTCGATAGGAAGCCACTTTATTCCTGAGTGACTACAAAGTGGGTGGACCCTCAAGCAAACAAAGAAACGACATTCAAAGTTTATTATTGAAATTGTCAATTCCTTTTATAAATCATTACAATATTATTTCTTGAAAATCACGTTTTTTCTCCGTACGCCATGACACATCTTCATTTACAAAGCAGGTTACATTTTACGCAGTTAGTGTCGCGTTTACGAAGACAGTGAGCAATCAAGAAACAATCTAGTTTCTTTACATCCCACGACAAAGAAAATTTTACCCAAAATTTTTAATTTACAACAAAAACCAATAAACCTAAATTATGTTACTTAAACACTTATATATATTATGTATTTATTTAATATCTCTTTACTAGGTATTTGTTGGTATTGGTATAATATTTGAAATGTGAAAGAGATTTAATTCTGTTTTTTTATGCCCTGAATCAATTTTGTATTATAATTTGATATTTTTTCGACTACTTTAAAGGGATCAATTTTTAGTTCATCTAATTTTTTCCTATTAAGTTTATTTCCATTTTCAACATATACCATATCTCCTATGTGTAAATCTATTTGTATTCTATTTTTATCAAACATGTGTTTATCATTATATGTTTATAAACAATATTAGCAATTCGTGAAAAGTGGTCTACGAGAAGATGTAAATATTTTTTTTGTTGATTGTGACCCTCCAAAACCGTCAATATCCTCCTTGAAATAGTGTCAATAGACACGCTATTGACACTATTTCAAAAGGTTTTGTGGCCGGACCCAATTGTGACATTAAACCATATTTATTTTGTCCTCTTGATTTATTTTTTGTTATTTTCTGTATATGAAGTACTAATTTTATTTTACATTTGTTTTACACCTAAATTACACATATTTTCATGAACTTTTTTTATTAATATTTTGCTGTATTTTTCTGTAAATATTATTTTTAACAGATTTTCCTGGTTTTCCCCTGTTTTATAATAGACATTATTTTTCGACACTAATTTTGTTTTGAGTGTCAAAATCTCAAAATTATGTGTTTCTTCTGTTTCTATAGATACATTAGGACTATTGTCATTTTCATAAGTGCACAAACACGTGCAATCACGTCGCGCTCACGACGCGCACTGACTGGCGTAGTGTGACCGCTTATTCTCTTTGATGTACCGCCACTTGAGTTATTGCCTAATGTCAAACGACAATGTAAATGCCGTTGTCAAATTATTGCGTTAAGTCGTGGCTACATCTACGGTTAACGTCCCTTAACGCGATAATTAATTCCCCGGTAGTGTGGCCCCAGCATAAGACAGCAAGCTTATGGCTTAAGTCATAATGCAGTGGCAGATAGGCCCAAAATTCCATGGATAATATTGATAAAAAGTCGGTTAATTAATTATGCTTTTCAAGCTGTGTCTTTTTTAGCTTTTAGTTTGATTACAATAGGGGAACTAACATCAACTATTATTTAATTCAATTTAAATGTAATATAGAATAAATAATATAAAAATAAAGTAAATAAATTGTCGTCTGACATAACTGTTAAAAAACACTGATGTGTAAAATCTTATGTGCAACTTTAATTTTTATTTTTTAATTGTTTTCTTCTTTTACGCAAATCGTCAGTATTGTACGTTATTTGATAATTAAGAATCAGAGATTTATTTATTGTTATATGTGTACTTATAAACTGGTTTACAAGTCTTCAATTTTATAAAAATTGAAATGTAAAATGTGTCGAGTAAATTAAATGTTATGTTATTTTCTAAGAGAGCATTGGGATCAAACCACACTTATTAAGCTCCTACCACCACCTTCTAAAGTAATACTGTGTTACAGTTGTGAAAGAGAGATGCCGCTCACATCTAGGGTGTTGTCTCGTTTCCATGTTAACCTTTAGAGGTGGTGATAAACCCATAATTTCTTATCTAACTATTGCTATTATAGCTACCTACATTGCAACTGTGCATATGCCTATCTACATGCAAAGTTGTGGACTGAATAAGTGTGGTTTATTCCTTGTCGTATTGTATCGGATATAACGAAAGAGGTCTAAAGTTTACATACTGCCAATAAGTACCCAACTACTCTAATATTAAAGTTGTAAAATGTAGGATTTATCGAATATTTAAATGTACATCCTAAGTACTAGCATATTCATGTTGGGGTAAATCTTCTGTTGCTTGTACAGTTAGCAACACAAGCTTATGGACACAATCAGATGTAGAATATCTTACAATAATGTGCAATAAATGGTTCTTGTGATTAAGAATAAAAATAACTTCATTTAAAACTGTTAGAATTGTATATCTGTAATTGCGAACTTCTATCATATTACCGAGATTGTGCGAACTTCGTTGCTGACTGTAGGTACATTTGTGTGGTAGTTACTATGACTCTATGTTGTAAAAACAATATTCAAGTTACCATTATTTACGATACCTAAATTATAAGTTGAAATTATTATTTTTATATTAAAACAATGGCAATGTGACGTCGTACCACCAATGACAAAATGGCCATATATTTTGCTACTAGTAAGACCGAGTAATTAACTTGGCTTAGCATATGCTACACCTTTTGTTTGTTTTCTGTTTATGCAAGGGCTCTTCGACTCTAAGGGGTAACACGCCCCAGTAGTTTGGAAACGATAAGACTTAGGCATAGCACATGCTAAGTAATGTTTATGGATCTCGGCCTACGTGTCCGTCCCTTATGCCTCTCACAAGATGAATCCGTCAATTAGAAAAAAACGTCAAACGGAGAAAAAATTTTGGTTCTTTGTTTTTTTGTTTAAAGAATTATTGTCTAATGCGATTTCACGTTTATACAAAACTCGGGCTTGAACCATCGCAAATGAATCAACATCAGTTTGTTTTATAGCTTACTTCTGTATTTTAATTATTATAAGATACAAATAAAGTATTTGTAAAAATTATAAAATGTTTGTTTAAACCTCAAATCCTCAAATTTATTGCGGCAGAGCAGCAGGCAATATACCGGCTTTTTCACCTTACTTCGAGACTTCTTTACTCATCCATTACATACCATTAACTGTGTTAATTTTAGGGTAGACTTTATTAAAACTAATTACTTAGGTAGTCACCCAAAGAAATTCAAATATAATGGCTAAATGTGCTATCTAATTAAGAAACTAGTAAGTTCTTAGAGGCACCACGCCTTAGTTTCGTTTATAAATCTATCAACGATCTGTCACCACATCAAACAATCTGGCATTTAGCCATCTGGGAGTTACTCAGCCGAGTTTGATTAATATCCAGAATTTGTTGCAAATCTTTACGCCTAATTCATATTGATTTTAATCTGTAATCGTACATTCTGCCTATTGTCTATGGTACTTGTCTATGGTTCAAAACGTGGTTTAATTTTTCGTCTTACTCGTTCGGAACAAAGAACAAATTCAATTGGCAAAACTTGTGTCTTACCGCAGCAACGTCAGTTCATGAGTGACAGTTGTTCTTTTTTTTCGGAAAAGTTCAAGAATATTTGAGAGAGAAACGTCACATAATTTGTTTTGGTTAGTTCGATTTTGACGTCTCAGGTGAAAATTGTTCCTACTGTTTGTAATAATCAAAACTTATATTAATAATTATACCCAAGTGTAAAACATCTACGGTTATATAGTAATAACGCTGGCCAATACGAAGAGTGACGATTACGAAAGTATGGAAGTCGATCAATTTGCAGTGGACTTGTATGCCGGCGAGGGCTCGCGGCTGCCCCTGATCGATGAATCTGCGACTTTCGGGAACCAGGCGCCGAAAGACAGGTAACATATGACAAAGATAATTATGTATAATATCATGAAAGCACTAAAGAGGTAGCCAGGTAGTGCGGCGCGCGGTCAGTATCCTAAAAAGGTCAACGCCTAAGCTCTTGAGTTATAAAAAAAGTTTCGCTATGAGCGCACCCACGCAGCAGTATGTTTCTATGGCTTGTAATTAATTATATTTATGTTGTTTCCCGACAACGTGGAGCCATTTGAGCAATATTGTAAACTGCTGAGTGGGGCCATATTTGGTAGAGAGATTATTAATCTTTAAACATATTATGACAAAAATTACGATTTAGAATATATTTTACGAAGTAGGTACTTGAGCTATCATTTTTGTAACCACAGCTTGAAGTCTGTGGTTATTGTGGGCACATGTTTCATTATCTACTGGACTACAATGATTTACAATATGGTTCCCCTATGGTATCCCTTAGAGACACCATATTACACATACATACGTACATAAATGTCACACCTCTTTCCCTTGGGGGTAGACAGAGATCACATCTTTCCATTTCCACGATCCTGGCATACCACTTTAGCTTTACACCATATTGTAAGTATGAAATCCATTCATTATTTTTTTCAGTAATAATACTTACTATTATTCTGTTTATTAGTGAATTAACATCTTTTGTGTTCTTGTGGAGAACAGATTAACAGGAACTTTATGTCATTAGTGGTATTCCAATGGACACAGTCAAACATTCAAATATTTCCTACAGTTTAATATTGACAGAAGAAGCTGTGTGTGTTAAGTTTAGGCTAAACCTGGTCTTAACCAAGACATACCAGTTCTCTCCTGGTATCTCCCATAGCATATCATAGAGCTTGATCAGCTCTTTGAGTAAAATTATCAGTACACATTCCTTTATATACATATTTGTTTTATGTACATTTTTACAACAGTACCTTTATATTTTCTTCTTTCTGCCCATCCAGAAAGGTCTGGAAGATATTGCTATTAGCGCTAAGACTGCCATTGTACCCTTACTGTATATTTATTATTAAATTTTCACAGCTGTAACTGTGGTGTACAATAAAGAGTTTTCTATTCTATTTGCAATGCACAGTGTGTTATGGGAGCTGATTTGCGGTCATGTCTCATTTAAGTGTCTATTAGAAAGATCTAGTCATGATACACCCTTGCCAGAAATACTGACAGCATTTTTTTGCTTAGTTAAATAGATAAATGATTTTTTTAGTGAGAGGGCAATGACCTTTAGAAAATCTTAGTTTCAAGATTACTCCAAAAATATAAAACTTATGGTTCTTTTTAGAATTAAAAATGATGTTGCATGATTATATACATTTACATATGAAATAAGAGGGTTCTAGCTTTAATTATTTAAGAGTAATTATTATTTTTCTGAATTTCACTTTTTTTAATTAAACTATAGCGATGTAGCATTTTATGTTTTTCACATAATATACTCACTAATATTACTAATCATATTCTAAAATTTCACAAACTAAAATCGCGTTGCAAAAGAGATTAAGCGTTTCTATGTATTTTAGGAATTTCTATGGAAGTAGGGTTGTCAATTTTCGTATTAAAAAATCATAACATAAAATCCAAAAGTATTATTCCATGGTATTATTGATTTGAGGCGCAAGGAAAAGAGTACATGGAAGAAGTTGTGGGAGGCCTTTGCCCAGCAGTGGGACTGTATAAGCTAGAAAAAGCAATTATTCCATGCTGTCATCATCAGAAAAAGTTATAGTTTCTTCTGATAGCAGTGTCAGGGGTTCATCATCTGTAGCCATTTCTCTGTTATCACTATCTATGGAACTTAGAGGTAACTGATCATGAAATGTTACATTTTCCGTGGATGGTTTTAACAGAGAAATAACTTTTACAGGGAGAGTCAAATGTTTCATTTCATCAAAGAAAGAAAATCATCATCAAAGAAAATTGAAAAATAAAATGTTAGAACTCCACTGCGGGTTAAGCAACTGACGACAACCTTATTATTTGCCGTTGGTACAGTAATCGTGACTAGGGATCGATCCACAAAATTAAGTTTGTTTTTATTGTATATACTTTTCCGAGATACCCAGTACGTAAGTACCCAGTGTGGTGCCCAGGATCTTAAGGAATAATTATGCCGAGTTTCATCGTAATCGAACTGGTAGTTTTTGCTTAAAAAAACTGACATTCAGACAGACAATTTTTTTTAATCCTATTTTTGGGTTTGGTATCGATCTAGTAACAACGTCTGCTATTTATTTTGTTGATATTTTCAATGTGCAAAATATAAACTTCTACAGTTTTATTATGTGTATAGATCACTTACTTTGTTGACAACCCTAAGAAAATCTTAAAAAATCGATATCTCTGGTACAACGCCATTGTAGTGTCTGATTTTTTTTATAAATATACATATATATGTATACAATATAAATACACTGAAAGAAAATGCGACCATGCTAAGTTTCGTCAGAAAAAAAATAATTATGACAACATATAAAATAAAAAAAAACTGCTTGTGAGAGCTTGATTAATCAGTTATTAATACGTTAATTTGTTCCTTTAGGCATAATCTATCAAACCATTATAGTCCAGTCATTTGATAGAAAATAAGGGGGTCACCTGGAAAGTTTTCCGGGAGTTTTGAAAATTGGGTATTTTATAGATTTGGATATGCTCTTTTCGAATTTTGACTTTGCCACTTCGTACCACCGCCGCTCGCGCCGCCATTTTGAAAAAATGGCGCCCAAAAACGGTTTTTTGGGAATAACTCCGTTCCAACGCATTTTACGAAAAAAATATGTTCTACAATATTAAACTAGAAAAAATTTCCTACACTTTGTGTCTTATTCACTTTTTCATCAAATCGATAGTTTTGGATGTACGAGCGCCGCAAAGTATTATTTATTCATCTGCACCACCACGTGTTTTTCGTATATTTTTCTGAAATGTTCTATTACTGCCGCCGGTTTTCAAGTGAATTGTCACAAATTAAACAATTTGCCGTATAAGAAGCCATAGCTCTAAGAACATAAACAACACTGTACGACAATAAACGTACACTGATGATTCAGTCTAAACTAAATATTTCTCTTAATATAGCTTCTACCGACAAATATTTTGTTGAAGTTTCGTTCAAAGTCGAGGGAAAGGGCCCGATTCAAAGGTGACATATTACTCTGATACCTACTTCTTGAAAACCGGCGACAGTAATAGAACAGTTTAGAATAATATACGAAACACTCGTAGTGGTGCAAATTAATAATACTTTGCGGCGCTCGTACGTCCAAAACTATTGATTTTTATGAAAAAGTGAATAAGACATAAAGTGTAGGAAATTTTTCCTAGTTTAATATTGTAGAACATATTTTTTTTGTAAAATGCGTCGGAAAGGAGTTATTCCCAAAAAAAACATTTTTTGCCGCCATTTTTTCAAAATGGCGGCGCGAGCGGCGGTGGTACGAGGTGGCAAAGTTAAAATTCGAAAAGAGCATATCCAAATCTATAAAATACCCAATTTTCAAAACTCCCGGAAAACTTTCCAGGTAAAACTACCAAATGACTGGACTATTAATCAGTTTATACTAAAATAATAGACAGAATGGATATAAACAGTTTTTTTGGTTTCTATGGACTTTTCTCGATTTTTTTTATTTCTCAAAAACTACTACAGATAAAGTCACGGGGATTTTTTTAAATGCTTTTTTCCATGAATATCTATCTAGTCCAGTCATTTGGTAGAAAATATGGGGGTTACCTGGAAAGTTTTCCGGGAGTTTTGAAAATTGGGTATTTTATAGATTTGGATATGCTCTTTTCGAATTTTGACTTTGCCACCTCGTACAACCGCCGCTCGCGCCGCCATTTTGAAAAAATGGCGCCCAAAAAACGGTTTTTCGGAAATATCTCCTTTCTGAGGCATTTTACGACAAAAATAACTTCTACAAAATTAAACTAGAAAAAAATTCCTACACTTTATGTCTTATTCGCTTTTCCATAAAATCAATAGTTTTGGATGTACGAGCGCCGCAAAGTATTATTCATTCATCTGCACCACCACGTGTTTTTCGTATATTTTTCTAAAATGTTCTATTACTGTCGCTGGTTTTCAAGTGAATTGTCACAAATCAAACAATTTGCCGTATAAGAAGCTATAGCTCTAAGAACATAATCAACACTGTACGACAATAAACGTACACTGATGATTCAGTCTAAACGAAATATTTCTCTTAATATAGCTTCTACCGACAAATATTTCGTTGAAGTTTCGTTCAAAGTCGAGGGAAAGGGCCCGATTCAAGGTGACATATTACCCTGATACCTACTTCTTGAAAACCGGCGGCAGTAATAGAACAGTTTAGAAAAATGTACGAAACACTCGTAGTAGTGCAAATGAATAATACTTTGCGGCGCTCGTACGTCCAAAACTATTGATTTTATGAAAAAGTGAATAAGACATAAAGTGTAGGAAATTTTTTCTAGTTTAATATTGTAGAAATAATTTTTTTCATAAAATGCGTCGGAAAGGAGTTATTCCCAAAAAACCGTTTTTAGGCGCCATTTTTTCAAAATGGCGGCGCGAGCGGCGGTGGTACGAGGTGGCAAAGTTAAAATTCGAAAAGAGCATATCCAAATTTATAAAATACCCAATTTTCAAAACTCCCGGAAAACTTTCCAGGTGAAACTACCAAATGACTGGACTAATCTATTGAGCATTGAAAATGATCATGACCGCAAATCGGCTCCCATAACACACTGTGCAATGGTATGAAACCAAGAGGTAGGCAAAGTCAAGATACACACAATTTATGTTAAATCATTTCTAAATATAATTATGAATGAATAAAACATTTATATTTTCATGTCTCATTTGTTGTGCAAGACTTTTTGTGACCAAGAATGAGTGTTAAAATATTTTTAATAAGAGGTAGATGGCACTTCTTCCTAATATACAAAATATAAAGACAAAACAGCACTTAAATAGCACATTTACAAATGAAAGATACATAATTATCACAGTAGCATTGAACACACACAAATGGTTAATAACTGGAAAAAATAAGTTAAGTAGAAATGTTACAATTAAAAAAGGGCCTTGCTACTTGCAATAAGACAATAAAGCAATGCTGTAGTCATTAAAGCGAAAATATTTATTAAATTGCTGAACACCCACACTAATTCCTAAAGTATTATAGCTATCAGCTAACAATGGGAGATAAAACGGTTATCTCTGTAATGGTGTTGTCAAATATGTGTGTTAAGAGCTTGGCCGATGTTGGGTGAATGTTGAATGATACCTTAGGAATGAAAATTTGCCTATGGTTGTGTCTTTTAGCCATGAAAGAGAAAGATAACCTACCAAGTACCAACAGTTTCCTATCAAATTTATGGTATTAATCACAATCAAATGGTGTTTTAGTTTTAAATAATTTCCAACAAAATGTGCTCATACAGTTATTTTTATGGCTTACATTGTCGCTCTCCATTACAAGTTAAATAAATTCGTAATTTATCACTGTTATCTTGTTTACCACTTGTACATGATACATGAATCAATACAAATTGGACATGATACATCTAATGTACATAAACCTCATTTAATGTGTTCCACATGTCATCAGGAACATTGACTGAGTCTTATTTTAAAATTCTTAGGGGTGATTCTCGTTGTGGTTTTTTTAATTGCACTTATAATTTAAAGGCGAATGTGTTTGGTACCTCTTATTTGGTACGGAATTTGCTAACACCCTGGATTAGTACAGAGGCTTTTTACCTTACTTCGTAAAAATATAACGGGGTATGCGGGATAAGGCTAATATGTATAATAATTAAAGAATGTTTAACATATACATAGTGTATAGTAGAAAATCTACCCACTTTTCAAATATATTCGTAATGCATCTTTGCTACAAATATTTAACATTTAAATGTGGCACGCTGAGGCTTGCCGCATTGACCTTTAAGTCCCTTCGCATAAAAACACTAGGACAACACAACCTATAAAAGAATAAAGTGTATTTATAGTTCATGATTATTGAGTTCTGCTGCATATTATGCAGTAGTAATGAGTATAAACCTATGTCAAATAAACTATTGTAATTTACAAAACCTTTTCACATCTTCTAGATCAGTCTTCCGCAAAAGTTCAAGAAACATCTAAAAATACAAACATTTTTGGAGGTTTTACCACCACTAATTAAAAATTATTTTATAAATAATATTAATCCTCTTTTTTTTTATAAATCTATTGATAACCTATATGATCTATACTCCATTTGTTTAGGTAGTTAACTAAATGTAAACAATCTTGGCGTTACTTTTTAACCAAAAAAATAATTTAAAATTTGGATATTAATGCTTATAAATCAATTAACTATAGTTTTAGAAAATCTGAATGTATTTCAAGTTGTAAAACGTATTTTACATTTTTAAAGATCACATTTTGTTTAAAAGACATACCAAAATTGTTTACATTTAGTTAATTACCTAAACAAATGGAGTATAAGAAGCTGTGATAGGTTAGTGGCAAGACCGTAGGACTGCTAAGTCAGAGGTCTTGAGTTCGATCCCCACGGTGCGCACCGACTTTTCGAATGTTGTGTTCGTTTAAGAAATAAATATCACAGCTTCCGTGTTTCGGAAGGCACGTAAAAATGTGGGTCCTGCGCCTGATCTCTCTCCGGTCGTGTCGGATTACCGTCCCATCGGGCTATGAGAGTAACGCTAAGAACTCACGGAGCGATTTTTTCCCGCGCCCGCCGCGGTGGCGGGCCCTCAGACTCTGTAGAATGCAGATTTACATGTAAAAAACAAAAGCACAACTCACGACGCGGTTTACGCCCGCAGACTGTGCGATTGTTTGCGGCTCCCGCGGCACCGGCGGGCAACTTGTAGAATCGCGCGGGCCGCGGTCGCCCGCAAGCTCTGCGGTTTGCGCCCGCGCGCTCTGCGGTCGATTGGCGGGCGATCGCAGTGGCGCAAAGGCCGGTCTTGCGTCTGCCGCTGCGGTTGCGATAGTCGCCCGCAAACGTGGCGGGCGATGATCGCAACCGCAGCGGCTGCGGGACCGCGCGAATCACCGGTCTCGTGAGTTTGGAAATAAATTCGCGGTTCCGCAACCGCCGCGGGCGCGGTAAGAAATCGCTCCGTGAGTTCTTAGCCTAAAAGGAATAGAGAGTGCACCTGTGTTTGCGCACACGCTTGTGCACTATAATATGTCCTGCGTAGCTGGCTGGTGTCATAGTAACACTGGCCGCCGTGGCCGAAATCGGTCTGGACCGCTATTATGATCTTTTAACTGCATTATAAGCGATACATGAATAAATCTAAATTTGGAATTGTTATATAAAAAAATATTTTTTCCGAAGCACACCACCACGCTCATGAAAACAGTACACCAGCGTACCACGGCACACCCTTTGTAGAACTCTGTTCTAGTCGTTCTAGATAAAGTTCATACAGCTGAAGTGTGTTTTGACAGGCCTGTTGGTCTAGTGGTTAGTTACCCTGAATGCTAAGCCGGAGGTCGTGGGTTCGATTCCCACCCAGGACAAATAATTGTGTGATGAGCACGATCATTTGTTCTGTGTCTGGGCGTGATTTATCTATAATATGTATATATTTAGAAATATATAAGTATGTTTATCAGCTGTCTGATTACCATAACACAAGCTCTGCTTAGCTTGGGATCAGATGGCCGTGTGTGGATATTGTCCTAGGATATTCAAGATATTTATGTTTTTACTAAAGCATAATATTGTCACCAGACTTATAGCCGTACTGGACCAAGTGGAGATGAGGGTGGAGCGGCTGCGGCGCGACACGGTGCGCATCGAGGAGGAGCGGGACTCCTTGCTCTCCACCCTCGACAGCATCAAACACTCCGAACTGCTCACTGACGTCACTGAATGTAAGTGCACCGTTGTTACACTTCTTTATGTTCATCAAGTGCACAATAACAGTATCTATAGTCTTACTTAACTATTAGAAAAGTAAGTGGTAGTCTGGTAGGTGCACTTAAAGCCTAGTCCCCGTAGTTTCGTCCATAGGCTGGCGTCTTTGACGGCTTAGACTAAGTAAAAGTAGCGTATCTAAAGCGCATTTTCGGCACCGCAAGTGCTGATTATTGCATTTAAAGCGATGTTACACATACCAAAAGATTTCGTTTGAAGCGGATCTTCGCGAATCATCCGATAAAGAAATACCTGGTAACAGGCTTACTTTGTGGTCTTATCGCTTTGCGTAATGCGGTGCCTTGTGTGAAATAAGATATTAGGTAAAATTTCTTCCAGGAAAACATCTGATGTTTCATTTATTCACAATAGTAGGCGGAAGTTGTAAATGGTGTGGTAAAGAATATTGTGCATAAAACAAGCAGTTATATTATTTATTGACAGGGTTTTATGACTGGTCCGTGTCCAGTTTGTGTTGGTATAGCTCTTAGTATAAACTCAAACTTCAGCTAAATAATGTCTAATTAAGATACCCATTTAAGTAAGAACTCTCGATAAATCAGTCAGTCATCATAATTATATCAGTACAAATAAGAATGTGTTGAAAAGAACTCCCACACCTAAGAATTTAAAGACCCCAAGTTACAAAAACAAGTTTAAGTAATACAGTAATGTGTAAAAACTCTTGACAAGTACTCATTAAAATTTGCAAAAACTAACCTACATCTGTCCTTAAGCTGACAGCCTTACTTTAAAGTGTACCAATAAAATTAATGGTATCAAGCACTACCCAAATGTAACAATCATATTATTATCACTAGCTTTTACCCGCGGCTTCGCACGCGTTAAGAAGTATAATTGTTTAGCAAGTTAGTGTAAAAAATTAGGGCCTACAAAACTTCTTTGTACACAATATTCTTAACTAATTTGTCATTTGGCGTTAAAACTATCAAGCTACTGGGAGAACTTACTCGTGAGCAAGCAACATAAAACTGCCCATGAGAGAAGCAATGTTCTCTCAAGTTTGAGACCTGCAAATTTGAGAGTTTGCCCCTGAGACTTGTCATGGCAAGTCAAAAATCTAAGAAGATTTATATAAACTATTTCATCCCCTTATGGGTGGAATTTATCAAAATCCTTTCTTAGCGGATGCCTACGTCATAGTACCTATATGCATGCAAATTCTCAGGCCGATGGGTTTAATTTTAACAAAGTTTCATACAAAACTTCATCCCCCTATTTTATCCCCTTGGGGGTAGAATTTATAAAAATCCTTTCTTAGCGGACACCTACGTCATAACATCTACCAGCATGCCAAATTTCAGCCCGATCCGTCCAGTAGTTTGGGCTGTGCGTTGATAGATCACTATGTCAGTCACCTTTGTATATAGTAGACAACGAACAATTTAAACAACAAATACAATGAAAACAACGAAAATTTCCTTGTGCAACGAAAGTACAAAGTGAAAAATCAAGCTATTTTATTGCGGGGTATAACACCACGGTACGCGCGATCGCAAGTTCCGTCGTGGTACCTCGTCCCGCGCCCCTCACTGCAACTCGCCCCGAGAGCCGCGTGCCGTGTGTATAAAAAATATTCGTGCGTACTTTTTAATTTCACGATATATCAGAAACTATTCATCCGATTTATAAACTGTAAAATACAAAAATATTATCTCCATGATATGACCTTTTTTTTGAAGTAGGTAAGTTTTAGACGTAAGAATTAATATGGTAGTACTAAAATCATGCTCAGAAAACGTGTCTTATTTTTCTTTATCTGTTTAGCCTCATCATGGATTTCCCCTAAAAGATAGATATAGGGCATCGCGAACTTTTTTGTAGGGCTTTAGGAGCCCTACATTTTCGTAGTACATAGTATTCATATATACTTGAGTATTTCGGCAGCGTATGCGATAAAAGTGATTTAGCGGTAATTTTTTTCCGACTTACTTGATTAATATCCTTAGTTGAAGATAACCGAGAGAAGTAGGGTGATTTCATATATCCCATGGCAATTCGGAATGATGTAGCTTTCTAACAGTGAAATAATTTTTAAAATCGGTTCAGTAGTTTTGAAGATTAGCGCCGACAAACATACAAATATACAAACTTACAAACTTACAAACTCACAAACGCTTACCTCTTTATAATATTAGTATAGATTACCAATGTTTTTATGAAGTTTATCCATTGTCAGAAAGAGATGATGTTGTTTTATTGTAAATGTACATTCCTCTCTTTTTACTGGATGTAATTATTATTGTCGTCGTCCCCGAATCGTTTTTTGGCCATAGTAGGTAAGGCAAGAATTCCTTATTTTTCTCCATTCTTTTTAGATCGATTCTTAGCGAGACTGTGAGAGGACTGTCTATTGTAGTCAAATTAGTATTAGGAACAATTTGGTGCATGAGCGCAGGTTTTGACAGCTTCAGACATTTGCAATAACCCCATAACG
>OW796104.1:7935790-8312743 GCA_941860345.1 Chrysodeixis includens | reverse complement strand
TTTCGTTCATTTCGTTCATTTCGTCCATTTCGTTCATTTCGTTCATTTCGTTCATTTCGTTCATTTCGTTCATTTCGTTCATTTCGTTCATTTCGTTCATTTCGTTCTTCATTTCGTTCATTTCGTTCATTTCGTTCATTTCGTTCATTTCGTTCATTTCGTTCATTTCGTTCATTTCGTTCATTTCGTTCATTTCGTTCATTTCGTTCATTTCGTTGATTTCGTTCAATTTCGATCATTTCGTTCATTTCGTTCAATTTCGTTCATTTCGTTGATTTCGTTGATTTCGTTCATTTCGTCCATTTCGTTGATTTCGTTCAATTTCGATCACTTCGTTCAAATCGTTCAATTTCGAATAATTTCGTTGATTTCGTTGAAATCGTTCATTTCGTATCATTTCGTTCATTTCGTTGAAATCGTTCATTTCGTTCATTTCGTTCATTTCGTTCATTTCGTTCATTTCGTTCATTTCGTTCATTTCGTTCATTTCGTTCATTTTGTTCATTTCGTTCATTTCGTTCATTTCGTTCATTTCGTTCATTTCGTTCATTTCGTTCATTTCGTTCATTTCGTTCATTTCGTTCATTTCGTTCATTTCGTTCATTTCGTTCATTTCGTTCATTTCGTTCATTTCGTTCATTTCGTTAATTTCGTTGATTTCGTTCAATTTCAATCATTTCGTTCATTTCATTCAATTTCAATAATTTCATTGATTTCGTTCATTTCGTTCATTTCATTCATTTCGTCGATTTCGTTAATTTCGTTAATTTCGTTGATTTCGTTGATTTCGTTGATTTCATTAATTTCGTTAATTTCGTTGATTTCGTTCAATTTCAATCATTTCGTTCATTTCATTCAATTTCAGTAATTACGTTGATTTCGTTCATTTCGTTCAATTTCAATCATTTCGTTCATTTCATTCATTTCGTTGATTTCGTTCAATTTCAATCATTTCGTTCATTTCGTTCATTTCGCTCATTTCGTTCATTTCGTTCATTTCGTTCATTTCGTTCATTTCGTTCATTTCGTTCATTTCGTTCATTTCGTTCATTTCGTTCATTTCGTTCATTTCGTTCATTTCGTTCATTTCGTTCATTTCGTTCATTTCGTTCATTTCGTTCATTTCGTTCATTTCGTTCATTTCGTTCATTTCGTTCATTTCGTTCATTTCGTTCATTTCGTTCATTTCGTTCATTTCGTTCATTTCGTTCATTTCGTTCATTTCGTTCATTTCGTTCATTTCGTTCATTTCGTTCATTTCGTTCATTTCGTTCATTTCGTTCATTTCGTTCATTTCGTTCATTTCGTTCATTTCGTTCATTTCGTTCATTTCGTTCATTTCGTTCATTTCGTTCATTTCGTTCATTTTGTTCATTTCGTTCATTTCGTTCATTTCGTTCATTTCGTTCATTTCGTTCATTTCGTTCATTTCGTTCATTTCGTTCATTTCGTTCATTTCGTTCATTTCGTTCATTTCGTTCATTTCGTTCATTTCGTTCATTTCGTTCATTTCGTTCATTTCGTTCATTTCGTTCATTTCGTTCATTTCGTTCATTCGTTCATTTCGTTCATTTCGTTCATTTCGTTCATTTCGTTCATTTCGTTCATTTCGTTCAATTTCGTTCATTTCGTTCATTTCGTTCATTTCGTTCATTTCGTTCATTTCGTTCATTTCGTTCATTTCGTTCATTTCGTTCATTTCGTTCATTTCGTTCAATTTCGTTCATTTCGTTCATTTCGTTCATTTCGTTCATTTCGTTCAATTTCGTTCATTTCGTTAATTTCGTTGATTTCGTTGATTTCGTTGATTTCGTTGCTTTCGTTCAATTTCGTTTATTTCGTTAAATTTCTTTCATTTCGTTCATTTCGTTCATTTCGTTCATTTCGTTCATTTCGTTCATTTCGTTCATTTCGTTCATTTCGTTCATTTCGTTCATTTCGTTCATTTCGTTCATTTCGTTCATTTCGTTCATTTCGTTCATTTCGTTCATTTCGTTCATTTCGTTCATTTCGTTCATTTCGTTCATTTCGTTCATTTCGTTCATTTCGTTCATTTCGTTCATTTCGTTCATTTCGTTCATTTCGTTCATTTCGTTCATTTCGTTCATTTCGTTCATTTCGTTCATTTCGTTCATTTCGTTCATTTCGTTCATTTCGTTCATTTCGTTCATTTCGTTCATTTCGTTCATTTCGTTCATTTCGTTCATTTCGTTCATTTCGTTCATTTCGTTCATTTCGTTCATTTCGTTCATTTCGTTCATTTCGTTCATTTCGTTCATTTCGTTCATTTCGTTCATTTCGTTCATTTCGTTCATTTCGTTCATTTCGTTCATTTCGTTCATTTCGTTCATTTCGTTCATTTCGTTCATTTCGTTCATTTCGTTCATTTCGTTCATTTCGTTCATTTCGTTCATTTCGTTCATTTCGTTCATTTCGTTCATTTCGTTCATTTCGTTCATTTCGTTCATTTCGTTCATTTCGTTCATTTCGTTCATTTCGTTCATTTCGTTCATTTCGTTCATTTCGTTCATTTCGTTCATTTCGTTCATTTCGTTCATTTCGTTCATTTCGTTCATTTCGTTCATTTCGTTCATTTCGTTCATTTCGTTCATTTTGTTCATTTCGTTCATTTCGTTCATTCGTTCATTTCGTTCATTTCGTTCATTTCGTTCATTTCGTTCATTTCGTTCATTTCGTTCATTTCGTTCATTTCGTTCATTTCGTTCATTTCGTTCATTTCGTTCATTTCGTTCATTTCGTTAATTTCGTTGATTTCGTTCAATTTCAATCATTCGTTCATTTCATTCAATTTCAATAATTTCATTGATTTCGTTCATTTCGTTCATTTCATTCATTTCGTCGATTTCGTTAATTTCGTTAATTTCGTTGATTTCGTTGATTTCGTTGATTTCATTAATTCGTTAATTTCGTTGATTTCGTTCAATTTCAATCATTTCGTTCATTTCATTCAATTTCAGTAATTACGTTGATTTCGTTCATTTCGTTCAATTTCAATCATTTCGTTCATTTCATTCATTTCGTTGATTTCGTTCAATTTCAATCATTTCGTTCATTTCGTTCATTTCGCTCATTTCGTTCATTTCGTTCATTTCGTTCATTTCGTTCATTTCGTTCATTTCGTTCATTTCGTTCATTTCGTTCATTTCATTCATTTCGTTGATTTCGTTCATTTCATTCTTCCGTCGATTTCGTTAATTTCGTTGATTTCGTTGATTTCATTGATTTCGTTGATTTCGTTAATTTCGTTGATTTCGTTGATTTCATTGATTTCGTTAATTTCGTTAATTTCGTTGATTTCGTTCAATTTCAATCATTTCGTTCATTTCATTCAATTTCATTGATTTTGTTCATTTCGTTCATTTCGTTCATTTCGTTCATTTCGTTCATTTCGTTCATTTCGTTCATTTCGTTGATTTCGTTTATTTCGTTGATTTCATTGATTTCGATGATTTCGTTAATTTCGTTGATTTCGTTCAATTTCAATCATTTCGTTCATTTCGTTCATTTCGTTCATTTCGTTCATTTCGTTCAATTTCGTTCATTTCGTTCATTTCGTTCATTTCGTTCATTTCGTTCATTTCGTTCATTTCGTTCATTTCGTTCATTTCGTTCATTTCGTTTATTTTTTTCATTTCGTTCATTTCGTTCAATTTCGTTCATTTCGTTCATTTCGTTCATTTCGTTCATTTCGTTCATTTCGTTCATTTCGTTCATTTCGTTCATTTCGTTCATTTCGTTCATTTCGTTCATTTCGTTCATTTCGGTCATTTCGTTCATTTCGTTCATTTCGTTCATTTCGTTCATTTCGTTCATTTCGTTCATTTCGTTCATTTCGTTCAATTTCGTTCATTTCGTTCATTTCGTTCATTTCGTTCATTTCGTTCATTTCGTTCATTTCGTTCATTTCGTTCAATTTCGTTCATTTCGTTCATTTCATTCATTTCGTTCATTTCGTTCATTTCGTTCATTTCGTCCATTTCGTTCATTTCGTTCATTTCGTTCATTTCGTTCATTTCGTTCAATTTCGTTCATTTCGTTCATTTCGTTCATTTCGTCCATTTCATTGATTTCGTTGATTTCGTTGATTTCATTGATTTCGTTAATTTCGTTGATTTCGTTCAATTTCAATCATTTCATTCAATTTCAATAATTTCAGTAATTTCGTTCATTTCGTTCAATTTCGTTCATTTCGTTCAATTTCGTTCATTTCGTTCATTTCGTTCATTTCGTTCATTTCGTTCATTTCGTTCATTTCGTTCATTTCGTTCATTTCGTTCATTTCGTTCATTTCGTTCATTTCGTTCATTTCATTCATTTCGTTCATTTCATCCAATTTCGTTCATTTCGTTCATTTCGTTCATTTCGTTCATTTCGTTCAATTTCGTTCATTTCGTTCATTTCGTTCATTTCGTTCATTTCGTTCATTTCATTCATTTCGTTGCTTTCGTTCAATTTCGTTTATTTCGTTAAATTTCGTTCATTTCGTTCATTTCGTCCATTTCGTTTATTTCGTTGATTTCGTTCAATATCAATCATTTCGTTCAATTTCAATAATTTCAATGATTTCGTTCATTTCATTTATCTCATTCATTTCATTCATTTCGTTTATTTCGTTGCAATTCATTTAATTTGGTCATTTCGTTCATTTCATTATTTCATTCATTTCCATTCGTTCCGGTCATTCCGTTAATTGCGTTCATTTTGTTCATTTCAGTTATATCGTTCGTTTCATTCTTTCATATTTTCATTCATTTCCATTCGTTCCGGTCACTCCGTTCGTTTCGTTCATTTCGTTCATTTCGTTCATTTCGTTCATTTTATTCATTTCGTTGCTTTCGTTCAATTTCGTTTATTTCGTTAAATTTCGTTCATTTCGTTCATTTCGTTCATTTCGTCCATTTTGTTTATTTCGTTGATTTCGTTCAATTTCGTTCATTTCGTTCATTTCATTCATTTCGTTCATTTCGTTCATTTCGTTCATTTCGTCCATTTCGTTCATTTCGTTCATTTCGTTCATTTCGTTCATTTCGTTCAATTTCGTTCATTTCGTTCATTTCGTTCATTTCGTCCATTTCATTGATTTCGTTGATTTCGTTGATTTCATTGATTTCGTTAATTTCGTTAATTTCGTTGATTTCGTTCAATTTCAATCATTTCATTCAATTTCAATAATTTCAGTAATTTCGTTCATTTCGTTCAATTTCGTTTCATTTCGTTCAATTTCGTTCATTTCGTTCATTTCGTTCATTTCGTTCATTTCGTTCATTTCGTTCATTTCGTTCATTTCGTTCATTTCGTTCATTTCGTTCATTTCATTCATTTCGTTCATTTCATCCAATTTCGTTCATTTCGTTCATTTCGTTCATTTCGTTCATTTCGTTCAATTTCGTTCATTTCGTTCATTTCGTTCATTTCGTTCATTTCGTTCATTTCGTTCATTTCGTTCATTTCGTTCATTTCGTTCATTTCGTTCATTTCGTTCATTTCATTCATTTCGTTGCTTTCGTTCAATTTCGTTTATTTCGTTAAATTTCGTTCATTTCGTTCATTTCGTCCATTTCGTTTATTTCGTTGATTTCGTTCAATATCAATCATTTCGTTCAATTTCAATAATTTCAATGATTTCGTTCATTTCATTTATCTCATTCATTTCATTCATTTCGTTTATTTCGTGCAATTCATTTAATTTGGTCATTTCGTTCATTTCATTATTTCATTCATTTCCATTCGTTCCGGTCATTCCGTTAATTGCGTTCATTTTGTTCATTTCAGTTATATCGTTCGTTTCATTCTTTCATATTTTCATTCATTTCCATTCGTTCCGGTCACTCCGTTCGTTTCGTTCATTTCGTTCATTTCGTTCATTTCGTTCATTTCGTTCATTTCGTTCATTTCGTTCATTTCGTTCATTTCGTTCATTTTATTCATTTCGTTGCTTTCGTTCAATTTCGTTTATTTCGTTCAATTTCGTTCATTTCGTTCATTTCGTTCATTTCGTCCATTTCATTGATTTCGTTGATTTCGTTGATTTCATTGATTTCGTTAATTTCGTTGATTTCGTTCAATTTCAATCATTTCATTCAATTTCAATAATTTCAGTAATTTCGTTCATTTCGTTCAATTTCGTTCATTTCGTTCAATTTCGTTCATTTCGTTCATTTCGTTCATTTCGTTCATTTCGTTCATTTCGTTCATTTCGTTCATTTCGTTCATTTTGTTCATTTCGTTCATTTCGTTCATTTCGTTCATTTCGTTCATTTCATTCATTTCGTTCATTTCATCCAATTTCGTTCATTTCGTTCATTTCGTTCATTTCGTTCATTTCGTTCAATTTCGTTCATTTCGTTCATTTCGTTCATTTCGTTCATTTCGTTCATTTCGTTCATTTCATTCATTTCGTTGCTTTCGTTCAATTTCGTTTATTTCGTTAAATTTCGTTCATTTCGTTCATTTCGTCCATTTCGTTTATTTCGTTGATTTCGTTCAATATCAATCATTTCGTTCAATTTCAATAATTTCAATGATTTCGTTCATTTCATTTATCTCATTCATTTCATTCATTTCGTTTATTTCGTGCAATTCATTTAATTTGGTCATTTCGTTCATTTCATTATTTCATTCATTTCCATTCGTTCCGGTCATTCCGTTAATTGCGTTCATTTTGTTCATTTCAGTTATATCGTTCGTTTCATTCTTTCATATTTTCATTCATTTCCATTCGTTCCGGTCACTCCGTTCGTTTCGTTCATTTCGTTCATTTCGTTCATTTCGTTCATTTCGTTCATTTTATTCATTTCGTTGCTTTCGTTCAATTTCGTTTATTTCGTTAAATTTCGTTCATTTCGTTCATTTCGTTCATTTCGTCCATTTCGTTTATTTCGTTGATTTCGTTCAATTTCGTTCATTTCGTTCATTTCATTCATTTCGTTCATTTCGTTCATTTCGTTCATTTCGTTCATTTCGTCCATTTCGTTCATTTCGTTCATTTCGTTCATTTCGTTCATTTCGTTCAATTTCGTTCATTTCGTTCATTTCGTTCATTTCGTCCATTTCATTGATTTCGTTGATTTCGTTGATTTCATTGATTTCGTTAATTTCGTTGATTTCGTTCAATTTCAATCATTTCATTCAATTTCAATAATTTCAGTAATTTCGTTCATTTCGTTCAATTTCGTTCATTTCGTTCAATTTCGTTCATTTCGTTCATTTCGTTCATTTCGTTCATTTCGTTCATTTCGTTCATTTCGTTCATTTCGTTCATTTCGTTCATTTCGTTCATTTCGTTCATTTCGTTCATTTCGTTCATTTCATTCATTTCGTTCATTTCATCCAATTTCGTTCATTTCGTTCATTTCGTTCATTTCGTTCATTTCGTTCAATTTCGTTCATTTCGTTCATTTCGTTCATTTCGTTCATTTCGTTCATTTCGTTCATTTCGTTCATTTCGTTCATTTCGTTCATTTCGTTCATTTCATTCATTTCGTTGCTTTCGTTCAATTTCGTTTATTTCGTTAAATTTCGTTCATTTCGTTCATTTCGTCCATTTCGTTTATTTCGTTGATTTCGTTCAATATCAATCATTTCGTTCAATTTCAATAATTTCAATGATTTCGTTCATTTCATTTATCTCATTCATTTCATTCATTTCGTTTATTTCGTGCAATTCATTTAATTTGGTCATTTCGTTCATTTCATTATTTCATTCATTTCCATTCGTTCCGGTCATTCCGTTAATTGCGTTCATTTTGTTCATTTCAGTTATATCGTTCGTTTCATTCTTTCATATTTTCATTCATTTCCATTCGTTCCGGTCACTCCGTTCGTTTCGTTCATTTCGTTCATTTCGTTCATTTCGTTCATTTCGTTCATTTCGTTCATTTCGTTCATTTTATTCATTTCGTTGCTTTCGTTCAATTTCGTTTATTTCGTTAAATTTCGTTCATTTCGTTCATTTCGTTCATTTCGTCCATTTCGTTTATTTCGTTGATTTCGTTCAATTTCAATCATTTCGTTCAATTTCAATAATTTCAATGATTTCGTTCATTTCATTTATCTCATTCATTTCGTTTATTTCGTGCAATTCATTTAATTTGGTCATTTCGTTCATTTCGTTCATTTCATAATTTCATTCATTTCCATTCGTTCCGGTCATTCCGTTAATTGCGTTCATTTTGCTCATTTCAGTTATATCGTTGGTTTCATTCTTTCATATTTTCATTCATTTCCATTCGTTCCGGTCACTCCGTTCGTTTCGTTCATTCCATTCATTTCGTTAATTTCGTTAATTTCGTTAATTTCGTTAATTTCGTTAATTTCGTTAATTTCGTTAATTTCGTTAATTTCGTTAATTTCGTTCAATTTCGTTCATTTCGTTCATTTCGTTCATTTCGTTCATTTCGTTCATTTCGTTCATTTCGTTCATTTCGTTCATTTCGTTCATTTCGTTCATTTCATTCATTTCGTTGCTTTCGTTCAATTTCGTTTATTTCGTTAAA
The DNA here is from genome assembly GCA_941860345.1 of Chrysodeixis includens. Classification (NCBI taxonomy): domain Eukaryota; kingdom Metazoa; phylum Arthropoda; class Insecta; order Lepidoptera; family Noctuidae; genus Chrysodeixis; species Chrysodeixis includens. Next base: position 8,304,227 of record OW796104.1, on the reverse strand, counting down.
TTTCGTTCATTTCGTTCATTTCGTCCATTTCGTTTATTTCGTTGATTTCGTTCAATATCAATCATTTCGTTCAATTTCAATAATTTCAATGATTTCGTTCATTTCATTTATCTCATTCATTTCATTCATTTCGTTTATTTCGTGCAATTCATTTAATTTGGTCATTTCGTTCATTTCATTATTTCATTCATTTCCATTCGTTCCGGTCATTCCGTTAATTGCGTTCATTTTGTTCATTTCAGTTATATCGTTCGTTTCATTCTTTCATATTTTCATTCATTTCCATTCGTTCCGGTCACTCCGTTCGTTTCGTTCATTTCGTTCATTTCGTTCATTTTATTCATTTCGTTGCTTTCGTTCAATTTCGTTTATTTCGTTAAATTTCGTTCATTTCGTTCATTTCGTTCATTTCGTTCATTTCGTTAATTTCGTTGATTTCGTTCAATTTCAATCATTTCGTTCATTTCATTCAATTTCAATAATTTCATTGATTTCGTTCATTTCGTTCATTTCATTCATTTCGTCGATTTCGTTAATTTCGTTAATTTCGTTGATTTCGTTGATTTCGTTGATTTCATTAATTTCGTTAATTTCGTTGATTTCGTTCAATTTCAATCATTTCGTTCATTTCATTCAATTTCAGTAATTACGTTGATTTCGTTCATTTCGTTCAATTTCAATCATTTCGTTCATTTCATTCATTTCGTTGATTTCGTTCAATTTCAATCATTTCGTTCATTTCGTTCATTTCGCTCATTTCGTTCATTTCGTTCATTTCGTTCATTTCGTTCATTTCGTTCATTTCGTTCATTTCGTTCATTTCGTTCATTTCATTCATTTCGTTGATTTCGTTCATTTCATTCATTCCGTCGATTTCGTTAATTTCGTTGATTTCGTTGATTTCATTGATTTCGTTGATTTCGTTAATTTCGTTGATTTCGTTGATTTCATTGATTTCGTTAATTTCGTTAATTTCGTTGATTTCGTTCAATTTCAATCATTTCGTTCATTTCATTCAATTTCATTGATTTTGTTCATTTCGTTCATTTCGTTCATTTCGTTCATTTCGTTCATTTCGTTCATTTCGTTGATTTCGTTTATTTCGTTGATTTCATTGATTTCGATGATTTCGTTAATTTCGTTGATTTCGTTCAATTTCAATCATTTCGTTCATTTCGTTCATTTCGTTCATTTCGTTCATTTCGTTCAATTTCGTTCATTTCGTTCATTTCGTTCATTTCGTTCATTTCGTTCATTTCGTTCATTTCGTTCATTTCGTTCATTTCGTTCATTTCGTTTATTTTTTTCATTTCGTTCATTTCGTTCAATTTCGTTCATTTCGTTCATTTCGTTCATTTCGTTCATTTCGTTCATTTCGTTCATTTCGTTCATTTCGTTCATTTCGTTCATTTCGTTCATTTCGTTCATTTCGTTCATTTCGGTCATTTCGTTCATTTCGTTCATTTCGTTCATTTCGTTCATTTCGTTCATTTCGTTCATTTCGTTCATTTCGTTCAATTTCGTTCATTTCGTTCATTTCGTTCATTTCGTTCATTTCGTTCATTTCGTTCATTTCGTTCATTTCGTTCAATTTCGTTCATTTCGTTCATTTCATTCATTTCGTTCATTTCGTTCATTTCGTTCATTTCGTCCATTTCGTTCATTTCGTTCATTTCGTTCATTTCGTTCATTTCGTTCAATTTCGTTCATTTCGTTCATTTCGTTCATTTCGTCCATTTCATTGATTTCGTTGATTTCGTTGATTTCATTGATTTCGTTAATTTCGTTGATTTCGTTCAATTTCAATCATTTCATTCAATTTCAATAATTTCAGTAATTTCGTTCATTTCGTTCAATTTCGTTCATTTCGTTCAATTTCGTTCATTTCGTTCATTTCGTTCATTTCGTTCATTTCGTTCATTTCGTTCATTTCGTTCATTTCGTTCATTTCGTTCATTTCGTTCATTTCGTTCATTTCGTTCATTTCATTCATTTCGTTCATTTCATCCAATTTCGTTCATTTCGTTCATTTCGTTCATTTCGTTCATTTCGTTCAATTTCGTTCATTTCGTTCATTTCGTTCATTTCGTTCATTTCGTTCATTTCATTCATTTCGTTGCTTTCGTTCAATTTCGTTTATTTCGTTAAATTTCGTTCATTTCGTTCATTTCGTCCATTTCGTTTATTTCGTTGATTTCGTTCAATATCAATCATTTCGTTCAATTTCAATAATTTCAATGATTTCGTTCATTTCATTTATCTCATTCATTTCATTCATTTCGTTTATTTCGTGCAATTCATTTAATTTGGTCATTTCGTTCATTTCATTATTTCATTCATTTCCATTCGTTCCGGTCATTCCGTTAATTGCGTTCATTTTGTTCATTTCAGTTATATCGTTCGTTTCATTCTTTCATATTTTCATTCATTTCCATTCGTTCCGGTCACTCCGTTCGTTTCGTTCATTTCGTTCATTTCGTTCATTTCGTTCATTTTATTCATTTCGTTGCTTTCGTTCAATTTCGTTTATTTCGTTAAATTTCGTTCATTTCGTTCATTTCGTTCATTTCGTCCATTTTGTTTATTTCGTTGATTTCGTTCAATTTCGTTCATTTCGTTCATTTCATTCATTTCGTTCATTTCGTTCATTTCGTTCATTTCGTCCATTTCGTTCATTTCGTTCATTTCGTTCATTTCGTTCATTTCGTTCAATTTCGTTCATTTCGTTCATTTCGTTCATTTCGTCCATTTCATTGATTTCGTTGATTTCGTTGATTTCATTGATTTCGTTAATTTCGTTAATTTCGTTGATTTCGTTCAATTTCAATCATTTCATTCAATTTCAATAATTTCAGTAATTTCGTTCATTTCGTTCAATTTCGTTCATTTCGTTCAATTTCGTTCATTTCGTTCATTTCGTTCATTTCGTTCATTTCGTTCATTTCGTTCATTTCGTTCATTTCGTTCATTTCGTTCATTTCGTTCATTTCATTCATTTCGTTCATTTCATCCAATTTCGTTCATTTCGTTCATTTCGTTCATTTCGTTCATTTCGTTCAATTTCGTTCATTTCGTTCATTTCGTTCATTTCGTTCATTTCGTTCATTTCGTTCATTTCGTTCATTTCGTTCATTTCGTTCATTTCGTTCATTTCGTTCATTTCGTTCATTTCGTTCATTTCGTTCATTTCATTCATTTCGTTGCTTTCGTTCAATTTCGTTTATTTCGTTAAATTTCGTTCATTTCGTTCATTTCGTCCATTTCGTTTATTTCGTTGATTTCGTTCAATATCAATCATTTCGTTCAATTTCAATAATTTCAATGATTTCGTTCATTTCATTTATCTCATTCATTTCATTCATTTCGTTTATTTCGTGCAATTCATTTAATTTGGTCATTTCGTTCATTTCATTATTTCATTCATTTCCATTCGTTCCGGTCATTCCGTTAATTGCGTTCATTTTGTTCATTTCAGTTATATCGTTCGTTTCATTCTTTCATATTTTCATTCATTTCCATTCGTTCCGGTCACTCCGTTCGTTTCGTTCATTTCGTTCATTTCGTTCATTTCGTTCATTTCGTTCATTTCGTTCATTTCGTTCATTTCGTTCATTTTATTCATTTCGTTGCTTTCGTTCAATTTCGTTTATTTCGTTCAATTTCGTTCATTTCGTTCATTTCGTTCATTTCGTCCATTTCATTGATTTCGTTGATTTCGTTGATTTCATTGATTTCGTTAATTTCGTTGATTTCGTTCAATTTCAATCATTTCATTCAATTTCAATAATTTCAGTAATTTCGTTCATTTCGTTCAATTTCGTTCATTTCGTTCAATTTCGTTCATTTCGTTCATTTCGTTCATTTCGTTCATTTCGTTCATTTCGTTCATTTCGTTCATTTCGTTCATTTTGTTCATTTCGTTCATTTCGTTCATTTCGTTCATTTCGTTCATTTCATTCATTTCGTTCATTTCATCCAATTTCGTTCATTTCGTTCATTTCGTTCATTTCGTTCATTTCGTTCAATTTCGTTCATTTCGTTCATTTCGTTCATTTCGTTCATTTCGTTCATTTCGTTCATTTCATTCATTTCGTTGCTTTCGTTCAATTTCGTTTATTTCGTTAAATTTCGTTCATTTCGTTCATTTCGTCCATTTCGTTTATTTCGTTGATTTCGTTCAATATCAATCATTTCGTTCAATTTCAATAATTTCAATGATTTCGTTCATTTCATTTATCTCATTCATTTCATTCATTTCGTTTATTTCGTGCAATTCATTTAATTTGGTCATTTCGTTCATTTCATTATTTCATTCATTTCCATTCGTTCCGGTCATTCCGTTAATTGCGTTCATTTTGTTCATTTCAGTTATATCGTTCGTTTCATTCTTTCATATTTTCATTCATTTCCATTCGTTCCGGTCACTCCGTTCGTTTCGTTCATTTCGTTCATTTCGTTCATTTTATTCATTTCGTTGCTTTCGTTCAATTTCGTTTATTTCGTTAAATTTCGTTCATTTCGTTCATTTCGTTCATTTCGTCCATTTCGTTTATTTCGTTGATTTCGTTCAATTTCGTTCATTTCGTTCATTTCATTCATTTCGTTCATTTCGTTCATTTCGTTCATTTCGTTCATTTCGTCCATTTCGTTCATTTCGTTCATTTCGTTCATTTCGTTCATTTCGTTCAATTTCGTTCATTTCGTTCATTTCGTTCATTTCGTCCATTTCATTGATTTCGTTGATTTCGTTGATTTCATTGATTTCGTTAATTTCGTTGATTTCGTTCAATTTCAATCATTTCATTCAATTTCAATAATTTCAGTAATTTCGTTCATTTCGTTCAATTTCGTTCATTTCGTTCAATTTCGTTCATTTCGTTCATTTCGTTCATTTCGTTCATTTCGTTCATTTCGTTCATTTCGTTCATTTCGTTCATTTCGTTCATTTCGTTCATTTCGTTCATTTCGTTCATTTCGTTCATTTCATTCATTTCGTTCATTTCATCCAATTTCGTTCATTTCGTTCATTTCGTTCATTTCGTTCATTTCGTTCAATTTCGTTCATTTCGTTCATTTCGTTCATTTCGTTCATTTCGTTCATTTCGTTCATTTCGTTCATTTCGTTCATTTCGTTCATTTCGTTCATTTCATTCATTTCGTTGCTTTCGTTCAATTTCGTTTATTTCGTTAAATTTCGTTCATTTCGTTCATTTCGTCCATTTCGTTTATTTCGTTGATTTCGTTCAATATCAATCATTTCGTTCAATTTCAATAATTTCAATGATTTCGTTCATTTCATTTATCTCATTCATTTCATTCATTTCGTTTATTTCGTGCAATTCATTTAATTTGGTCATTTCGTTCATTTCATTATTTCATTCATTTCCATTCGTTCCGGTCATTCCGTTAATTGCGTTCATTTTGTTCATTTCAGTTATATCGTTCGTTTCATTCTTTCATATTTTCATTCATTTCCATTCGTTCCGGTCACTCCGTTCGTTTCGTTCATTTCGTTCATTTCGTTCATTTCGTTCATTTCGTTCATTTCGTTCATTTCGTTCATTTTATTCATTTCGTTGCTTTCGTTCAATTTCGTTTATTTCGTTAAATTTCGTTCATTTCGTTCATTTCGTTCATTTCGTCCATTTCGTTTATTTCGTTGATTTCGTTCAATTTCAATCATTTCGTTCAATTTCAATAATTTCAATGATTTCGTTCATTTCATTTATCTCATTCATTTCGTTTATTTCGTGCAATTCATTTAATTTGGTCATTTCGTTCATTTCGTTCATTTCATAATTTCATTCATTTCCATTCGTTCCGGTCATTCCGTTAATTGCGTTCATTTTGCTCATTTCAGTTATATCGTTCGTTTCATTCTTTCATATTTTCATTCATTTCCATTCGTTCCGGTCACTCCGTTCGTTTCGTTCATTCCATTCATTTCGTTAATTTCGTTAATTTCGTTAATTTCGTTAATTTCGTTAATTTCGTTAATTTCGTTAATTTCGTTAATTTCGTTAATTTCGTTCAATTTCGTTCATTTCGTTCATTTCGTTCATTTCGTTCATTTCGTTCATTTCGTTCATTTCGTTCATTTCGTTCATTTCGTTCATTTCGTTCATTTCATTCATTTCGTTGCTTTCGTTCAATTTCGTTTATTTCGTTAAATTTCGTTCATTTCGTTCATTTCGTCCATTTCGTTTATTTCGTTGATTTCGTTCAATATCAATCATTTCGTTCAATTTCAATAATTTCAATGATTTCGTTCATTTCATTTATCTCATTCATTTCATTCATTTCGTTTATTTCGTGCAATTCATTTAATTTGGTCATTTCGTTCATTTCATTATTTCATTCATTTCCATTCGTTCCGGTCATTCCGTTAATTGCGTTCATTTTGTTCATTTCAGTTATATCGTTCGTTTCATTCTTTCATATTTTCATTCATTTCCATTCGTTCCGGTCACTCCGTTCGTTTCGTTCATTTCGTTCATTTCGTTCATTTTATTCATTTCGTTGCTTTCGTTCAATTTCGTTTATTTCGTTAAATTTCGTTCATTTCGTTCATTTCGTTCATTTCGTCCATTTCGTTTATTTCGTTGATTTCGTTTAATTTCAATCATTTCGTTCAATTTCAATAATTTCAATGATTTCGTTCATTTCATTTATCTCATTCATTTCGTTTATTTCGTGCAATTCATTTATCTCATTCATTTCGTTTATTTCGTGCAATTCATTTAATTTGGTCATTTCGTTCATTTCGTTCATTTCATTATTTCATTCATTTCCATTCGTTCCGGTCATTGCGTTAATTGCGTTCATTTTGTTCATTTCAGTTATATCGTTCGTTTCATTCTTTCATATTTTCATTCATTTCCATTCGTTCCGGTCACTCCGTTCGTTTCGTTCATTCCATTCATTTCGTTAATTTCGTTAATTTCGTTAATTTCGTTAATTTCGTTAATTTCGTTAATTTCGTTAATTTCGTTAATTTCGTTAATTTCGTTAATTTAGTTACTTTCGTTCATTTCGTTCATTTCATTCATTTCCTTCATTTCGTTCATTCCACTCGTTTCGTTCATTTCAATCATTTCGTTCATTCTATTCATTTCATTTAATTTGGTCATTTCGTTCATTTCATTCTTTTATGCATTTCCATTCGTTCCGGTCATTCTGTTCGTTGCGTTCATTTTGTTCATTTCGGGTATATCGTTCATTCTATTCGTTCTAGTCAAAGATAAGGATCATTTTATTTTTTTAAGAATATAGTAGTATGTAGATGTTACAGTAACACATTCTAACGTGCTTATATTTTACTATTGCTGTAGTACAAATATTAACTTAACCATATATTATACTAGCTTTTGCCCGCGGCTTCGCACGCGTTAAGAAGTATTATTGTTTAGCAAGTTAGTGTGAAAAATTAGGGCCTACAAAACTTCCTTGTACACAGTATTCTTAACTAATTTGTCATTTGGCGCTAAACCTATCAACCTACTGGGAGAACTTACTCGTGAGCAAGCAACATAGAACTGCCCATGAGAGAAGCAATGTTCTCTCAAGTCAATACCCGCAAATTTGGTAGTTTACCCCTGAGACTTGTTTATAGTCATGGCTAGTCAAAAATCTAAAAAGATTTCTACAAACATCCCCTATTTCATCCCCTTATGTGTGGAATTTATCAAAATCTTTCTTAGCGGATGCCTTCGTTATAGTACCTATGTGCATGTAAAGTCTCAGCCCGATCGGTTTAATTGTGACAAAGTTTCATAAAAAATTTCATCCCCTATTTTATTCCCTTGGGTGTAGAATTTATCAAAATCCTTTCTTAGCGGATACCTACGTCATAACATGTACCTGCATGCCAAATTTCAGCCCGATCCGTCCAGTAGTTTGGGCTGTGCGTTGATGCATTAATTTCGATCGAATTTGATTACCATAAAAACGGTTCTAGTGAGGTAATCTTAAAAGTTAGACATATACTGTCGCGGACATTTTTTTAGATCATTTCAATAGGAATAATTCTTACATACATATATTGTGTGTATCTTGAACCGTTTTCGCAGCACACGCAACGGAAGTCCTCAAGGATGAACAATTATCCCCGTTTTTTTTCACATTTTCCATTATTTCTTCGCTCCTAATATGTAGTTGCAACGTGATATTATATAGCCTAAAGCCTTCCTCGATAAATGGTCTATTCAACACAAAAATAATTTTTCGATTCAAACCAGTAGTTCCTGAGATTAGCGCGTTCAAACAAACAAACAAACAAACAAACTCTTCAGCTTTATAATATTAGTAATATTATAAAGCTAGTTTGTTTGTTTGTTTGTTTGAACGCGCTAATCTCAGGAACTACTGGTTCGAATCGAAAAATTCTTTTTGTTTTGAATAGACCATTTATCCAGGAAGGCTTTAGGCTATATAATATCACGTTGCAACTATAAGGAGCGAAGAAATAATGGAAAATGTGAAAAATAACGGGGAAGATTGTTCATCCTCGAGGGCTTCCGTTGCGTGCGCTGCGAAAACGGTTCAAGATACACACAATATATGTATGTAAGAATTATTCCTATTGAAATGATCTAAAAAAATGTCCGCGACAGTATATGTCTATCTTTTAAGATTAACTCACTAGAACCGTTTTTATGGTAATCAAATTTGATCGAAATTAATGCATCAACGCACAGCCCAAACTACTGGACGGATCGGGCTGAAATTTGGCATGCAGGTAGATGTTATGACGTAGGTATCCGCTAAGAAAGGATTTTGATAAATTCTACCCCCAAGAGAATAAAATAGGGGATGAAATTTTTTATGAAACTTTGTCAAAATTAAACCGATCGGGCTGAGACTTTACATGCACATAGGTACTATAACGTAGGCATCCGCTAAGAAAGATTTTGATAAATTCCACACATAAGGGGATGAAATAGAGGATGTTTGTAGAAATCTTCTTAGATTTTTGACTAGCCATGACTATAAACAAGTCTCAGGGGCAAACTCTCAAACTTGTGGGTATTGACTTGAGAGAACATTGCTTCTCTCATGGGTAGTTCTATGTTGCTTGCTCACGAGTAAGTTCTCCCAGTAGCATGATAGGTTTAGCGCCAAATGACAAATTAGTTAAGAATATTGTGTACAAGGAAGTTTTGTAGGTCCTAATTTTTTACACTAACTTGCTAAACAATAATACTTCTTAACGCGTGCGAAGCCGCGGGCACAAGCTAGTAAAATTATAATTGGCTTTTAAAAAAATATTTGTTCATACTGACAAAAAATAAAAAACGTTATAAATATTGTATATAACGAAGTCCTACAAGGCCTCTTCGTCCTCTAAATTCTCATTTATTTTCGACACGATGTTTTGCCTCGCTTTTCTTTTTGTTACATAACGTAATCGATTAACTCCAAAACTACTTAATCGTTTTCAAATATTCACTTTTAGAAAGTTATATCATCCCTGAGTAATAAGAGATAAATAATAATTATAATAATAGTTCAACAATTTTTTAGCTTGTGAAACAAAAGGCTTTCTTTCACAGGCTAGCTTAGCTTAGCTTTTAAAATGAATAACTTTTACTTGTATATCTGTCATATTTAGATGAGAGCTGCCGTTAGCACTGAGTAAGTTGTATAATATGAGTCTTCGTGTGTAATCCGGGATTAAAAAAAAGACAAATATTCTGATGATAATTTATTGATTTTTATTACATTATAAGTATTGAGAACTTATATTTTCTTCACTTCTTGCCATATTGAGTGGCCTCGAAGGCTTGTGCATCAAATCTGGGCATATCCATTATCCTGTCAAGAAAATCATAATGTTTCAATTTTGCATTTCTGTCGTCATTTATTTCCTTGCAAAAAAGGTAGGCATGATTGTGCTCATCACACAAACATTTGTCTTGGATGAGAATCGAACCCACAACCTCCGGTATAGCAGTCAGGGCCACTAGGCACTAGACCAACAGACCAGTCAAACACTTCACTATTTAACCACACAATCAAGAGATAGACTAAAATTAGAGATATAACTAAACATATTCATACGCGAAACGAGACCCGGCGGGTCTTCTGAATCCGTAGTGATTCGCTGGCCGTCTGTAGAAACTCCTCTGTGGCGCCACCGGCGGGTAGATCAGAGGGTGGTGGAACTGCGCAGACGCAGAAATAGATCCCGAGGGGAGATGCAGGGAGGGGATGATGTTGTCCTAGAAATTAACACGAAATGAGATGAGGAGAGTGTTTTTTGGACTAATAAAGTTGCTTAAATTGAAGAGTCCGCTAATAAAATACATGAAAGAATCACACTATTATGTTTTGCAGGAACGTATGGTATTAAATGGCAAAATAACACATAAAATCGTTAAACTACAATAAGTCACGTAAGTATTTTGAGAACGGTTATTTTCATACATTGGAGCTAATAGCATATAAGCAAATTCAACAATATCTACATTCTTTTGTAGTTATGTCAGTATTTTGTTATTAGTAAAGCAGTAGATAGATTCTCTTGGTTGCATTAATACTTACAGGTCTATTAATTTCAATAGGCTGTGGTGGAGCTGGTACAATTGGCGAGAGTCCTACTGGAGGGAGCACCGGTGGTGGTAATACCGCAGGTGGTAGCATAGGAGGCAGGACATGTGGCGGTTTGATCACGCAGTCCGGTTTCGGAGGCAGTATCTGCGGCGGTCGGAGTAGCCCGAACTTCGCAGCTATTATGTCGAGACCTGCCCGAGCGAGCGTCGATCCTGCAGACGCGATGCCGTTGAGCAGAGATCCAAATACGGATACCGCTGCTTTCTTTATTGCTTGGCCTGGAAGAAGGAGAAATTTAATAATAAAGCTGCCTGGGAAAGGTTCTCTACATAAGAAATACTCTTAAATACCTGACCTATACCACTCGGCTATCCGTGTAGTAGCACGGATAGCCGAGTGGTGTTGGACACCACGTCAATTACTACTGTGCGCAACGTGTCGCGGGTTCGAATTTGCGCGATCCGCAAATGCTTGTTCTGAGTCTGGGTGTCTCTGCGCAAGTGAATTAAATGTCTGTGAAACCCCCCGCGCTAATAAACTATCAAAAATACCCTGGCAGGATGTTACGGTAAATCGAAGGGGTCCACTGCTGATAATAGGCCTCTCCTACGATACGCCATAGAGCCCAGTCACGATCTTCTATAGATTTTTGACAACAGCTACGAGTACGCATTGGATTCATAAACCATTGTCAACAAACAGCCTCAACCTTACCTTTAAGGGCCAGTCCATTAGTAGTAATATCAGCGATATCCGCGAATGCCTTCAGGACGGCTCCGTTCTTGGCGCTGATGGTGTTGGCCTTGATGGCGGCCAGGTCCTGCGCCGCCTGGTGCGCCACTGCGTGCGCTGCAAGCAGGTTGAAGGATACTGCCGAGGGTATCAGGCAGGAGAAGCAGGCGACCTGGTATAAAGTGAATTAAGGTTAGATAATGTAGCAGAAGATTAAGAGTAGATGAGGAAAAGTTAGGGACTAGGTATATCATAAAGGAGATGATGATTAACGGTTTTAGGTAAATCAGGCTTTGATATTGTGTGATAGAGTGAGACGCATCGCCTTGCATATATTGTAATGTAGTTCGTAAGATTATGCTTTATAAACCTGGCATTACACAGCGCAACATCTTTTATTTGCTGTCCCAAAACTACCAACATTACAATATCAAACTTTTATTGTTTTGCGACTTGTCAAATGTGGCAAAACTTTGAATACGAGTCATAAGTATCTTCATACAACATTGAATGTGCTCAAAAGCATGAAAAATTATACTTACCGATAAAATGAGTAACTTTATCTCCATCTTGATACGACAACGTTAGAAACACCTTAATTTATAAAACTTTTTTATTTAACCTTATCCTTATGTAAACTTCTTTAAAACTAATTTATATTTACATTGTAGATCGTTTTATAGTAAAAATATTGTATTTAAGTAAAAGACATTTGCAAATGAGTACTCTATTAGGCTAATCATAATTGGGTAGACATTGCTCAATTGATTGTTGAGCAGCACCTGTGCTCATACGATTATTGCGGCCCATTAGATAATGAGCATTGCAAGTATGGCAATCATTTACCTTCCTATCAAATAAAACATTCCATCCAAAAGGTAATACTTATTAGACCGCTTACAGTATTTATACTGCGCCTGTTTCTTACGCTTTGCAAATCGCACGGAAAATTCTTGTTGCTATTGTTTTACTTAGAGTCCGTATTATCAACCACTAGTGATCTGCCACAGCTTCGCACGGGTGCAATACTGACATATTCTACATTTAAAACGTTCACTTGAGACTTTACATGCATTAAAATAAACGCATCGAAGTCCAATCCGCAGTTTTCAAGATCTATCTAAATGGAGACAGACAGCGAGAAGCAACTTTGTTTTATACCATGAAGTTATTGCTTTTAGATTATTATCTAAAATACCTATGTTTTAATCCAGGGTGTCAGCAAATTCCATACCAAATTTCATTAAAATTAATTGGGCGTGAAAGAGTAACAAACATTTATCCATCCACCTATCTGTGCATTCATCCATTTATCCATCCACACTTACAAACTTTTGCGTTGATGATATTAGTAGGAACGTAGGAAGATTTGTAAAAAGTAACCAAACTAAACCTAAACTATCTCTCTTGACCTTTCCTTCTTAGAATTGAATGAGTAAGTAAGCATCCTCTAAAATACTCTAAATTTCTTTCATAGTTAGCGCCTGTAAGAGTATGTTTGTGTGTTTACTTGCGTGAACTCGAAAGCCACACTGTAAAGCATGTCATTGTGTCAGGCGGCAAATATACATGTGTACGCTAATTGATTCTTTCACCAATGTCAGATGTGGAGTAGTTGTTGATACGAACTTATTTTACAAAATTCATATTTTTTATGTGAATTGTAGAGTAACAAGGATTATTTGGCTCGTGGATGACATTAACATAAGGGCAATACAATTATTTGTCAAAAGTGTCAGTTTTTCATATATTATTATTCGTGCCGATTTCGGCGGCTTACCAAAAGATCCTTGGAGCACCACTATACTGCGTTTTCTCCAAAACATTGGATCGTAATTTATATTAAGAGCATTTTTAAATTGTTTCTGTCTCAATTATAATAAAGATAATATGGTGTTTAACGACTTCAACATTTTGTCAGTTAATCACAAATCATAACTATCACATAAAATAAATACAACGCAGGTTTTAAAATGTTCATATCGGCATGCCCGTGAGGCCCCAAGGAAATGGTTTTTTTTTTTGCAAAATACTGGTTACGAACTAGTTGTTACAAATTTCAAGTAAGGTCGTAATTTCCTGTTTATTTAAGTCAAATTAAAAGCAAATATCTATGCCTTGAGCTTTGAAAAGACGATAATAGAGAAGAGAGCCGACCACGAAAACGGTAGAGGAAGAAAAACTTAGGTTCCAAAAAATCTAAACAAAAAATAAAAAAATGTTAAAAAAATAAAATTAATGAGGAAGAAAGATTTAAGATGTACTTAGAACTAGACAAGATGAACTTTTCTTTTTCTTTCAATAGAGAAGTTCTGTAGCTGTCGGCTCCATATCTTTCTTGTGCTGCATTTAGTTCAGCTTCATATCAATAAAGTAAGTCAAGTTCAAGGCATTTCTCTACATAAGTATCACAAACCACGAAACTGCTTCAGTTATGCACCAAAAATTGTGATTCACGAGTGTACCGACGAATTGACAATCTTCACCTTTTTTGCGAAGTCGGTTAGGAATATAGAAAAAATAAATACCAAAGATGAATAACTGGAAACACGTGTTGGTAAAGGTAAGTTTTTCCTTATTATTTTTATTAAAAACTGGTTGTAAGATGTTTATTTTTTAAATGGTGATTAATTAAATTTTGGCGTTGGCGCTGCGTCATCCTATAAAGATTTGAGAAAACCAGATTTTTCTTTTTGAAAGATAAAACCTGTCTTTCGTATTATTGTGTTATGATATAAGTCGACGTAGCGATTAATTAGTAGGTAATAATAGGTATTAAATATTGCAATGACAGATTACCGATTGCTATTTATGTGCCCTAATATGTTTGTAGAAATATTTCGACAATACTGCGTTTTCAATATTATACATTTTGAATTTCGGAACACTCCAAATAACAAAACTTAAGAAAGTATTCTAGTAGTGAACACTCTCAAAAAGCGGTGGCGGGATGATTTGAACGTATACCGCGAGGACTGGTTCGCGCAGGACAGAAAAACGTGGAAAGACTTGGGGGAGGCCTTTGCTCAGCAGTGGGACACAATAGGCTAGGGGAAATAAAAACACTCTACTACATACATGCTAAATTTAGTTTCTTATTTACAATTTCAGGTGTTGATCCTAGCAGTAATGCTAGTCTTTCTAAACACAATAGAAGTTGACGCGAAAACAAAGAAACACTTGCCTTATTCAATCTCCAAACACGACTATGCGCATTTTGAGAAACTTCATAAGCAGACAAAACGCAGTGCGCACGGGAGGAACTGGCCCAAAGCGAACTACGGGAACTATGGACTGCCGCCTTACTTAGTCTATAATGGAAAAGTCGGAGCTTACTATCCGTACTTCAAATACCCCGAAAATGTAGTGAGAAGAACAATGAATAAGTTGTATAATAAATATCACTGATCTGGCTTGAATTTTGTTTTTTTATTTGTCCTTTAAAATTACCCAAGTCGCATCAGGTTTACAAGAATGGTTCCCTGTTTTCGTCAGGATCTAAATCTTCAGATTTTATTGACTATCAGCTCACCTGGAAAGGTATTTTTATAAGTGTTTTAAAGAGATAATCAAAAGACTAACACTAAAGAAAACATACATTCATATAAATAAAAGACCATAAAAAAATACAAAAGAACCATTTTTAGCTAAACCAACGTCAAAAGTAAAAACCTAAACTTTTTGGTCTGTTAATTGGGTATTTTATTCATAATTAATTAGACTTTAGTATCCTTTCCAGGTACTCTATAATACTAACATAAATCTTGAATTTATGGAATGCACAGATGTAAAGATAATGTTAATCTTGAGTTATCTTGTAATGAATTTTAAAATAATATAGATAATAGGTATGGCTACGAATAAAAGTATCGCAATTAAAAAATATATGAGGAAGTGAGCCAATTTTGTTACTTACCTGGCTCATAAAAAATCTAATCAACTTTAATGATCCTCTAACTGGATAGCCGAGCGGAGAATCCCGTATACATCAACTTGTTATAACAGAAACTAACATTCATTACGACCCCAAGTGGGCAAAACCCTTCTCAAGATTGTTGCTATTCCTGGATGGGAAAATAAGCAAGTTTAGTGCTCAGTAAAAACCCAAAGACATCGTTTAATAAATATACTTTTAAACAGTTAAACAAAGAAAAAAAAAGCGTTGTGATTAGTAATTTAAAGAACTTTTTCTGTAAGATCTATACTCCTTACAGATTTCGTTTTCCTTCCAGCCATGATTTGACACACGATTCATAGTTATAACAGCAGATTACACATGAACCTACACCCGACATCCACCAGGTAAAAAAAGGTACGCACAAAAATGACTTATCCCCAAATTACTTAGTAAAAGTGCAGGGGGTAAAGCTAGCGCAATATGATCTCCATGTTCCAAAATGGTATCTACGTCATAAATATAGGAATATCCAGTTTTAGAGCTTTATTTACAAGCACAATTCTTGAACAAAACTCGAGTCTGGTAGGTACCTTATATATTAACCATCTAATTAACATAACTAGTATATTATTGTCCAAAATTTCATGTTACATACAAACAAACATTTTAATTTTTTGGTAAAGTATAAACTATCTGATTTTGGCTATTAATAAAAAAACAAATCAAGGTGGTGGTTCTCAATTCGTCGAAATCTTTTATTTTAAACTATGTTGGGTTCGGCTTCTAGCTTTCCCTAATACACGTCTTACAAGTGAAGAAACCTCCTGTCTACGCTAGCAAAGGTTTTACTTGGCATTCCCTGCTTTCTTACATAATGTATTTTCCAAAAGTCCTCATGCCGTAATATCACTGATCTGGCTTGAACTTAGATTCCTGGTGGCTATGCATCCTACGCGGCGTAATTATCCTTACGAGAGAGAATAATAATATTAGGTAAAAAATCAGACACAGACTAGAAAAATCAACCAAATAATTATATTGGAAGTTGGATAGAATGAATCTTACCGACGCTGCAACGCTGTAATTGTCTGCGACAGTGATAAAAGTATAAACCATGAAAACGTCGAGCTGATAAAAATTAACCCCATCATAAATGCTTTTAGTCAATACGCTACGCTATAACTATTTGCAGCCTTGTTTACCGCAAAAGGGGAAAAAACTAAAATTATACTACTAACTTATTACTTACTTATACTAAACTACTTACCTACTAATTTAGAAGCTCGGACTTCTGTCCAATAATAATTGTTGCTAGTTTTTAGCCCCCGTATACAACTGGTTGAGCAAACATAGATTAGTCATCTCCATTACATGTACCTTACATATTATTATAAGTATTACAACCTCCAGGGTGAAGTCAATGGACAGCAGTACGTTGACTGTAAAACATATATTTTTATCCTCATCTGCGCTGAGGTTCCCTAGATCGTTTATTTTTAATTGAGTAAGTATGCGCTGTACTTGTATAATAAAAATTATTCAATCACAATTCATACACATGAACTTAACTTTTTTAATAATTAAGAAGAGTACATGCCATTAAAAAAATGGTCAGAAAAAAAACAGTGAAATAATTTGACAGTTAATTTTCCCGCGATTTTTTTTTTCTCTCACTTCATGCATGATTTTCCCGCGTATTATTTTTAAAGTACAAACATTAACCATAGATTACAAAAAAAAATGCATTCAGACAAGAACTTCATATAATTTTGTGCCAAGTATTTAATTCTTAGTTATTTGTATTAAAACTTGATTTCGAAACTCGTCGGCGGCATGAATAGTCCGCAACAGGATAATACAAGTCGCCGGGGTCAGCTGATCGGGTTTACATCTTTAAACCCTATGCGAGTATATAAGACTTGTTTGGCCCGCCAAGGACGCAGTCGTGGGTCCAACGTTGTTTCTATTTTGTATTGTAAACCATGGCTAAGTTTGTGGTAAGTTTTTAACGGAATTAAAAATAAATTGCATTATCTTTGGTGAATTTAGAAAATTGTTTTTATAGTGTGTAATTAAATTAATATCAATAAATAAGTGATGTGATAAAAATCGAGTTGTCAGTGAATTGCATAATAATGTTTATAAGTTTTTAGTGATGTTATATGCCGTGAAAAATAAAAGGAAGACATTTTGTGGAAGGCATTGTTCTCTGAGTACGAATAAATTATAATCACAATAATTTGAGTGAAAATAATTTGAATGTAGCATCATTAGTACGCTCGGGTTTGTCTTTAAGAATTTCGTATACCTATTCCAATGGCCCAATAGGTATGATCAATAGTATAACTCAATTTATGGTTGAAAAGTTTTATATCTGTTTGTTTTTCTTTGCAGATACTCCTGGCGCTGGTCGCAGCTATTGTGACACCAGGTAATAATAAGTTTTTATTTAAAGTCAACTACAGCAGGCGTTCATAAAAACATAATCAAAATAATAATAATATTATTTACTTGTGATGTTATTGCAATAAACGAACAAAAAATAAGTCACGTATTGTAATATTTTAAACAACATTTATTTTGTTAAAAGGTTTTTTTAAGCAATTATTTCTGTCTGATTAAAGCCTGCTCTAACAAAAAGTCGTACCGCTAAATTAAAGGAAGAAAAAGTAATATAGGATCGTTGTACGCTCTTTTTCTCAGTGTTGCTGAATCTTATCATTAGAGTCTGAAAAGCTTTTCTTTTTAGGTATCTGATTAATCTCAATTATTTGAATGCACAGGGTACACCTACGGACCATACGGCGGCTATGGCGGAGGGTACGGTGGTGACTATGGTGGGGGCGGCTACGGCGGGGGCTACGATAGGGGCTACGGCGGTGGCTATCACGGGGGATACGGCGGGGATTATGGTGGCGGCTATGGCGGTGGCTACGGAGGCGGCTACGGCGGCGGCTACGGTGGTGGCTATCACGGGGGACACGGCCATCACCACGGTCACCATGACTACCACGACCATCACAAACCTGAAGAACATCACCATGAGGAAAAACATGAACAAGCACATAAAGTTGAGGAACACAAAAAAGAGGAAAAGAAGCCCGAAGCCCAAGTAACAACTGGAACCGTCATCGGCGCAATCAAAGAGGAACAACAGAAAGAAGCTGCTGCGGTTCAGACCAGCTTCCAGCAAGACTCGAGCGGATTCCAACAAGAAGCCTCTGCTGAAACACAGAAAGGAGCTCAAGTCAGTCTCTCTAGCCAGGCTTCAACGGCGAGCGCACAGAGTGGATTCGCCCAAACTACTTTTGAGAGTCAAAAACCCGTCACTCAGAAGCCACAGAAACCACAAAACCACGGCTATGGAGGCTACGGTGGTAGCTACGGCGGTTACCATGGGGGGTACGGCCACCAACACGAACATAAAAAGGAACAAGGTCAGAAAGTCGAAGAACAAAAAGTTACAGAGCTACAGGCCGAGACACAAGAAGCCATTGCGAACATCTTCAACGACAAGAAAGAGGAACAAACGCAGGAGGCGGTAGCCCAGACTGCCTTCCAACAAGAAACCAGTGGATTCCAACATGAAGCTGCATTCCAAACACAGAAAGGTGCCCAAGTCAGTGTTTCTGCAGCATCAGCAAGCGCACAAACTGCTTTCGCAAGCAAACAAACAGTTACACAGAAGCCAGTTACCAAAGGGTATGGAGGCTATGGCGGCTATGGTGGTAGCTACGGCGGCTACCACGGCGGTTACGGCCACCAACACGAACATAAACATGAAGAAGCCCATAAGGTTGAAGAACAAAAGGTAGTCGAGAAGAAACCAGAGGTACAAGAAGCTGCTGTTGCGACCGTCTTTGGCGCAATACAGGAAGTACAGCAGCAGCAGGCAGTTGCCCAGACCAGCTTCCAACAGGACACTAGTGGATATAAACATGAAGCCGCGTTCGCAACTCAGAAAGGTGCTCAAGTCAGTCTCCAGGCTGCCACAGCCAGCGCACAAACTGGATTCGCCCAAACTACATTTGAAAGCAAAAAAACTGTTACTCAAAAACCAGTTACCAAAGGCTATGGAGGTTACGATGGTTATGGCGGTAACTACGGCGGCTACCATGGAAGCTACGGCCACCAACACGAGCACAAACATGAACATAAGGAAGAACAAAAAGTAGTGGAAAAGAAACCAGAAGTACAACAAATATCTTCCGGAGCGGTGATTGGTGCTTTGCAAGAGGTACAGCAACAGCAGGGATCCGCGCAAACCAGCTTCCAGCAAGACTCCAGTGGGTTCAAACACGAAGCCGCAATCGTGACTGAGAAAGGCGCCCAAGTCAGTCAGTCCAGGCAGGCCGCATTTGCCAGCGCCCAAACTGCAACGGAAACACAAAAAACTGTCGCCCACAAGTCAGATAACCATGGCTATAAAGGTTACGGAGGATATGGACACGGCTATGGCGGCTATGGCCATCACGGATACGGACACTATTAGGGTGAACCAATATCATACTTAATACACTAGAAAAGCTTTAATGTAGGATATAAAAATAAAGAAAGTTTTAATGTATCAATGGCTTTTTTTTTAACCCTATTAATAAAACTTGCATGTAACTTGCTGTTTGGCACCTCACTCCTTTTTCACCAGGGATGCGATGAGAAACATATGTAATATGAGGGATGAATATAATATTTCTTAACGAATCCCCAGCGAGAGACTCAAGTGTGCAATAATTTCATTCACACCAAAAACTATTTCTTATCCTTGTAATGCTCACTCGCTTAAAAAAGTTTAAGCGATTAATTGATTTATTTTTATACATATAGTACTTGCCTCTTTGGCGAGAACTACGTCGTCATATTTCAAATTTGAAAAAAAATCTATAAAATCCTATTCCATTCCATATTTAAATTTCATAATAAGAAAATCTCACAACACATAATTCAGTACACATTGAAAATTCATCATAAAATCATCAAACATTAAAACAAATAAAAAAAATATTTTTGCTTTAGAAAATAATTTTAAATTATAAGCAACTGCTTAATACAAGTTTCATTAGTTTATCATAGAATATTAATAATTTAATCTTTTAACATGTTCGGCTTTGGAGGTAAGTAAAATTATGGTATTATTTCTCGATTATGCTTTTTCTTTTAAGTCCTCCTATTTAGTTAATTAAATACGGCTTAATTCAAAGTTATTGAATTCGAGGCGATAAAGCCAGTACCCTTCCCGGTTATTTTTTTTTCTAACCTGTAGTGACCCACAGCTGGGCAACCAAGTCGTTTCACGATATTTTGCGCCGCTTCGTACCAGTCCTCGCGGTGTACGTTGTTCATTGAATTTTTTTTTTCTTCACAGGTTGCGGTGGATTCGGCGGTGGTCATGGATTCGGCGGACCTCAAGGGTTCGGCGGCTTCGGCGGACAGAACTTCGGACAAGGAATGGCCCAGGGCATGCACGGTGGATTCAACCAAGGAGGATTCAGGCCAAACGCGATGCCGAGTCAAGGAGGCTTCGGCGGGGGGCAGGCCAGCGGCGGCCAAGGGTTTGGCCATAGCCATGGTGGATACGGCGGCGGCATGCAGAACGGCTTGCAGTCAGGCAGCCAGGGTCACAGCGGGTACAGTCAGCCGCAGCAGCAACAGTCGTACGGGAGCCAAGCCGGGTACGGCGGCGGCTACCAAGGCGGATACGGGCAATAGTGTAGTGCTGTCCTTGTGCGATTTAGCTATACGAGATAAGTGTAACAAGTTTGTCATTGAAAGTCAGCGTCATCGTTATGTATTTTGAAATAAAACGTGTTAGTTGCTTTTAATGTATCGTTTCATTTTCAACGAGATCAGGATAAACTGGCTGGGTTGTTGTAGTTGTCCAAAGCTAATTCAATAGCGATCAGAGTATTCCTTTCATATTCTAGGACCTCTGCAATTTTAGGGAAAGCTATTGATTTAAATTGCTGAGGACAAGTCTAGCGGGAGTATCAAAATCCTACCATGTGAAAGATGCACGTCCATGTATCACTCATTCACTCGGGATGAAAGTGTCACATCAACATAAAGATGGCCTCCCTCGTAAGCCGTTACATGGTGTACACGCAAACGTCATGATAAACTGTCACTTATAGCAAAGATCGTTGGTCAAAGCTGGCAGGTGGTTATTTCTATCAAAGCTGAGGGTTAAAGTAGCAAAACTGCAAGGAGCAGGTATACTTCAAAGGCAACATCGAAGGCGGCGCCGGAGCGCCCAGATTCAAAGTGTATGTATCCGGCGACGGGACGACCGTTCGCTCGACTACTTTTTCACCGTGCCCACTTCTGCATCCAGGTATACATACAACATTCTAAAGAAAAAATGACATGTCCTCTCTCCGACAACTTTCTCAAGAAAATGTGACATTTCCTCTCTCCACTCGACCAATTTCCATCAAAACAGAGAAGAGACATTGTTAAAATAAAATCTGATGTGGTTAGAGAAGCATTAGACACAAGCCTTGGAGATTGCCTATAATAAGCTAGTCAAAGATTGTACGGTCATTATCATTATTATAAAAATCAGGGTGATAGTTAAAATCAAACGCAAAACTCATAAAACAATAGTATTTATTTTTTCATTGTATTACAAGTCGTCTATCTGCATTTGTCATAATTTCCGACATCACGTCTCGTTCGTATAACCAAAGGCAACAGAAAATCAAGCACAATGTCTCTTTATATAAATCTATCACATATGAGAAAATCTACCATCTGTTTAGAAAAATACACGTCCTTAGTGCTTTGACCGCCTAAACTATGACGAGCCAACAGACCGGAAAACTGCGCAAGTGTTTATAAATAATACTCTATTCTCTACATATAAATACCACTCCCAATTTAACACTACCAATTAACATTTAAAATTATTAATTTCTCTGTTACACCCGCGGCTTTTTCCAATCTGCTGGCTTTATAATATTTTTTATCATCGTTACACTGTGCATATATTTAGACTGTGATCATAAAATTACATTACATTATTACTATATAACAAACGCACCCTCATAATATGATGTTATAATTTCCCATTAATTTCACTATGATTTAAATTTAAACCTTACTTCTCTCCAAAATAAATAATCGCAAACATCTAAATAAATATTTTTAATCTACTATTTACAAACGCTAACAATTATATACACAGATCAATAATTTATATTATATGTAATAATAAAACGAAAAAGCGTTTTTCGATCTATCTCTCAACTATCATTAAAGCATTATTAGAAGGCGAATAAACGAACACTAGTATTACAATCATAACTCCTACGCTCCGAGATACCTCGCGTCTCGCCGACAAACGTAACGCAGCGCTAGTTCAAGTTTCACACATTACAATCGTTACCCTGTCGTTAAGCGATAATCAAAATAATTTAGTAACAACTACGTGACATAAAGTTTATTATTACATTAACTTGTATTAGATACATCTGATGGTTAAATTATTTTATGAGCAAATATAACGTAAAACGTGTTGAGGCCACAAAATAAGCGGTTTTCAGATACGCGGTATATCAGTCGTCTGCCAATATTGGCTTTAAGTCACTAATTATTGCTATACTAAATGTTTTCATACTATTAATTTCTCATTGCGATTTATTTCTAAAGTTTTAAATAATACGAGAATTATAATACTTTTTACGGCGACAATTACAACGACAAAGCGTTGTCCGTGTTCATAATTTGAAACTGCTCATTTCCTGGCCTCAGATTTAAAGGCTTCATTCAAAAACAACAATTTAACATAGCCTATAAACATGTCTCTGTGAAATCATCTTCTATAACGCGATGTTTATATATCCAACGAGCTTTTACTTCAACATTCATATATTTAATAATGATTAAACAATTTGAGGAACCCTTGGGATTTGTAAATATACCGATATGATTAATTTAATGCTCCAATAAACTTCTGCTACAGCTGCGAAACAACACATTTATAATGTGCATAAACTTTCCTATTCGAACATTTAAATAAACTACAAACTGCAGCTAGCTGCGAATAATAGTAAAAAAGAAAATTGTGCTATCATATAATATAGTAATGTCATAAAAATAATACTAAACAAATGATTAGATGTATGTTGGCAACCCGGTAGGTTCGATGACGTCACAAGTACAGTCAAATGGGGCTATTTGAAATTTCGGAAGCAACATTTTTGCCTTTACTTTAAATAATAATATGTATCTTTAAGACCGAAATATTAGATGTTTAATCATGTGTGACATCACAATTTATCGTCCAGTAACTCCTTACTCTTCAAATAGCTCTATCTGACACATTTCGTATAACGCAACAAGGATTTATAAATCAAAACGCATCTGTCTGTCTGTCTGTCCGGCAGTTAGATGTACGTGGGGCAGTGGTCGAGGCTAGTGCTGCAGGCGTCGCAGCGCGTGGCGGCGCGGTCGTTGACGAGCGTGCAGGCGGGGCACTCGCGCCCGCCCGACCGCAGCGGCTGGATCTCCGGCCCGCGGCGAGACTTGCCGCACATTTCACACGCAAACAAACTACCTTTATTCAAATACGTACAAGTCCCACACTCCCACTTGTCTCTAACCTCACTAGGTATATCCGGTCTCTCGTTGTTATGTTGGCTAGATGTTCTGCTGACCGTTCGCTCGCGGTCGCCGTTCTGTTGCGGTTGTTTCGGCGGCGATCTCCTGACGTGGTCAGTTTCGTCGAGTGATACTATTAGTTGTGCTTTCAGGTCGTAGTTTTGTGGATGTGAGTTTGTTACTGGAAAGGAGAAAATATCAAAATTGAAGTGCGTTGCTGGTTCTAACGAGATAATAACAAATTATATCAAATTGTGAAGCTGTTATGTTACAGTACGCCTTAATATGGCAGAAACATTTTTAAAAATGTTATGGTCACCTGGATTACTCCTGGAGCTGTGCCCTGTGGTGTGTACTCCATTCTCCTTACTCTTCGGCTTCTCCACCTCCACAGCGACTAGCTTGACAGGTTTCTTGACTTTCTTGACCTCGGCCGCAGACGCCGCGACGGAACCGTTTACCGTCGTCTGTTGTTTTATGACGTCCTTTCTGTCTTTAATGTCCTTTTTACTGAGTAGTTTCACTTTGTCCGGCGCCACTTTAGGGGTTATTAAAGCTTCGGCCTTCGGGTGACCGACAGGCTCTGGCATTTGTCTCTTCACTTTCCTCTCATCAGAATGCTTCTTCGCTAACTGCTTCGCTCTTTTTAACTCTTGTTCCTGTTTCATCCTCATCAAATTCTCATTGACTTTCGCTGTTCTGTAAACTTCTTCGTCGTACGTCCTGTCGAGGTTGAGTGCTTGTAAGCCGTCTTCTAGGTCGAGCGTTGTGGGCTGGTACTTCGCTCTCCTCTCCTCTCTGTCTAACCTATCGAGCGTCCTGGAATCTCTGTCCAGAGATGGGGAAAATCGACTTCTGACGTCACCCTCCTGTTCTTTACTTGATAAATTTCTAAAAACATAATCCCAACTCTCGTAGGTGCCCATGCCGTCCTCCCTCGCTTTACTGAGCGCGGGTTGCGTGTCGGACCGCGGTAGGCTCGGCAGGGACACGTCACTCAGACCTGACTTGGACGTGCTATTTCTTCTGGAGGCTTCAAGATGTCTGTTTTTCTTGTGACTTCGCTCATCGTCCTTGTACCTCTCGAATTTTCCGTTTTCGTAGACCGACGGCGTGTCGAGTTCGATGAGTTGCGCGGTGGGGACAGCGGGGTACCTGTACTGGGGTAAAGGGGGGTAGCCGTTGACGGGGACCGTGGCGGCGTGTTTGATGGGCGCGTAGACGGGCGTGGGCAGCATGTAGGGCGCCTGCACGGGGTAGTAGTAGGGCACGCCGTACGGGGAGAGCACGGGCAGCGCGCTGCAGGCGGCCGGCAGCTCGCCCAGCGGCAGCATGACGGGCGGCAGTAAGGCCCCGCCCACGTACTGCGCGCAGGCCACGCCCCCCGCGCTCTCCTCACACACGTGCGCGCAGGGCGCCGCGCCCGCGTACCTGCTGTCCACCACTCGGTTGCGGTACGTGTCCGAGGGATTTGTTGACGGCACGTTTGAGTAAATTTCCGTACCTGGAATCATAAAACATTTGATTACTGTTTTGACTCTCATCCAGGTAAGTTGAATCTTAACGAAATTTCGAATTTATTCACATTACTTACAACTTAAGCTCGTAAAACCGAGAGCTCTAATTTTTTTATATTCAAGCAATTTATTTAGACGAAAAATTTTGCAGTACACAAGAGAATTGTCCAAACAAGATCGCCTCGACACATTAACTTCACAAAAAACTACAAGTATATCTCACCGTCTGCATAGATGTTGTTAGTACGGTCCTGCAGCGCGCCCGAGGGCCGCGCGCGCTCCAGCCAGATGTCGCGCCACGACACGCGCACGCCGCGCGACCACGCCGCCTCCCACATGTGGGACATTATCTGGACAACACAATGTAATTGGGAATGTAGAAGGAAAAAAAATGAAATCATTTATTCTGAAGGATAATTATATCACTTTTACATGTCTTAAATATGTTTCGAGCTCGCTGAATTCGACATTTCCTACCTTATTGTATTGTAATTTATAACTTTTTTTACAATTTATACCAGATAAAAGATGAAGAACATCGTTTATCAAAAGTTGCAATGTTTCTGACATAAAATATTTTAGTATAGGTGAAATATGGTAAACATGGATTTAGTTTCGGCTAGTTACTGAACTCCAAGCTTTCGACATTTTGATAGCCTGCCTTAGGTTGTGTGGATTTATCGAATTAAAAACCAACCAAAGCTTGTTAATCCAGCTAGAAACCGCATTGATGCAACATGTCTCTAAAATCATCAACAGCTGAAGCTAATATTTTCCGCATTTTATTTACGTATTAGTCATCAATCCATTGTCCTTGTCTGATAAAGCATCTGTACCCTGACCTTAAATCTCCCTATCTACAGCACGACCATTAGACTAATGAGTCAGTGCACTTATCAAACAGATAACATTCGCTGTTATATTGATATCTGTATCATGACGTCATACCACTAGGTTTGTACAGACTAAATGCAGAAATATCTGAAAATTGTCTGTCTAACATCTAACAAGGAAAAAAGGAGTAAAACAAAGAAATTAAGATTGAAAGACCACCTAGTCCACTCTAATATTTATTTAGTACACAAGCGAAAGTAATGTCTGTATGTCGATCGCATCTAAAATATTTCAATTCAATTCGGAAAAAATCTACTCAAAGCTTCCCTTTTCACCTAAGTGTAATGGAGAGTGTAACAGTCCACCTTTTCGATTTTAATTAAAGTTTTGAATACCGTGGGGGTCACCGATGACCGATAAACAATACACATTTTATTGTTCGGCAGTCAACGTGTTAAGGGCTAATCGCATTACCTAGTATGATCATTTGTTCTGTGTCTGGTTGTGATTTATGTATAATATGTATATATTGAGAAATATGTTTATCAGCTGTCTGATTACCACAACACAAGCTCTGCTTAGCTTGGGATCAGATGGCCATGTGTGGATATTGTCCCAAAATATTTATACATACATAAACGTCACGCCTCTTTCCCTTGGGGGTAGGCAGAGATCACATATTTATTTATTTACTTGATAAAACCTATACAATACCTGACACTCGCACTGCGCGATGAGAGCATCCCTGGACACGGCGGCGACCATGTCAGGGCAGATGGGAGCGTCGAGTTCCATCTTCCCGGCGCCCGCGGGTTTGTAGCCCATGGCCTGCAGCAGGATCTCAGCACCCACCATGTTCGCCTCGACCTCGTGCTTGTAGTAACCGCAGTATAACTGGAAATTTATAATACAACATTATTTATTTATTGTTCATTTGTAACTTTTCTTTTTTTTTCAAAATCAAAAGTCATTTGTTCAAATTAGGCTACAATGTGGTACTTTTCGAACGTCAAATTAACAATTTAGACAGCTCCCCATCGGCCACCCATCACTAACTTTGTACCTTACATTGCTAGTTACATAACGTATATAATGTCCAACAAAACTATACACAAAGTTTGTCTGTTGGATCAGAGATTAACGCAATGTTTTCTGGAAGACGAATCAATTGAATCTGCTGTCAAATCAACTGATCACGACTGTGATTGGTTGATCATATAACTTACAACCAATCACAGAGCTTGACATGAGATTTGTCTGACGATCAAAATGTTTTTCTGTTGATCAGCGTTTGTAATGACGTAATTAATATATTGATAATTTATATTGGGTTTATGGTGGTTCGTCTCTATGAGAATGTAATTTTGAAACCGCGCAACTAGTCAGTAGCTTTTGGGAAGTGTCTGAGAAAGCATATTTAAAATAAAAACCTTTTTTATATAGATTTTATTGTTTTGACGGGCATACAGCAAAACTTTTGCAGTCTTTGCTGACATCCACATCATAGTTATGCAGCATATAGTCCCATGGAAACACAATACTATGTAAACTGATATTATACTTTTTTCAAATAATTTGTTATACAAGGAAGGAAAACTAAACAAAAATATCTAATGCTTATCTATGTGTATCTTCCGGTGACTTTTACTATCAAAATTAAATCGAGATTATACGTTTATCTGTTCAACCGGATGCACAGGATTACAATCATTTTAAGGTAAAATAGACTCAATTACATGTTACTAGAGAATAAAATCAAAACCATTCCCATGTGGCCGCTATTTTGTTTTTAGTTATAATATTACAGGTTCAAAATCCAAACAAACCCGAACTCTTCAAATTACAAAACCAGGCAGAAGTCTAGATGAGCGGTCGAGCATCCCGTCAATCTAAGCATCTTTGGGCATGTGATTGGAATGTTTATGGTACCAATCCTACTACATAATATTATAACACGAATGTTTGTAAGTATTGATGAATGGATAGATACATATTTGCTACTCTTTCACGCTCAAACAGCAGGATCAATTTTGACAAAATTTGGTATGGAATTAGCTGACACCCTAGATGGCACACTCTACACATAATCTCACATTGGCTACTTTTTAACCGACTGCATCAGAAGGGGTGGTAATAACATATAGTTTCTCTAATATATAAATTTACTCACCCGTATAACCCTATACTCCTTCCTCCAGGGTTGTGCCAGCAGATTAGCGGCATACCTCGCCAGCGCCGCCCACCCGAGCCCCGCACGATACGCACTGAACTCCGGCAGCTCATTCACCGTGCGCTGGAACACCTTGCCCGTCTCCGTCAGACCGAACTTGCACTCATGAGGCACTAGCGATAGGTATTCTATTATGTAGTCTGAAACAATGGGATAAGATTCAGAATCCGATATCAGGTATATGTATAGTAGAACGATAGATATTCTATTATGTAGTCTGAAATAATGGGATAAGGTTCAGATTTCAATATCAAGTATATAGTAGAACGATAGATATTCTATTATGTAGTTTGAGACAATGAGATAAGGTTCAGAATCAGATATCAAATGTATAGAAGAAGGATAGATATTCTATTATGTAATCTGAAACAATAGGATAAGGATCAAAATCCGATATCAAGTACTTTAAACCGAATTTGGATCTGTAAGGCATAAAAGATAGGTATTGTATTATGTATTCTGAAACAATGGGATAAAGTTCAGATTTCAATATCAAGTATTTTAGACCGAAGTTTGATTTGTGAGGCACAAACGATAGGTTCTATTATGTAATCTGAAATAATGGGATAAGGTTCACTTTACTTCAATTAAATTTGGCAGTTTGTTTACTATTTCTTTTGATAAATTTGAATTGACTGAAATATAAACACTATTGTTCAGGTCTCAATCTACTAGATAAGTTTCAAAGACAATAGCTATTTACTATAAATGTGTTAGAGTGTCACCAGGTGTGCACAGAAGAATAACCTTGATGTCATGTTTATTAATAATATTATTTTATTTATTTTCAGCAGTCAACTATTATGACGCAGTACAATTTATTTCAAAGTTGTGAGTTTAGAAAGCTGGGTAAAGAAAATGCTTTTTACATTTCCAATTTGAAAGAAAAATTCTGATATGGCTCACATATTTCTACAATTTATACATCATCCTAAGAAAAAATGAATGGATTGTATAAGAAATTTTAATTATATGAATGAAAAAGGAGTAAATAATACTGTGTCGTCTGATAGGGGAGAATGGAAGAAAAAACGTGGTGCGCCGACCTCAAGTATAATGGGATAGGGGTAGGAAGATGATATGATGATAAACATCATCCATATTATAGGAATCATGTATAAATTTTAAGCGTGACGTCACACCACTCGTCGTGAAGTGGCGTCTTCCACAAATGCTATATTACTTTAAGAATGAGTGCTAGGTCCCTGAATCTCCAAAATTACAAAAAGCCTATAGATCTTAATACCTTTTTATTTTTTTTCCGTGGTGAAACGCTATTGACTTCCTCCCACGCCGAGGGCACGGCGTGGGGATATGTCGGATTCCCACCGACTGAACACACCCCGGGCCTCTTCTACTGCCTAAGCCAGCGTCACGGGACCGCGAGCGTGATGCTCTGCGTGACCTTTACTCTATAGATGTTAATACCTTCAAGTTTCTTCTTCTGCTGCAGCTTCTCAGGGCTGTCGTCGGTCTCGAGGTAGCTGCAGTGCGCGTCCTCGATACGGCGCCACAGCGTCGGCAGCCGCTCCCGGAGCACGGCGTCGCCCATGCCGGCGCACGACATCACCATAGCAGTGGGACCGCGAGCGTGATGCTGTGTGTGACCTATACTCTATAGATGTTAATACCTTCAAGCTTCTTCTTCTGCTGCAACTTCTCGGGGCTGTCGTCGGTCTCGAGGTAGCTGCAGTGCGCGTCCTCGATGCGGCGCCACAGCGTCGGCAGCCGCTCCCGGAGCACGGCGTCGCCCATGCCGGCGCACGACATCACCATAGCAGTGGGACCGCGAGCGTGATGCTGTGTGTGACCTATACTCTATAGATGTTAATACCTTCAAGCTTCTTCTTCTGCTGCAACTTCTCGGGGCTGTCGTCGGTCTCGAGGTAGCTGTAGTGCGCGTCCTCGATGCGGCGCCACAGCGTCGGCAGCCGCTCCCGGAGCACGGCGTCGCCCATGCCGGCGCACGACATCACCATAGCAGTGGGACCGCGAGCGTGATGCTGTGTGTGACCTATACTCTATAGATGTTAATACCTTCAAGCTTCTTCTTCTGCTGCAACTTCTCGGGGCTGTCGTCGGTCTCGAGGTAGCTGTAGTGCGCGTCCTCGATGCGGCGCCACAGCGTCGGCAGCCGCTCCCGGAGCACGGCGTCGCCCATGCCGGCGCACGACATCACCATAGCAGTGGGACCGCGAGCGTGATGCTGTGTGTTGCCCGGTCAGGGATCTAGGGAAGGAAAATTGTCATCAGCTAGTGTTACTCAACTGGTATTTCGCGATTTATGAGAAAGTGGAAGAAAAGTGTGTGGTGGCCTTTGCTCGGCACCAGCAATAATAAGAACACTCAGAGTATCAGAATCCCCTTGATTGTCGTATGAGCACACGGCTACACATAAGAAAAAAATGACGAAATGTCGTGTGTGTAGGCTTATAACTAGTCGGTTTTCATTGGCTGGTATTTTTTGACGTTTAATTGCATGTAACTATATTATTTGGACATAGTAAGACAATCGAGTCATTCGGAAAGGATTTGGGTAACATTTTAATGGTATCAGATTAACAATAGGATACGCCCGTATCAATTACCTAGATAGTAAACAGGTTTTCTGAAGTAAAAGAGGTTTGAACCCAACCGCAACCAAAAAAATGTCTCAAGACCTAAACAATGCGGCAATTTGACCACAAAATGTAAAACACCAGTTTTACAAACAGACTTCGTTAGTAAAGTCAACAGAATATAAACCGCGTCCTTATTCTCTAAAGCTTAAGGTGCATTTTTGTAAAGCAACCGTGTTTATACAGTATTTATTTTCGCAGCAATTAAGAACTGCAACGGCCCTGACCTTATGTAAGTGCTTGTAGTGGTTTATGTAAAAATGCATCATACCTTCTGTTCGTAAGACTTAATTAATTGTCACGCTTTCTGCTAATAACTAGCCGTTTTTAGGTAGAATCTGCAGACACTTGTACTAATTACAAAGATAAACTTGTTTTTCTTTTGATGATAAAGAGGTTTAATTTAAGTTTCGCAAATATGTGAACTTTTTTAGATGGAAAAATAATTTTAATAAAAAATTCAATATCGTTGAGGGATTCACTCAATAAAATTCAATAAAAATACAACGATAATAATTGCGAGTAGGTACACGTTTAACGTTCAATCCTGACCTTAAGTAAACAGCTGTTTATTTTGCATAAAATCATTTATGGAGATTCCCTAGGTCGTGCAAGTTTCCTTAAAAGTCAATGACATAGTTAAGGAAAGTGAGCTGTTCGCTGGTACTTAAACCCTGTGATCGCGATGTTGGTTATTTTTCAAGGGTACGACGAAAATCTTGATGTGACCATACGAACTCCTAATGAAATAGCATTGCATTTTGTTTTCCAACAATGGTTATCCAGTAAAGTGCTATGACTTCACATGCGGGTTCAAGCATCAGAAATCTGTTCGATATTAATGCAATATTTACAGATTTCAATTATTTTTTTGTTCCCTCTCTTGTAGGTACACTTAGGCCCTCGTTATTACTTTAGAGGGTTTCATTAAAATAATACTTCTTTAACATACATAAATAGTGGGACATTCAAACATAGATCTACAGAAGCTAACTTAGGTAGACCAAGATGCATCATGGAAGCAAACAGGGTGATTTTTATTAATTTTCCGATATTCATTGAAAATAATTATATTTTCCGAACGCTAATTTGTACTCAGACTATTTCGTTTTCTCGTTAGACACGCGGTTATTTAATTACCAGTCTGAATCTGTCTCACCACAAAATCAATTCGTACTAGCATTTAATAATAAACGTTACGCAAAATAGCTAAGACAACAATTTCAATTAAAATTGTTTTAAAATAGGACGATATTATTATAGCAGACACACTCATCGGAAGGGATCTATAGACTTGGCAGTTGGCGCGTAACACAATAACTAAGCCACGAACCGCTGAAACGGGAGTAAATCATTCAATAACTGGGTGAGTACAATCACAGTATAATAAAATACTACAGTATGAAGTCTTTATAAACAGGCGCAACGCGAGTTATGCCTACATTATCGGATCGTGGCATCATCGTGGCATAATACAATCGCGAGCTTGTCGCAGTGACGAATAAACGGTATAAACGGAATAAACGGTGTGTTGTTAATGTTATTAAAATGCTGTAGATGGGAAGCGCGATACGTAACACTGATGCTGTAGACACGACCGAGTTAAACTTCTGTATCTATTTACACTGTGGTATAATGTAACCTAAATAACTTACAGCTAGTGCAAACTGATTAAATACACCCGTAAACTGATACGCGGAAATAATCAATTGACGACTGTTATAATATTTATGTTAGCTAAATACGATGGGTACTTTCCACGGATACACATTACACAATTAGGTAACAGGGCAAATAACCATCTACTATAACTACAAGAAAGTAGAAACCGCGACGAATTCGAAAAATTCTTATTTCTTTTACAAGTCTATTATTTCCCACTTCTAGACACCTCTCTCCCCAATCCTTTCACGATTTCTACCCGCGCCAACTCGAACAGTATTGAATAAAAATGAATACAAAATTAATCAGAAAATACACCATGTCGGCAGTCGCACAATCGGTCATTACCCGATACTATCGAATTGCCGTGGCCGAAATGTATCTGGGGCTGTTTTTATTCAGAGCAAAGATGTAAAGCGGTGCATAGAATACCGGAATGCACTAAAATATTAATCAAATCTACAATTGCGAGCAAATAAACGGATGTCTGTGAAATTTTGTTCCGAACTGTTTACTACAGATACTACTTAGCACGTAAAGATAAATACCATTTCTGTTTACATAGAGAAACTAACACTTATTTTCTAGATAAGAAATTATTTGAGGCAACAATCTACTTACGTTGGCGTTGCGCGATAGTATAATATTCAGTTGATGATAAAATACTGCTCATTTCAATTAAATTTCAAAGCTGAATAAGTCAATTCAAACATGCTTGAATGAGACTTCAGGTTAAAGTACAATGACTCGTCTAGTGATGACTCAATTTTTGCATAATGCTTATTAAACGCGTACTAAACGAGATATAACATTTGTTACGCCAGTTGTGTTAAATATTGCATGAAAATACTGCAAAAGGAATTACTAAACAGTACATTTCAATCTTAGACCCTTATGCCGCAATGCATTTTGCGATAACACCATTGTCGTATAAAATATCAAGAATAAAAACATACATTACCAACGAACGGAGACGTTTCAGAATTATTTTCCAAAGATATCGAACAACCAGGCGTTTGCATCCATTCACAATACTTAAGTTTTTAATTTAAAACAATAATTGCCACAATATAATTAACCGATAATAAATACAAAGTTATCAGAAAAACAGAATCGACTGGTGTCTATGACAACAAACATTGTTATCAAACAAAGAACGTATCCAAAGAGGACGTATACTTTTAATGGCTTGAGCATAAACACGACAGGGCAGTAAAAAAAAGTAAGGATGTTTACTATGAAAGTACCTAATTCTGCACGATTTAGAATGCAAGGGGTTTGTCGACATCGAACCTCGATACAATGAGGAAATGTCGATCGAGTTAAAGGTAGTTTTTAATGTTAAACTCGGCACCATAACAAAGGACTACAGCTATAGGGAGATGACATCATAATTTGATGGATAGCCAAGAACCACGTTTCTTTTGCCCTGATGAAATTCAGAATACTTATTGGGCAGGACTGGACTTATTTGCCCTGGAAAAGGCAGGTACTGACTGTTATTGGCTAAAACCATTGATGTTCTTCAATGTCCCATTTTACCGGAAACCAAACTATGACAACCCCGGCTCTAGACATGACTAATGCTAGGAGTTTCCCTTCAGTGTTTGACACCAAAACTCGGATGACGTAGCACAGAAGTTTAGGTTTAGGCAGTAAGAGTCTAACAATACGATGGGTGTTCACGAGGATTTCCCCGCTTTACCAAAAAAAAGAGTTTCCCTTCGACAAGATGCGAACTACCCCTAAAAGAAAACTTACGAGTATTTGCTCAAAATGCTTGCTAAATTCAACGCCTTGCTTGAATATTGCAACCTGGCAGATTAAGGTGAATACTTTAGAGATTTGCGGATTGCCTTGCAATGCGTTTAACGATACATTTAATAAGTGTAACGCACGATTTCGTCGATCTTGATAATGGCCTTGATTTTTACGACTAGGCCGCAGATGCCAATTCGGAAACACAATAAGTTTCTACTTTTACAATAGGATAGCTCCGAATAAAAAAAAAATGGACACGTGCTGAACATTATTATGATACCTATCTTTGTTTGAGATTATTAAGAAGTTTGTAATTTTGAGGTGTTTCTGCAGCTTTTTAACACATATCAATTTGGGAAGCAGATAAAATATGATTGACTTGCGAAAAAGAAACTGGCTAAACTACAATCGAAAAGCCAAGTACCTATTTAGACGGAAAACACTTTCTAAACTTCTATAGAAATACAATTGAAATTTGCATCTCTATTTATTCAACAAAAATTAAGGCCGTACGTTGCTCCGTCGAATACCGGATTTTACAAGGGGTTACACCGACCGACTATTGAAGTGTAAAGAGCACAATGCGCCTGACTCGGCCTGACTCACGCATTGTCCACAAACCATCTGTTTCATTCGCATATGACATGACAATACATGAATTATGTGAGCTGATGTTTAAGATTTTATTACTATATGCTATTGTTAATTTATTTACTGCATTACGTATTTGGATATTTCTAGAGAACTGGCTTGCCCATGAAATAAATGTTTGACTTTTGTGCTTATGCTAATGTCGTCATTTTTGGTATCCTTGACGGAGGCGAAAACATTATGTTGTTCGCCTAACATTGTTAGGTTTTATTTATGTGTTAGATAATTTTTGAATTTACTAGCACATAGAATAGTTACCTATATTAAACAAATGCCTTTGACTTTGTGTCCTAAATGACTTGCCTAGTTCATTTAGGACACAAAGTCTACTGAATTGGGCTACATAACCAAAATGATTTTATTT
Source organism: Chrysodeixis includens (assembly GCA_941860345.1). Classification (NCBI taxonomy): domain Eukaryota; kingdom Metazoa; phylum Arthropoda; class Insecta; order Lepidoptera; family Noctuidae; genus Chrysodeixis; species Chrysodeixis includens. Next base: position 8,268,814 of record OW796104.1, on the reverse strand, counting down.
ACTTTTGATTTATCATTCCCAAGAATAGCATGACCAACAATCAACTTTATTACATCAGTATGGAATATGGACATAATTGTTATATCATTTACTCTCAAGTGCCATTAAAGTAACTACAACAGTCAACACTAAACAGATATAACTCAAGAAAACTAACTGTTATCAATATTCAGCAGAGTGGAAAGCGCAGGCCACTTAGTTGTATTTAACTGATAAAGATCTACATTGACAACCTGATTGGCAAAGTGGTTCTAAATGTTTGGCTTCAAGGCTTCAACTGTAACTATAATAAGGAAAAGTGAACTCTATTGCCTTGACTTAGAGCTGTCAATGTCAAAGTTGCTGGTGTTGCGTGCCTGACTATACTGTGACAAGTTCATTGCACTAAATTGCAGTAAACTAGCTTTGCCAATGGCTGCACCCACATGATGTTATTGTTATGGGAGAACACCTGTATTGTTTCTTACAGTGAAAACATGATTATGTTAATTATTTCAGCATATAAAAGCACCTTTTACTTATGGTGTATGGTAGCTCTATTGTCTGGCGTCTTTATTAGAATTAGAAGTGTAGATAAGTACTTTTGTTATTATATTAAGTAATGTTTACTTTGAATAAACATATTTCTTTAGGAGTTAACGGTTTTTATATAAGAATTATTCTTTAATTTTGCTATGACTAATACTAACTCGTCTCATTAAATAAAATCACATGATTATTAATGAAACAATAACAAATTATGACTAATCATAGAATGCATAAGAAATACCTACTGACCTTCAAAGGAAAACAATAACTAAAATAATATTTTAACTTAAAATGTTTTACGTCCAATACTATTGGAATCTTATGTTATAATATTCTTATAAGTACCTTAATATCAAATTCTTAAGTCTGTCTTTTATAATACTGTATAAAAAAATATATAAGTTATAAAAATTAAATTGGGATTTGCAGATTTAAAAATGTTTGGATTTTGTTTAGCCAACCAGCAACCAACTTTTAATAATAATAGTTATACTAAGTAACCAAAATAAATATGCTGGCACAAAACTAAAAAAAAAATACCAATATGCCAAATCTTTAATTAAAAAACAAGCAAAAGAGGTTTTACTGTAATCAGTCTTGCAAACAATCTGTTGATAGTCTGATAACCGCAGGTGAGATAACTGGGAAGTAAAAATATACAGGAGACTTATAATTTGTATGATAAGATTACAACACTGATAATACTTATGTTTCATACATGACTCATACAACTTGTGTTATTGTGTACTATTGTAGGTTTTTTTCTGTTATTTAATTTTGAGAACATTTTAATAAGTTTTTGAAACATGTTTTATTGGTTACTTAAGTATATTATTTCAGTTTTAAGAATGAGATGATATTAATAAATTGTATGTAAATCAAATGATATTTACCATATATTTATGTCTGTAAAATTACACACTATGTCTTTTATACATGTATTATGTAGTTAAATATTAGAATTAAGTAATAAAAGTTATTTGTTTTTAAATTTATACTTTACAGTTTGTAAAACATACTTGAATATTAAATAAAGTGTGAAATGATTTTTAGCAACGCAATATAAAGTCAGTTAACTACACAAACAAATAAGGTCACACATGCATTCTTGTTATGAAATTAATTTAATGTACAAGAATATTTTCTAATATTTTTTTAAGAATTTAAGCAGACATAGAACCCAATTAAACTAGACTTAGTGCAAATTAAAGACGATACGAGCAGTCATTATCTCATTATATGAATCCAAGAAAGCGAAGTGAAGGAAGCAAAAAATATGCTAATGGTCATACTCCCACGCGACGCACCAATGTGCGATACTTATTAGTTTTAACCTAATTCTACATTACAGCTGTTATCTATACTGTACGCTAGGGTCTAACGAACTCACCGAACAGGAAGAACATTCTTTTCCTGGATGTCAAAATTTATTCCAATGCACCGAAACTAGAGCGGACAAAAATAGTACACCCAAAATAACAAAGCCAGCTGTGAACTGACACTCGATTATCACAAGCAAAAGTTACACACATTTCATTATCACAGCTCACATCAATTTCAAATAAGAACTAAAAACCTTCACAATAAATATCTAAGAAATAAAAATAGTAGAACCAAATTTTGGGATTTTGTTTTGACGTTTATTACTATCTCGCACAGAATAAAAATATGTCATGACGTACTATTATGACATTTCTCACTTGGTCTATGTTCACCATAGACCAGACTTACCTTTATAATTTGATGTTTTTTTAAACTTTGGTGTTATGTTAAACCTACAATAAGCATGTAAACTATATACTTATTTAATATTAACATTCTGTATAAAATTCAATGAAAACAAAACTAGTTTTAAATAAAAATAAACTGAGTTCACCCTTGGTTAAACCAGATTTTATTGATCCAACGCGGTAACAATGTGAGGTATATTCATTGGTATGCAGTATGGTATTAAAATTTAGCGGGAGTTTGAACTAATAACAGTAACAATAGGAATAGGAAATTAAATAATATACAAATACGTGAGCAAAAATAGTAATGGATTAATGGATAGATTATAAGATGCCTCTTAAATATAATATTTTTAAAACTAATACTTTTGACTTACTTCATGACATTACCAATTAAGCCATTTCAAAAAATTTACCACCGTCGCTGAAAAAGAAATTCTTTTATTTGTGCATTTTTATTGTAACATGGTTCAATATATTTTATTTACTGATCCTATAAGACAAGAAGAAATAAGTACATTTTACACAGTTAGTAAACTTTACAATTATTTTTATCTATATTCTACCTAAATACTTTGTAACCATATTTGTCATTTATTGTAACAATAAGTGAGATGTCTTGTTTTACAGGCATGTCAAATGCAACGGGACTATTATAGAGGATATCCCACAGCATATCATCCGTTGACATACTTTAGGGAACCTGAATATGTGTTCCAATGCCCAGCTGAAATGGCGCAGTAAGTTTTATCCTTCAAATATATATATTTTTTTGTGTTGTGCACACAATGCGTTTATAAGAGCAAGACGCCTATTTTTTAAATTTAATTTGTCCTACGGAATCCAGCGTTTACGAAAGATCTCCATTTGCCTAAGTCTGCCCATATGGCTCTATTATTTTAGTACCGTACCACGAATACGACCATCAACAAAAAAAAACCAATCATGCTGCTGGCAGTTAAGGGCCAGAAAGCAACAGAAAGGAAACACCTAAATTCTAACATTAGTCTGAATAAACTTCAGGTTTCAGTGTGTCAATTTTTATCATATATTCTGTCCAATAAATAATGCTTATATAACGTTTACAGAGTATACTTAAGCTTTCCGCCGTATCGTGTGAAGTACAAGCAGCCTGTAATTCTGCCGGAGACAACTAGTCGCACGTCTGAAATGCCCACCCTACCAGGCAGGACTCTCGCTGGTCGTTACAATAAACCAACTTGCAAAGCTTTTGTTAGATAAACTTCGTTTATGTTGAAAATAAATTCTTGTGCTTTTGAATTTAACAATAAATTACTAATTTTATTTTACCGATTTCTTATTGTAAATATTTATAAGTCTGCTACAGGCATCTTACAATCATAATAATGTACTTACCTTTGTAATGTAAGTACAGATATAGCGTAAATATTAGGCTTGTGGTAAATACATTTAGTTATTACATGATTTATAATACACTCAAAGGCTGATTGCGCCTTAACAATTTAGTGTAGCAAACCTTGTAAGATAGCCTGCTATTTTTGCCTATTCAAAATCTATCTGACATAGCTTTCCAGTCGGAATGCACTTGCAATAATATAAGTAGCCTTCATTAACGTATGTTTGCACGTATTCTTTAGCGGTTTTATTAAATACTTATTGGCTGGTAAAAAAAAACAAAATTACACCAACCGGCAGCAACTGACGTTATCAGTCAGTCTCAGTAAAATAGGTTACAGCAAAATCTGCAACAAACCCATTAATTTTGTAATGGCGCGGGTAATCTAAATTTTAAATTAACAAGTTTAACGACCTCAAAATGAATATTTTATTTATAGATGAAGCAAGACAGGATGAAATAGAAACGTTTTACGAAGTAAGAAAACATTTGATATTATTTTATGACTGCAATACGGATGCTGTCAAAGGATTTTTTTGATGAATAATCAAGTATTTTGTGCATTGTGTGTTGTAGGCCGCCCAACGCCATAGGGACTATTACAGGGGGTATCCGAAGGCTAACCATCCTTTGATTTACTTCAAAGAACCAGAATACATGTGGCAATGCCCACAAGAGATGACTCCGTAAGTCCCGCATCTATAAATGCTAGAATTACTTGGTGTTATAATTTTAGAATCTGAAAATTCCCTACGTTTATAAAAATACAAATTGCGATTTTGAGAACTTAGATGGAGGGGAAGGCAACATTTTTGTTTGGATTAATTCCTAATTCCTTTTGCATTGATCTTTGATCAAGAGGGTGCATTTATAATTATGATCTTAGTACCAACGCGCCCTTTTTTCCTATCCGTTATTTTTTTAACTATTATACACGACTTTTATAATCTCCCCAGTGTATACCTCTCGTTCCCGATGTACCACGTGAAGTACAAGCAGCCGGCCGTGCTCCCGAACCACACGGGCCGGACGTCCGACATGCCGTCGTTACCGAGCCGGACGCTCGCCGGACGGTACAACAAAGCGGCCTGCAAAGCCTTTGTCAGATAAAGAGATTTCTGTAACATTAGCTTCAGTACAAGCTCGTTTTAAATGTGTTAACTTGTTGAAATTATTCGTAATACTAAATGGGAAAATAAACTTAAGTTTAACTGCATTCTGTCTTTTATTATTGCGTTGAAACTCTCATGGACTTCTTGGGAAGGCGGAGTTGCCCGTCAACCTGACTGATTCCTGAACTACTGCTATTACTGAACCTAATCCTCGTTTGTATAAAAAGAATCAAAATTGGTGGTAATATAGGTGCGTCGAGAATATTATCATTGATTGTATTCATTCGTATGTATATACAGCATTGATTTTTCGCTACAATCACATCAAAGCGCACTCCTTATCTCAGATAAGATTACCATCATATTAAGTAAATAAAAATATCAGTTGAAGTCCTTAATTACAATGAGTATATTTCATAGCCTAAAATAGAATGAAGACGTGAATTCCGGTATCCTGGCCATGATTAGTTTGAATTCGTTCAGTCCGATAGCTCCACTGTTGTCTAGGTTTATTTCACTTAATATCTGGAAAAAAATTTTGAAAATTTTAGTTGAAAATAAGTTCATAATTAATTACCTAAGTAAGGTCTCCATAAAGGTAATGGTCAAACGCTTTAAACGCTGTGTTTACTGACATGTGGATATTTCTTTGCATGTGGATATGAAATTGGCAGAACCACCTGATTGCATTTGCCGACTCTAAGATTTGAAATGGGTTATTACCCATAACAAAATTTCGTCTCTTGCCCTGCTAGGTCCATCACAAACCATCTCTTTTTTTAAAGCCATTGCTCAGACCTTGCACCAATCACGCCTACCTATGTCTCAATTCTTCAGATAGCAATTAAGGTCTAAGTAGATAAGCAGTTATTTAAAAATTAGATATTATTTTAAAAAAGTCCTATTCATTAAGGTACTACAACTTAACACTCTCTATAGTCTCTATCCAATATAAATAGTTACTCACAACATTAGCTATTTTCATTTTGGATTCCCGATCGATATAATTATCGCGATTGTCGTTGATATTCCAAGTGAGCCGGTCCACGATCCGGCTGATGTCCTTCGCCGATATCTGATTGTCTTCATCTAGATCTGTTTATAAAAAAACAATTAATCATACTCTACATCCGCTACTTATTAAATTCCTAATAAACGTATTGGAAGAAATTGCCTCGTAAGTGCGTAGGTAAGTACGTATTTACATTTATTTAGTATAACAAACAAATATTGATTTACAGAAGTTTGTTATTTTTTTTCCTAGCCTATAGTGTCCCACAGGTGAGCAAAAGCCTCCCCCAAGTCCTCCCACGATTATCTACCTTGCGCCGCTTCGAATACAACAAAAATGTACACCGTACAACAAACGTGCACTACGAGGACTGGTTCGAAGCGGCACAAGTTTGATATATGTACCTACCAATAAATTAATGATGTGCAACATACAGTTCTTTGTAACAAATTAGGAGCCGTCGAGAATAAACTTAGATAGTAGGTTTACAAGTACACATGTACTAAAACAATACCCTGACAGCGTGCAATAAATTAATAAAGCAGCTAATCGGGGTTTCCCGAAACCGGGTAAGCATAAAAGGTTGATAAAAAGAGGTTGTTTATGTCCTTTAATACGTGTTGATTTTTTTAATGGTGTGCAATAAAAATATTCTATTCTATTATGGCCAGAAATCAGAAAAGACAGGGATGTTTGGAAGGGGAGGCCTTAGCTCAGCAGTGGGATCCTTTTTAGGCTACATAAAAAAAATAACTATTATTCTATGACTCACTCGAAATTCCACTTAAATAAAAGAAAAAAAATGGTCTTACCAAATATCCTGAATGCCCACGTCGCCTTGACTTCTGCAGAACACTCCGCACTCATCACAGAGCACAAATCTATCATGTCTTCAAACGAAAAGCAATCATCACGCTCTGACGAAAACACTGCGAATATCCGGTCTTGGAACGGATTGTTCTACAAATAATGCGCACAATATAACAAAGAGAACTCGTATTAATATATAGTAATATTTGTCAATTATTTACGGCTAATAATTACCTTTAAAACGTGAAATTTCTCTATAATCTGCTCTTTAGAAAACCTATGGTGATAGTTATTGTTCACCATTTCCGGATCGATTGAGTAAAACTTTTTCATTAAACTGAAATTTTAAAGTTGTATTAAAACAAAGGATTTAAAAACACTAATAATCACAATGCACTCTAATTAACAGTTTAATGAAGGTACTCACTATAATATTTCCCCTTTACTCAAATACGTCAAACTTGTGTAGTCTTCAAGTAGATCCTCCGTCAAACCAGGATACGATTGTGAGCTACCCATTTTATTGCACTTTCTAATTTCCCCCGGTACTCAGAACTCGGCGATTAATCACAAATCCCAGTGTATACTAAACAAAATTAATCGATTCCAATAAAACTAATCTTATCAATCACATTAGCATTTAAAAGAACAACAGTGATAGTGTCATTACAATAAAAGCCTAGCGTCGAATAAAGGAAAGAGGTCATTAATACGTATAATTATATGTAACAACAAAAGCCTGGATTATTTTAAGGAAAATAATTTATTACTTAAAAATAAACACCTGAGATCATACTCAGCAATAGTAACGCATTACATACAAACATGAATATAGTCAATGCAATACAAATATAGCAATAAGTCTGCTGTACTCTACAATTTGCTAAATTACATTATCAGGACAATGTCAACAATGAGCTACTAGTTGCTAGGAAGTCATGCACAACGAAATAAATATATGAGACAAAACAATTTAAGGTTAACTAGAAATAGGCGCGCTACACATATGGTTGGCGACACGCGGGAAACGTCGGCAAATAACTAAAAATGCTTTTGTAGGAATTGTAAGTAGTAAGAATCGTTACTATTTCTGAATTTTTGTAATTTTAATTGTACTAAATCGCTAAAACACTCACCAAAAAAGTTTAGAAAAAGATAACTAGAAACCTAACTAAATTTTGCCTTCCGTCTGCCGCTTACTAGTCAGAAGACGATCGCACTAATGTTTCAATTTTGCATTTTTAGGAAAATAGGTTGTAAAAACATTTCGGCGATACCAGGAACGACTATAAAACGTTTACTACTCATTTTTTTATACCTGGAATAACAGAATACTATCTATGCAGCATTATGCTAACGTTTGCCTGGTTGTACTTAATTGACTAACTAAAGCACTTCTCAGCCACGTCAAACCTGTACATTTAAGGCGGCATATTATACTATAGAATAGCGTAAAATACAATCAAAATAATATGATAAGGGCCAACCACACATGTAGTTACCACATATACATTTATCTAAGTTCTGAAAATCGCTACACAGATTGTCGGTTCAATATACAATATGATACCGCAAAATTGTCTAAACAATTGAAAGCTTTGGTCAGTAAAGTAAGAAGTATTTGCTGAGAGTAATATAAGTAACAACTTTCTCTTACGATAATATTTACATAGGTTTAAGTCAAGTAATTGAAACCTTAACTGTGCTATTAAGAAGTTAATCTTGGTGAAACAGATCACCTTTTAGGAAAGTCTACGTTGTCGAAACTGATTTGTCTGCGGGCCCTCATTTTGGCGGCTTCCTCGAAGGAAGGCATGGAGTTGGACTTGAAGAGGGGGATGCCAGACTTGTCGAGCATGCTGAGGCCACTGGAGCTGTTAGAGTTACTGTCTATGTTCACTAGTTTGTCTTGCAGTATGTTCTTGGAGCCGCTCTTGGGCTGGTCCTGCTTGACCCCGCTGTGCGTGTTCTCCTTGATCTGTGACGTGAAGGTGCTGGTGACGCTCTGCCGCGCGCGCAGCTGCTGGTAGGCGGTAGCAGATATGTAGCCGGACACTTTGCTGTTGGCCTCGTTCGCGAGTTTCATCTGTTCCTCTTGGTAACATTCATCGACAGAGCGGCCCTGGATGATCGCGAATACGTACTGACGAGCAATCCTGAAAATGAATAATGCAGTTTTTATAGATGTAAGAATTTGATTGCTTAATTATGATGGTATTAAAAAATGGTAAATACCAGTTTAAAAAAATGTTATTAAAATTATCGGTGATTATGTTGGCCTTTGCCCAGCAGTGGGATGTAGCACAGGCTATATAAAAAAAAAAAATGTTAAAAATAGATTTTGAGTTTCATTCATTCTATTGATTTGTAAGTATGTTAAACCCAATGTTCATTTAATTAATAAAGGAACATTATTTTTTTACCAAGCTCACAATACAGAATACTACATTATAATAATTATGTATTTCTAATGTATGTAATGGACCAGTTACTACAACTAGCCATACAATACGAAATACATATTATAATTTGTATATAGTTGTATTTGTAGGGGTGTCCCTCACTTGAGCATGACGTCGGAGGTGGAGAGCGTGGGCGCGGCGAGGCTGGCGGCGTGCGGCGGCAGCGCCAGCAGGCGGCGCGTGAGGCGCGCGAGGCTGGACGCCTTCTCGCGGAACCCCGGCGACGACATGCGCCAGCCGTGCGCGCGCAGGGCCTCCGACACCGCCCACAACAACTTCTGCAACACATCAACAACATATTAAGCTATATTCTCAACACTATAATATCTATGACAAATGGAAAGAAATCGCAATGTGCAGGGACCAATGGAAAGAGAAAATAATAAACTTTAAATAAAGCACAGTTTATGTTTACAAGGTAATCTTCGCTAAGGCTAAACTAATGTTAATAAGACATGGTTTTACTGACGGACAGCTAGGGTTATGTGACTTATCATAATTATGCTACTTTTAAGTAACATGTGAAAGTAGTTGCAAGAAACGGACAGCTCATAAGCTGTAGTTAGTATTACTTTAGTTATGTTGTTTTAATTCACTACTCATAGAGTTACAACTTTTTCAGTGCGATGCTATATACTGAACATAATAGTTGAATTATGTGGCAAACACTAAACAACCAAATAAATAGTCTTCACATACGTCATACAAACGTGATAAATGTAGCTACCTTCAGCGGAGTACAAATTTTCAATTTTTCGATTTGTCTTTCCAAATAAGAATGTTAAAACCAAATAAAGGCGCTGACCATGAGTCTGCGGAATCGTAGTAAATATAAAAAAATTATAATGATAACGTGGTAAATGTTGCAACATTCAACCTTTTGCAATAGACCATAGTTACTTATCAAATAATTTAACTACTATTAATTTATATGAATAAACTGTACCTTCTTATGGATTTCACTCCATTCATTATTGGTCCTTGTAGCAAAGGCTTCAGAAGCCCGCCGCGCGAACGCCAGAGAATGCGAGCTGCCGTACGTATCCCCTCCGAAGGACAAACTCTTTGCTATCTTACTCCTTCCATTATCAGTATCATCGTCCATCAGATCCCGCTTCCGTTTTAAGAACTGATCGCTCTGTGTGCCGTCCATACTCTTGGTATCAGCTCTGACTGGAGATCCGAATAGAGCTCGCTTGGATTTCATAGCTTGAGCTGGTACTGACGTTGATGGTGCGACTGGGACTGTTTTCCTGTTTTCAGGGCTAAATAAGGCCCGTTTTAAGGTTTCTCGGGTCGGTTGAGATCGTGTCATGTGCTCAGAGTCCATGAGGAGCCGCCTCATAGCTTTCTTTTTGCTGGAGCCTCCACTCCTTGTCTTGGGAGTCTTAGCTGGGGTCTTCTTGCCCGGAGTCTTGCGTACCGGCGTTCTCTTGCCTGGCGTACGTCTATTGCGAGGGCTCTTCCTCTCCGAAGAGTTGACCAACTTTCTGTGTGGGAAGAAACTTGAAAACATTTCGATATCAGTATAATATTGAGATGCAAAGTAGTTTACATATTAAATTAAACAAAAAAAACATCTTTATCTAGGGAGATTACAAGTAAAATTGATACAGAGACCTAACTTAGTGATGTACGAAAATAGATACAAGTAAACTTGCCAAATTACTGATTAGGGTGTATTAAACATAGGATACTTACTTCTTATCAATGAGAACCATCTTGGAAGTGGAGGTCTGTGCCTTCTCGTTGATAGTTGCGGCACTGGCAAAGGCTTGCCGTCGTCGAGCCAAGTGCGAGAGTCTACGTCCAGGCGACTTAGCTTGGGCCAGTCTACAAACAAGGGTTTATTTTCAGTTTAATATTTTTGGTATTTTACAATTATGCAATGGGTATGTTTATTTGTATTGTTAAAACTCACAGAAGTAAGCTAATACACAAACAATTTTATTTATGTACACTGTTTTTTATAATTTTTTTATTTGTTGTCATTTCACTATCGCCATGCATAAATAATATTCTTTTACTATTCGATCAATTAGTCTTACAAACTAATATAATGTGCCATAAAACAGTTTGTCTGATCATGCTCTGCAATACTTACTTTTGGCGCAGTGCTTTGCGTTTGCTAGCACTGTTAGGGGACTGTAGGCCCCCGGAATAGATATTAACACTTGTATCAGTCTCGGCACCAACGAATCTCTCTCCATAGCGTAAAGCTAGTAATTCCAGCTTTTCTGAGTGTTTTGTCACATTATAACTAGAAAAGAAAGTGATTCAGATGTTAGCAAGTTAATTATGTTAAGTTTTGTATAATTAATATTCAATGAAGTAATTAGTTAATTTCACTGAAGATAAATTGAATTTATTCTCTTAATGACAAGTTGACTAAGTTCAGCAACTTGTATGTAATTATATTAATTTGATGCTTATAAGAATTGCCTTATTGTTTAAAGTTATGTTATAACCTCTCACATTATAGGTTATATGAACTGCAGCAATTCTAGTAATGACATTGTGCAGCAATAAACATTCTTACAAAGCATGTCATTTGTTTTTTACTAGCCAAGGCTTCTTGGCTAAATGTTAAAACCACAAACAAATACTTACTACACATCATAGTATCTGCATTTAATCACATCGGGCCACACATTCTCCCCGGCCTCAGACTCAGTGTTCATCTTTAAGTGTATACTCTTATCATTCACACTTGTATCGAGATCAGAATTATCATGAGAGGTTGAACTCTTGGACTTCTCTCCATTACTCCTACTACTACTTTCCTCAAGGTGCTGTATTTTTTCAGGTATTTCAACAAACGACACCCTCTTTGTGGGTGTTGTTGGGTTAATTTCTGGAGCATTCAGTTTTGCCTCACCATTGAATATTGGTAAATAGGTATAGTATTTCTTGAGCATTTCTGTGACATCTGTTTTTAGGATGGTCACAGATGGTGGGGGCAGGACCCCTTGCAGAGTTTCCTGTACAAAATCATTGTTGTTAAATACATAAAGTTAATAAAAATGTACTATTTAAAAGTCATTTACACTGGTTGTTTCTTTAAGGGTTATGTATGAAAACCTACATTATAAATTATAAGTAATTTAAGTTTATGTATTGTTAAATGGTACATAGCTCATCGAAATTATCAGAGAGACAACTGCAAAATTGATATTGTTCAGTTATTCAATGTACAAAAATCTTATAAGAATATGCCCATTGTTATTCAAATCAGCTGATTTAAAAAAGACTGACTTGATTTCTTATCTTTTGTGTCTTTCAATAGATACATTTATTTAAAAACAAACATGCTAATGTTATTTAGGTCTTTGTCATTAATACATTTATTATCAGTTAAATGAGTTCAAACACCAAGAGGCTACCTTCTTGGTAACATTTTAATGAAAGTACACTAGTTACAGTACAAATGCCAAGGTTTTATTCTTTTATTGGCATGTTCTAACCTGTATAGGTAGTATGATAAAACTTATCAATGCTTTGACAATCATATGTTGCTGATTGCACTTGTTAGGTACTGAAAAAATGCACCTAAGGTCACATGGTGAGGTATGTGATAAATTAACAATATTTCATGAATACTTGTATTCATGAAGTCAATAGCAGTTGGTATTTAAGTATATTAGTTAAGATTTACCCACATGACTGTAAGAATGCCAACTATGCAGAGGCTAGCTTAATTTGCAGGTTATTATGTAAATTAACAAGGTTAGGTTAAAAAACAGATAAAAGTGCATCTCACCTCCAGTTTCCTAACTTTTCTTTTGTCATGAGTTTCATAGTCACCAAGGAAACTCCAGAAAGGCTCAGACTCGGCTGACTGCTCCTCGTCCTCTCCATCAGAGAACATGTCAGGAGATCTCACTCCGCTGTCAAAGGAAGCCTCCAGGGAGGAGTAGCTGTGGTCCAAGTTCCACTTGGCTGTACTACCCTCATCATTACTTATAGGGCACTTCTTAGCATTACTGTCATCATACTGCGAGTCCCCCGTACTCTCAGAGTTCTTGTCTAACCTATCACTAACATTGTCTGAAGCATCACTGACTCTCTGGTCACCATCATTACTCTCACTAACTGACTCATAGTTCTCACTGTGGGCGTCAAACGGTCCCTCACTTTTATCCTCTAGATTTGCTAAACCATTATTTGAACTCAGTGCCGATATGGGATCCACAATGGGCTTCAACTTTTGAACATGCTTGATTGTACCATTGAAGGATAATTCGCTTATTGGTAACTTGAAAACGTTATCTGAAGGTCTCACGTCTCTGAACATTGGTACACTGTCTACTGCATTGTTACTGTTTTCCATAGTAGGAGTAATGAACATAGGATGTTTTACACCTTCGTTCCTCGAATCTTCGGACGATACTTGGACGTCTGTATGATTAGATTTGTCGTTTATAAGACTGCGCTCGACTGTCGCGAACGAGTTCTCAAGTAAAGACGCTGCCAGCGGAGAACACGGCGAATTAATTTTAACACATAAGTCTGTATCTAGGCTAGATCCTTTTTCATTTATTTGATCAGTTCCTATATGATTTAATATACCGTGTTCAGATTCAGCTGTTTCGCAATGTTTATTTATAACATTACTTGGTGCTACGCTAGATAACTCTATGTTACCTCTACTGTGTGAGCTCTCGTAATCGCAGTTGTTTGCAAATATTCGCTCAGCGGGCATGCGATTAACACTAGGATCAATCAAAGGGTCGACAACATTAAAACTTCTCAAATATCGCTCATACAAAGAAAAACTATCGCTTAAGGAGTGACAATTTGAGTCTTCAAGGGATTCCATCACCACTTCATTCTCGTTAGAGAAACATTGTTTTAGAAGAACACTACGAGTTTCTCTAGAAGATAAATCTTAGAGAATGCTAAATTTATTCTAAGTATGCCAAGTTTTCTATTAACTATTTAAATTTCTATTAAATAAATTGAGTTCACAAACGCGCCATTTACGCCATGTTGCTGACTAAAATCAAAAACAATTTGATTATTGATAAAGCCGATAGAGGACTCTGCAGTCTGCACATAAGTTTATGATGAAATCAGAACGTCTATGGCTTACCTTTAGTCGAATCGACTGCAAAGATATAGTTAAGTCTGTGCAGGACATTAAGTATAAAAAAACCCTACATCACTTAATTCGTTTTAACCGATGATGCTTAAAAATAGTTCCTATAATACTTAAAAACAATCCTTATAATACTATTGTCTTGTGATAGTTTAACGTCTGATAGGGGATTACTTAGAGCATTAAACCAACGTTGGTTTAATGCTCTAAAGGGGATTAGAATGAAAGAAAAAATCGTGTTGCGCCGACCCTAAGTAAAATGGGATAGGGACAGGTAGATGATGATGGTGTTGACTATTATCTTGTAATTAAAATAATAATTAAATTACTAAAGTGAATTTGATTATATGACCCCTGGATCTAATTGATATACAGAACTTATTCCTAGTTTTTTTCTCTAGCACTTCAGGGCAAAGAAATATATTTTGCTGTTTACTAAATTGTAACTTGTAATAGTTCTTTACTCATAGTCAAAGACTCTCAAAAGTGTCAGTTTAAACAACTTTGCCTTTCATAACTAGTTTGCGTTTTATACGTTTTTCTATGTTTTACAATATATGAAATGAAAAAATATGATGGTGGTCTATTATATTTCGATATAACTTAAAAAAAAATGAAATATTAAATTCTGATAAATCGATACTCAGCGGTCTGATCTAAATATTACCACATCTTTTATCTTTGTACTTGAAATTTAAGGAAATATAAATGAGTGGATCACACAAATAGTGATACTAAACAGTTTAATTATGTGCACATCCCTAACAATTGAAATTCGTCCGACAGGTTGTTTGACAGCCAGACAGATAGACTTAATTTGAGCGTCAAAAGTTTAGTATCGCCGATTGTTATACAAATAAGATTGAGAACGTGCGGAACATAAAAAATCAAGGATTTGATTGTCGTTATTGTAGAAATAGGTGAGCTTTATAATTATTTCAAAAGTGCTAAACATAATTCTTAATTACTTACGAATTATCTTGGTAAATTTAGAAACTTGGTGCGTTAACTTTTACGACACTCGAGAGTTATTTTATTAAAATCATTTATTTTTTATAGTCTTAAAGCTTTTTGGTGGAAATTCCAAGGAAAATGAATGTAGGTACTATCACGTTTTTTTGTTACATTTGGTTCTTTTAATTGAGAGATTGTAATATAGTGGACTACCGGCGTTCTTGTTTGTTTGACTGTCAAATAAATACAAAAAAAAATATGTTTATTATGGTAGCGGGGTTTTTTTAATTACCGGACGAATGAAATTTAAAAATTTATAAAACTTCAAAAAGAAGGACTTAAACTTTATCCCTGTGTTTTTTGCTTTGACTATAAAAAAAAAAGAATTGTGCCTTCTTGTTATGGTTTTATGATAATGGCAATGGATACTGGATATTGGTAAAAATACCTGTCACATTTCCACAACTACAATAATATTAATTAAGAAGGTGGCAGTAGTTCCTCATATGCCTGTGTATAAGAGCTCTGATCTGCCCTTTACTTGATTTGAAATCCCTAGAATCCCTAATATTGATGAAGACGTCAGATCAGGAAGTAAAGAATAAATTCCTTTACTAGTTAATATGTTTCATAAATGTTATTACATTGTAGGTCTGACCGGATAGATTTTATATTTCTTCTGTGCATCAAAATAAATGATGGT
Source organism: Chrysodeixis includens (assembly GCA_941860345.1). Lineage (NCBI taxonomy): Eukaryota > Metazoa > Arthropoda > Insecta > Lepidoptera > Noctuidae > Chrysodeixis > Chrysodeixis includens. The sequence goes on along the minus strand of OW796104.1, from coordinate 8,253,027 downwards.
CTTAAAAAAAAACAATTGAATGTGTACAAAATATGATTGTCTTCACTATCACTAACACAACTTGTTTGTTTGTAATGAATATGCTCAAAAACTACCGGACCAATTTTAAAAATTCTTTCACCATTCGAAAGCTACATTATCCACAAGTAACATAGACTATATTTTATTTTGGAAAAAAATAGGGTTCCGTAAGATATTTGGATTTTTCGGACACAAACTGAAAAAAAACAACCAAAGTAACCAAATATACACGCGGGCAAAGCCGCGAGCGGACAGCTAGTCTATTCATACAAAGACAGACAAAATTCTTCGTTGTAATTGAGAATGATTTTCTTGATGAAAGTTGTTTATTTTCCTGTATGGAAGCAGTGTTTAAAAGAGGATTATTTTTTTATCTTCAGCAAAATGTAGTCCAGTAATTAGTAAATAATTCAGGTATTGGTTCCTTGTAAACAAATAACATTAATGAACACGCAGACTCCAGAGTTATGTTGATTAAGTAGTAAATAATATATTTATTATCATACAAAACTACAAATAAATAAGTACGTCTGTTTCTATGTTATTTTCTTAGAATATCACAACATCCACTGTTCATTATTATTTAATTACGAGTTGTTTTTAATTATTACTTAGACAATGTTTAAGTTATAATGACCATAGTTAATGTATTGTCAGAGACCAAAGTATATTTAACTAGCTGTTCCCCGCGACTTTACCCGCTTGACTGTCAGTTATAGCTACAAATACATTAGCCCTGTCAGATGCTGTTAGTATCAGCAAACTCCGTGCTAAATTTCATCAAAATTGATTGAGTTGTTTAAGAGTGAAAGGGTAACAAACATACATCCATCCCTATTTACAAACTTTCACATTTATAATATTAGTAGGATTACAGTGTTTAAGTGATAAGTAAGTATATTTAGATATGCTATTAACTGTGGAGTAAGTCCAAACTACAAATGACAATGTTTACTTAACAATACCATTTACTTGTAACTTAAGTCTGAATGAGGACAATATTATAATTATTTTACTTATTTTGTTATTCCCATAATTTCATCCTTCCTTTTATTCATGGGGGAAATCTTTTCCTGATCCACAAATTCATCTTAATCAAGAGATGACTTTTATTATGCAACCTCCAAGTAACACTTGAAATATTTAAATTAGTAACAATAATAAAAATCAATTAGTGTCCCTAAATTATATTATTATTGCTTATAAAAAAAAAAAACAATATTACGATTTAATTGTAAAATTAATTGTCCATCTTAAATTGATAAGGACAAAGTCGTAGGAAATCACTAGTAATTAGATATATTGGATATTTGTCTCACTGGCCTCACGGTATCTGTCTATGATTGCACTGACCTCTGCCCCCTGCGCCTCATTATCTATAAGGTATAAAGAAGTCAAAATGATGTATTCAGTCAGGCTCCTGCACTCATTACCAGTGCCTCAGTAAAAATTAAAAAGATAACGGTGCAGTTGTGTTTTTTTTTTACACTGTTGTGCACATGCGCGTTGTGAATGATAAAAGTTGAGTGTTACATGTTATATACTTTGGTTTGGCTTGCAAAATTGTAAAGGTAATGTCTATTAGCATAATAATATATGATAATTTATTCGTGTTCTATTCATTTCGTCCTGTGATCATTTCGAAGATAGGTACTGTGTACCTATAACGGTTCTCTGACCGACACGGTTTAGCACTTGCCGTATACTGAATAATAAAATGAAAACTTTGATCCTTGATCACGTGAACGAATCACGTAATATTCAGGAAATAAACGATGACACAATACATAATAAACATGTATGTTGCTCTTTCTATTCTATCACAGTCCGATAATAACTAGAAATTACTGAATGTAAGAATAATTATTATTATTATAATAAAATAACATTTAAAATTATAAAACAAAAAATATCTTTAAAAAAATTACGTTAAAATCAATTCGTTTGTTAAAATTTCCGTTGATACCATGGCCAAACATAACCGAATGGAATTTGATATGGGACAAAGATCGGTATGTATCCTTGAATACTTATCGCAGTTACCAACCTATTCTGATCCCGGAAAACTAGAAAGCATACCTAACAAATAATTTAATAGTTAAACAGAACTAAATTAAAAATAAACCAGAAAATAATTGTTTATTTCAAAATTTACATGCGTATAACAGTTGTTAAACATGATGTCGACTCAATTATTTTTTAGATAATACTATCATTAAAAATTGTTGATTTAATTGCGGTAATTAGTTCTAAATTAATTAGATAATGTGGCTACAGTTTACATTTGTCGTCTAGACGTGATCTCTGTTATAATATTGACACACGTCTTGTTTACATGTCTTGTGCATACTTTGAAGGCATTGCGTTGTATCACTTGTATCCTATTAATATTATAAATGCAAAAGTTTTTAAGTATGGGTTGATTTTTGTTACTCTATCACGTTTCAGCCTACTACATCTAATAGAATACTTTTTACGCGACGTAAAAGGAGCTATAACCGACATTCACGCGGGCGAAACCGCGGGTAAGAGCTATTTACGCATCTAGACTGCGATTTCAACTGAGATACGTGGTAAAGGTTATGGTTTTAAGCGTTAACAACTACTCTACAACAGTACTTAAAAAAAAAATGTGCTTTTATGGGTTTATAAAACATATCCCCGGCTATAATCCCTAATTGAAAAAATAAATACGCGACATAATGATTAAATCCCTGTAACCCTTAACATCACATAATTGTTCATTACATCATGTCTGTTTAGATCTGATGCTATTGCCTCGACTCGAGCAGAAAGCATAATATGCGACGCACGTTTCAGTCAAGTTTGTGAAACAATCCAAACTTTCCTTCCCTATGTAATACCATAAGTAAAACATTTTTACCTAATAACAAAAGAGGAAACATGTAACTTTACAATAATAAATAGTTAGCAATTAGCTGTAACTTTGACATTGTGACTTGGTCTTATAATTAAGCGATTTATGCTTGTATATGTGTTTAAAACCAGTTTATTGCTTTGATTTTATGATAAGCGTTATGCATAATGCGTAGATTATCTACCGAATAATATGTCGCTAGCCAACCCACGATGTCTAGTATGTAAAAGGCCGATCCATACTAATATTATAAAGAGGAAGATTTACAAAGATAGAGCGTTTTATCGATCAGCTTCTTAGTAATAAATATCAGTATACCACTCTTAACCTATTCAAAATCTATTACATTAATATTAGCCAGAAAAGATTGTCGTCGTTAAACCCAGCTGGTCCCGGATCAATGCGGAATAAAACGTCTCGTATTCATTTCTCGTTTAACTATTTAAGTGTGTGATATGATTACTGGTTTTGCTTTAAGGGCCAATTTATACTACAATAGAGTCGAAGCGCATCAAAGGTCAGGGTTTATGCCAAATCGACCCTTAACACAAGAACGTACGGTTTATATTAGTTTAATGTAATAAGTGCTCTTGTTTGCGTGTATTTGCATTCCTTTTATTGTGCGGTATTTGACGCTTCGCTGCGGCTCGCGTGGTAGGATTTAAACCCTCACTCTTATTATGAACTTAAATACCTAAATCGCTATTGGATTTTGATATTTTTTTGTGGAATTTTAGTGAGTTATCTATTTAGCTAGTTATCTGCATCAATTAAATGTGTCTAAACTCCGGCGTTTGTATACCATGCATGCTGGGATACGAAGAATCAAACAGCGTGTGCCATTTTAGTTCTCAGCGTATCGACCTTATTACTTCCTGTAACTTAGTTGTAAATTGCTATTTTAATATTCAGCAACTGTCGCTATACAAATTCAAACACTTTCTCAATAACACGTTTAATTAGAGACTAAAACATTGGGTTCCAGAGGCTTAGTTCGCTGCAAGTACAAACGGGTTACCTCGATATCGAATCTTACTTTTCACTCATTTACATAGTAAATAAATTATGTAAACCTTGACGCTATGATAGCTTAGTAGTTAGAACGCAGGACTGCCTGATTCTCTCCGGTCGCGTCGGATTGCCGTCCCATCGGGCAATGAGAGTAAAGGAACAGAGGGTGTACCTGTGTTTGCGCACACGCTTGTGCACTATAATATGTCCTGCGTAGCTGGCTGGTGTCACTGTAACACTGGCCGCCGTGACTGATGTCAAGAGACATTATTATATGAAGTTTTATTTCTGTTCTAGCTATGGAGCTGGTTTCCCTAGCTAAGGAGGTGTTCCAGACATTAGCGGAGCAGGCGGCGAGCTACCGCATGGGGCAGTCGGCGCTGCGCTACGTCGACCGCACGCTCTGGGTCATCGAGAAGTGCGCGCGATGGGCCGTGCCGCCGCCACGTAAATATTACATTTATATTATTGACTTTTAATGCACGAATCTTCCTTTTTGACTTTTTGCTTAACAACGTGCGTTTGGACTAGGTAACTGCATCTGCAACTGCTGCAAATCTGTAACGCAAAATTCCAAGTTGCAAAACTTTCAATATTGTTGTAAAAGACTAAATTTGATTTATTTAGTTAATATGGAGCAATAATATTAATGAGTCGTGGAAGCGAGACACAGAACTCACGCCAAACGGTATAAAGCGGCATCTTTCTTACACAAAAGACTGACTTTTTAAACGTAGGAAATAAGCCCCCATATGGCCAACTGTATGGAAGGAGAAGACATGCTGTACCGACCCCAAGTAAAAGGGATAAGGGCAGGGGAATGATGGCCAACTGTATGTGTATGTGTGTAAAAGTAGGCATCATTATCAATCTATCCCAGAATGTCCCACAACTAGTAAAAGCCTCCGCTCTTTTCTGCCACTTTTGTTTTTCCTAGCCTATAGTGTTCCACTGCTGAGCAAAAGCCTCTTCCAGATCTTTCCATGTCTTTCTGCCACTTTTAAATAGAAAAACGGTATTAAACCCCATTAACATTTATGTTTTCCAGTGGACCAAGACGAGCGCCCTCAGCCGGAGCTGGTGCGGCCACTACCGTGGGTGCTGTTCTTAGCACTATTGGTGACCCTGCGACTTACAAGGGAAGGTATCTCACTGCTCAACCTCGTCATGGGAAAGCCGCCACTGAGGTCAGCCGATGTGGTATGTATTTATGGTTATATCAAAAGATTTTTATTTCGAGTAGGCCTTTTCAGGCACTTTGAAAATGTTAGTGAGTCTAATGGTGATATTGATCTTATTTCTTAATCAAGCACTTGATATAAGCTCTTGCTGTGTTTACTTTTTGATGAAATAACTGCAGAATAAATAAATAATGATTAATGGCATAATACTAATCCAAATGTATAAAATATTACAACTTAATTTTAATAACTAAAATGTTCAAAAAATTGTATTTTTTTTTGTTTACATCTATGTGTGGTCCAAAAATTAAGTTTTATTTACTACTTTAGTTCTATGTACATTTGTTTTAGTTACTATACCATACATATCTTCTTCTCCTCCACAGGTGATGTACATACAAAGCAAGCGCCGCTACTTACGCACCTTAAAGTACCAGGGTAACCGCATGATGCGCGCGCGCACGTCGTCGGCGGTCCCGCGCGAGTCCTGGTGCAACTCCATCAACCAGCTGTTCGAGTTCACCATGTGCTTCCGGCGACACACCAACCACTACGGCAATAATAACACCACCAGAGTCAGTAATAATGATGAAGTACTTGTAAGTATATTTTGTGAAAAACATTTTTAAACCGAGTGTCCTATGTGTATGACCAAATGAAGTATAAACTTTCCATAAATCAACCATAAACTTATAGGTGCAATTCCTTAAAAGCTCACATGCAACATAACTTTAAAACTATCTTAAATGTTTATCTGTTTTTAACACTTTTAATTACCAACACACCTTCAGACGTGCTGAATTTTGTATGTCGTGATAAAATCCTATTTTTATTATTTATTTATTCCCATTACACAATTTTAACCCTGTCTAACATACATATATTATGTTTGTCTGAAATAAAAATTGCAAATATCCACCTGTATTTTGATTATTTTGATACAAACAGGTTGTGAAACGAAGTAAGCGCGGTCGAGAGCAGTCTAACCCAGCGGCGACGGCCAGCGAGACCACGATGGAGAGGCTCATCGAGAAGATGATGGTGGACCTCGATGCTGACTCCGATGAGGACTCTAGTTTCACTGTAAGACTACTGACTCTTTTTCTATGAGTAGTCTGATACTTAAAATGGATTATGAAGATGTGGAGCTGCTTTGAAGAGTAGTCGTATCTTTCCAGTGTATGCAATATTCAGTATAAATATTCAGTGTCAAAAGTAGATTCAAAATCTGCTGAACATTGAATATTTATTCTATTGCTTCTAGGGATGTAAATTAGTTTATCAAAGCGATATTTTATACGGGCGTAACAACAGCCGCTGTAATTAAAATATATAAAACCATTTATCTTAACTACAGTGGCTATTGTTGCCGGTTTTTCAATATTGCCTGTGTAGATTCTTGCTAGATCTTCTTACACTAACAAAACTTTTCTGTTACCACAGCTAACCAACGTGACGAGTCCAAAGAGCGACCGGTCAGACTTCACAACGGAATCGGACCAGGACACGCTATGCCACAACAACGTCCACAAACACGTTGAGAGCGAGTCCGGTCTCGACTCGCCGATCATCGCCAACATATCCAAACACCCCTGCTCCACTCCCGAGGCCCGTCCAGTACAAGACAATCAAGATACCATAATCTCACCGCCAACCGACGAAAATCAGAAGACGAACTCCATTCTACCCGAGTCTCCCTCAAAAATCCCGCGAACCCCGAACAATGAACAGAAAATCGGTAGGAAATTAAAGATTTGGTCTATTAAACTGAAAGAGACGTTTACTAAACGCAAGCATGCGATAGGTACGTTGGATTGACCGCTTGTTTTTTGTTTTTCAGCTAACGGGCGAACCGTAAAGAGTGTGCCCAGCAAAAAGAAAGGTATTCTAATGATTTTTTAGGATTGTGCTTGCGTCATGACATACAGAATATTTGAGAATTTGTGCTACTGCTCTGCTTGTAAATTAAGTTAGAGCATGATGGTTATGGTCTTGAATATGTAATGCATTTTGGAAATTACCGACATTTTTCATACCATTAATTGGCTACAGCATCATTAGCATTACATAAATCGTTCGTCACAATGAAAATAAGCGACATCTCTCGTCATTTATATTCATTTTTACAGTTCTGTAAAAATGCTCTATAGCGCCATCTATTTGCTTGATCGTCACTTTTTCTAATCAGGTTATGGGGCAGTTTTATTTTCTTGCCATATCTTATATTACATCTTATTTCGCAGTAAATATACTAGAAATTTCACATAAAGCATGATTAACTATTTCAAAAAAATATCTTACAAGGGTAAACAATATTCATCATTTTCTAATTGGCTTTTAAAACATTTAAAGCACACTCTCGCTCACGCAAAAAATACAAAACTACTTTATTAAAGTAACAAAGCACTTATAAATTCTAAGGTAAAAACTTCTATCAGTTCAAACTGCAGTAGAACTGTATCACGTTATTAGTTTTAAAGTATTTGAACATTCACCTATCGCAGCACGATGTGCTTGATGACTCCAAACAATGAGGTGTTAGAAAAGCTATTAGTTCTTGTTTTTATTGCCATTTAGACTTTGACCATTTAGACGTTTACCGGTAAAACGTACATTGACTGTTATAGGTTGTATAGGTTATTTCCCGAAGGTTAAATATAGAGATGAGTTTACGTATATGCATTTGTTTGCAATTTATGTTTTATAGAAATGTAGGACAACTGTGGCATGTTTTAATCACAATTTTTCAGCATTTTTTATAATTTGATGGCTAATCAGTTTAGAATGGAATTAATCTGTATTTTATTATAATATACCTTACATTTGAACTTACCAAAACATCCAGTCACTACTTCAGTTGCATCGCCAGTTCAGAAATAATGCTTCCTGCAAACGAATCCTTATCATGTTAGGAAATCCACACAGTACATAACCCTACAATTACGCTATATATTAAATAACAATATTAGTTCATTTCTTTTTATCCAGGTTCACCGATATCAGAAAAAGACAGGAGAAACTCAGACATGCATGGTAACAACACGTCAGCAAACAATACTATGTAAGGAGGGGAAAATGGTGAGATATTTTTACCTAAACGAATGTAGTAAGACTAGTTATCCAAAGACGTTCTCAATCTAGGCAGCTATATTTGTATGGTTTGTTAATAACCATTATCACTTACAAATTTACAAATATACGAGCTGTGTCCCGCGATTTCAATCGCCAAAAAAAAATGGGATTGAAAATAGATAGTACCCGATTCTCAGACCTACTAAATGCATATACAAAATTTCAAGAGAATCGGTCCAGCCGTTTCGGAGGAGTATAGTAACTACCAATGTGACATGGAAATTTTATACATAAAATATGGTCAATAAATTGAAACAACTGTACGAACTATGGCGTCAATGCATTTTCAATCAGATATGAATTTAATGGATTTCAGAAAACTTTTAATTTAGAAAAAAAAATGTTAGCAACATAAAAAATAATTACCCTGCCCTATCTAAGATGTCTAAGATGTCCCATAGCATATTCTATTTTATATATTTTTAATGGTAACAACATTTTCTATCTTTTTCCAGTAAATCTCGCACAGTCAAAGTCACAGCACAGGTTACAAGTGTAAGTTACTCCATGTAGTGTATAAACAACCACATTTTAACAGCTGGTAGTACTGGTTATAATTATGGTAAAGGCAGTAATGATATTGTCAATTGAGTAAGAAATAAGGATATGCGCAATACAGGTATGTGAAGTTATTTTAACTCTAAAAATAAAACATATTTTGTTTATGGTTTTTAATTTAAAGTTCAATTGTTTTGCAGTTAGGTATATCTTACAAAAATCGCTACTTGTACTGCTAAATATTGAATGGAATATATTTACTATCGAATCTCTTATCTGTGTATAGTTCACAAAAACTGTCAGATGATTAAAGTTTTTATTTTCTGATTTTGGGCTCTTCAGATGTCTGTATTGTCGACTACACAATAAGGCCTACTTACGCCTTGATAATGGTTGCCACAATAACATTATTCTATCGCTTTTATATTTTAATTTATGACCTAACACCCCATGTATTTAAACCGTATCGTTTTATATTAAAAGACGATTTTTAAAACAGATATTTCAACAAATGTACATGAAAGAAAAATACATACAACGATTTAAAAAGCGATCAAAATTCCACTATTCAGTCATTCAGAGATTACAAAATGTTTCTCAGTTTTGATTGTAAAGAAAGATGATTAAAAATTGATAACTTTTCAATTAAATCCTTTATCAAAGTGCATGCAGGTCTTTAGTTAAGGTTGGTTCATTCGGTTGTTATGATAAGCAATTAATATCTTGTTTATGTTTTCAATTTCGCCATTTACTCAATGAATCTCGCAAATTGTTTGGCCAAATTATTTTGACCTCGAGGGGAACTTGATAACTCACTTTAATGTTATTTATTTGAACTATTGATACGAATGTAAACAGATCTGGTTATAATTGCTATTGTTTTCTTTTCTATCTAAAATTGCATGTACAATTTTATTTATTTACTATCTTATTCTTCACATATAACATTGTATGTATGTTTTTTTATTAGGTTCCCTGAGTTTACTATTTCTTAAATTATTCTATTTATTATGAAGTACTTGCTTTGTTACATAGCTAGGAGTTGGAATATCGGGTGATTATCCCTTTTTACACAAAAACTATCATAACTTATGTTCACTTATAAATAGTGAAGTTTCTTTTATACTATGTTTTTTCTGTGTCTTTCTTCCTCTTCCCTTAACCCGATAGAGCAACTACTATGTAAAGTATATTAAAAAATCTGTTTAAGTAAGTAATACACAAAAGAAACTAAGATATAATTCGCTTATCTCATTATTTGGGTATGCTTGTCACTTGGAGTTCCTCTAATAATCGTTTTATCCTTAAAATCATTTAGTTATAAGTTTTAATTGTAAAATATGTTAAGGATATTGAATTTTGTAATTCATCTGTGCTTACTTTGAGCCCTTAAAGTAGAACTCACTGTGGAAGTGAGATAGCGCTCTATACTGCATATATCGCCATCTCGCTTTGACAACAGCAGCTGTCCTACATTAATTCGAAAAGAAACAGGGAGACTAATATTAAAGGAACAGATTTTTAGATAGGAATGTGTCATGTCACTAATATCAGTAAAAATCTAAACATTGGTGAATAAACAATAAAATTGTTAATAGTATAACTAAGGACTTGCCTTACTAAGTTTCATAAACTTTAAGATGTATGTCGTGTCTTAATAGCTAGTGTGAGTGAGGAAGTGCTTTTTATTTAATTTTCGTCACAAAAAGTGAACAAAAGTTTTCGTAAACGTAATGTTCGTATATTAACTATAATACTCATAAATGTTAATTTACACCTCAACGGGTGCTCTCTATGCACGATAATTAATGTTCCTTATAAAGTGCAATTATTTTATTCTCTAGAAATTATTTCAATAAAATTATTTATTTTTATATTCCCAAAGATTTGGCTGTGTACAGATCAAATAATATAAAAGACTGATGAAATTGTAACAACTATTATTATTAATGTTTTTCGTTTCCTAAATTATATAATCTTATATTTTGTATTTTTTTTATAATGTTTGATATGTTGTAAATTATGAATATAATGTTACAAAATATAAATTTAACAATATTGTGTCTTGTTTTAATTGTTATGCTCATTATTAATGTTGGTCAAGACAAGTTAATAATTTAGAACATAATTTATATGTCATTTGGCAGGAATAGTGATGCCGGCGTATAGATGTTTACATATCGATATTTCATCAGGAATAAACTAGGAGATTTGGTGGTCAAGATATGTTTTTCTCTGCGAAGTTTTTATACTATCATAAAGTATCTATCTTAACAATCAGGCATAGTATTATACATATTTGTTTTTTGGGAAATCTTTGAGTAGATATTATGTAGTTTGAGACATACATGGTTTCATACCGCTGAAATAATTTATCTGCGTGTAGTAGTAAACGGAACGTAAATGCAGATGTGTATATGTATAAAACATGTAGTGCAATAAACGATTTGAGTATTGAGTATTGTATTAAGTTTTGCTCGCAATGCCACCTGGGATATAAAATATATGTGGCGACAGCATATTGCAGATTAAAAAGCAGATTATTGTTTCTTTACAAGTCTTCATTATGATCGCTTCAGTGAGCTATGATAAGGTACCCAATAGTCAAACAATAATAGAACATGTGTAAATAAACAGGAATCTCGAAAACAATCCTAGGATAAATGGAGCTAGACTAACGACGGCAATGATTCAATGAAAAGCCTCTCTTATTTAAAACATTATAAAGCAGGTAATGGCTAGTCTCGCGCCCACTCCCTCCGCGGACAGTCGCGGACGCGCGCCATTCCATTGTTTACTTTTATATTCTGTGATATAGTTCATGTAGTGAAATAACCACCATGTTCACCGAAAGCATATTAAATGTAGCCAACGAAGTGATGGCCTTGGAAATGTTTCCTTATTTCCATATAGCAAGGTTTATATTAGCAAGCCTTACTGTAAGAGATGCCTATGGCGAGAGTAAGTGAATTATTTCCATTTTAAATTGTTTGATTGTCTTTAGGTGATTAACTGGTAGGTACTGGTATTTAGAAGTTTTTGAAGGGGTTTGAAACTTGTAAGTAGTGTTTAGAAACTTCTGGAAGAATTTTAATCCTTCAATAGGACATGAAGACATTAAGCGTTGGAAGTCGGTGAAAAGGTGTATAAATGTGGTAAAAAGTAGACCTATATTTGTGAGTTTTTTAGTAGCATACCTTAATATATCTTAAGGCTAGTAAATCAATGTTAAGAACATTGAATTCCTGAATACTTAAATAGTAATTAATTAGTTAGAAATATAAAGATATTGAAAGAGTATTCAAACGTAATTAGTACAGTAGTTAACATTAAGACTTCTACGTAGTATTGTGTTCGAGTGATATTATAATTGAAAATAATTAGAAAACTGATTAGCTATTTACAGGTAATAGGTACATTGTTCGTTTGCACATGAAACTTGCAAGTTGAATGGGTAGATGATGTAAGAAGATTAGAGGTTTAAAACAAAAAAATGCCTATAAATTACGTACTTCTAGTCACCATTAGGGTCCAATCAATAGACCGGCTCGAAGAGTAGAGCAAAATAATTCTAAAGAATGATTTAATGCGCATCTTATAAAACAATAAGAGGAGGCAGGATAATGTGTATTTCTAAATAATTTCTAATAGTTCCCCGCTCGGGCCGATCCCAAGCGTCTGAAAGTGAAGCAAAGTGCGGACCGATGGTCTCCAAGCTAGTCTGTGTATAAAAACCCTTAAAAACAATTTTAATTTAGTTTGTTTTGTAAACAGGTCTGTGCTGATAGGCTCAGTAAAGGTGTGACTGGTTTTAATTATTATAATTTTCCTCTAGCGATTTACTCTCAGATCAATTGCCTGTTGTTGTAAGTGAAAATATAAGCGCCTTACGATTTAGTATCTTTGTTTGCGACTGCTATTTCATTGCTAACATTAAATTGTCGTCAAAGCTCCTTGCGTATATATTATTGATATTTATGTATTAGGATACCTACGTTTATTTCTTTTCTTCGCTAATTAATTTTAAATTTAAATGAAATAAACCAATTCTAAACAGTGGGATGTAAATACTTCAACTTCTTAGAAAAGATATTTATTTAGTTCTAATGCCTATTATTCCGGTTGCTTGTTTACTCGCGGATACATAATTTTTAGAAGTTATCTTAGATTTGCATTATTAAATTGTTTCTTTTTTTTTCCTATATACGAAGTTTGATGAATTTACCTGTCTGGCTGTGTTACATCATCATACTGGCCATAACATTATCGCAAAACCGGTGTGACCTTCCCAAAAATATATATCTAATAACTGGTTAAACCGGGCATAGAATACTAGTAACATTTGATTTTATTCATTAAACAAGAAAAAAAATAGCTAGTAAAAAATAAAAAAGTCAAAAAGACACTGTTTCCGCCCGGGATCGAACCGGGGGCCTTGTGCGTGTGAAGCACACGTGATAACCGCTACACTACGGAAACTTGAAGTTGGTAGTCAAAATACCAATATATAAACTAATTGAATATTTAAATCATAATATTTATTTGACATTGGTTGTTTATATCTAAGCAACCTGTCGTTCACAACTAACGCCGGAGACAAAACTAGATATTTATTGCCTCTGAGCGAATAATAAGGAAAGGCATTCTTGTACATAACAGTGAGCGAGCCGTTCGCGGCCCAGTCTCGCGGCTACTTCGCCCGCGGATAGTCGCGGACGCGCGTCACCGTGTCACGCTATTGTCGGTGTTTAGTTGTGCCAATCATTTTATATTAAACCGTGAAATACACAAAAATCCTTCGCCATGGATCCCGAAGCCTTCTTGGACCTGGCCAACCAGGTCATTAAACTAAAAATGTACCCGTATTTTGACATAGCGCATTCTTTATTATGCGCTCTTGCAGTGAGAGAGGATTTGGGAGCTGGTAAGTGATATTTATATAATTTATAAATGAATCCCGCCAAAACAATGCGTTTTATTACTGAACTTCCGCATCCTACAGTCATTTATTGTTGAAAACCGATTTGTACGGATTGTACTAAAATAAAAGACACCTAAACGCGTGTAAAAATAGATCGTTCCCGCAGCTTCACCAGTCTGACCGAGAAGCTATAGCAAAGCAAATGTTAACTGAACAAAATATACTCTGAAACTACATGTGCACGCACAAATAACTGGGTTACCGCCACTATTTACCTATACATTACCTAAATTATTTAAAAGAAATTGTTAATACTTTTACGTTTAATAATACCTACTATCGTATGCACAATCTCATGATCTTATCACTGACGTGGACAAATACAACTTGTTCATTACATAAATATAAATATTCGGCCCTTATTATGCGAATCTTTGAAGGTTATGTTTTAGATACGAACCTTTTTCAGAGGGCTCTATGATAACAGACAGGCCAACCTGAAGCTTGCGTACTTCGATTTGTTCCCGTTCTCGGATAGATGGCGCTAAAAAGAATATGTAAATTGTTCATTTGTACTATTAAACAAAAAATAAATATTATCAATGTAAATGATACTGAATTATCGTTATTTAAAACAAAATTACGTCCGCGACGATGGGCTCGTCCGGGATTTGAACCCGGGACCTCTCGCACCCGAAGCGAGAATCATACCCCTAGACCAACGAGCCACACTGATGTGGCACGAAATTTTGAATCTATTTCCCCAACGCCATACGTTATGACGTATGTCATTGTGGAAATGTTATGTTATGGTTCTTCGATATAAAAAAAAATATTATATCACGCCATAAACATAACTTATTAAAAATTAATATCTTAGTGCCATAAACTTCTCTACCCGTACGAAGAATGTATTTTATTATAGTTTAACAAAGAAATTAAAAAATAAGCTTTAAAAAATTACAAGTAAATTCCATACACAATGAGGTCATTTCAAATTGCAAAAGCAGAACAGAAATCTAACTAGATTCTAATTGTGCGAGGAAATTCCATTAAGATCGAAATGACAGGCAGTTTACACATGAAAAATTACACCTATTTACTTGAGTAGGTAGGGCACAAGGTGAGTTACAACTAAATGGAGATGTAACAAATGAGCTTAATTAGGCATTTAATGAACTTCTCGCATTGGTTTGAAGGAGTAAAAACTATCAGGTACCTAAAAAAACATATTCAGGTGTCTACGTATGTGCTAGTTAAACAACTTACATTATTTGCATATACTTAATAGATAATAATTCGAAGGCAAGTATCCTACTAATATTATAATCACGAAAGTTTGTATGTATGGATAGATCGAGCTCCTGTTTGAGCGTGAAAACGCAAAAAAAAATGTCAAACTTTTTGGTAGGGAATTTAAAAGTGGCTTGAAACCCTGGAATACCATTTAGGCTACTTTTTAACCGAGTGCGTTAAAGATGATAATGTTTTGCAGCTATAGCCGATATTCGCGCAGGCGGAGTTGCGGGCTTAATAATAGTAGTACTTGTATACTTAATATATGTCAACTGGTGTAATTTTAATGGGGATATAGATAAAATCTTCCAGTTATCCTCAAACAGTATGAAAAAGGGAAGAGATAAGATAAGGCCACGTAGAGTAACACTCAGGGATCGAATTGCTCAAATATATGCAATTGATAAGTGGGAGTCACGTGACTTTTGATAAGACATGCTATTTCTATAGGTTTGAAATTTGAACGAGTAATTATTGTTAGTTGTCTAGGTATAGGGATGGCCTTATAAGAAAAAGTTTCAATATTAAAGGCAATTGGGATACTGCCATTGATTTATTGATGAAAAAGTAATAAAAAAGTCTTTTTTACAGCTAACACCGAATGCGGTTTTCTGTGGTAAACAGTGTAGAAAATGCATTTTGAGCTTCTTGTATAAAATAAATTTAATTCTTTAGTTTCTACTTAATCAAGCATTATTTAATAAAAACAAGGCAATCTATTCAAGATTGAATTGGCGATGTCGACGCTAAATGACCTTTGATTCAGACATTCTAGATGGAGTTTGTAACCAGATTGTCAGAAAAGATATCTAGAACTTTAACAAAAATAGATCTAACACATTTAATACAAACAGGGCCTTAAATATTTGTTTTTTTCTGAAGTTTTCTCATAGGCTTCAAATGGTTTTGTTTATCATGTACACCGAATCATTATTAGATAATTTAGAAATATATCTAATACCACAGTCTAAATATACTATTGTCATATAGACTGTGCTAATACCGTGACTGTTAAACTATCGTTCTAGACTATTCTATGACAAGACGAGTTACTTAAATGATCGCTTACACCAAGGTTCATTATTACTATTACAAAGTCATGCCTAATCGGTTTTATTTAACCGTTGTATTCTTCATAAAACTGTAAGTTATTGGGGATAGACAAATTTTGTGTCTCATACTCATCAATACATTTTATGGGTTGAAATCGCACCGCATGGCTAAAGAATATATCAACGACACTTATTACCCTTTGATAAGTAGGTTTTTTAGTAATAAGTTACCTATATTTTTAATGTATGTGTCTCTACATAAACAGTAAGTTTACCTATGTGGCTAAGCTGAGTATTAGTGAGCACTACTAATTGAATTTTACCTCTTATCCGAACTTAGTTACGTATCTAGGTAAACTTTATACCGATCTCAAGTTGCAATCTCTATTATTTCAGCTAAGAACAAGGGTGGAATCTAATTGAGTCCTCAATCAAAACCACGTGTTTAGATAACCTGTAAGATTTAAATATTAAAATGCCAGGAACCGGCAGGTTCTGGACGACCGCCAAACTTCAACAGTTGTCTCATCTGACGATAAATTACTTTTTCTTTTATTCATCAAAACTACATTGAATTTGATATAATATCCCAACATTTTTACGTTATAAAAAGCAAAAAGTTTTGTTACTAAGCTGATGCAAGGAGTCTTTCTGGACAAAAAAAGAATATTAAAGTAGATAGAGTCAAAGAGTTTATTTTCTCTAGACTCTTAGGTAGATATAAATGATAATGCAGCCATACTTATAAAATTATAAACTTATAAAGAGCCAAATACAAAAAATCATGAGTTTCTTACTAAGTGCGATGGCCGATACCAATATGTTTTCGAAAGAAGAGTTGTGTAGGTAACCTATTTAAAACCCGTGATCTAATTTAACCACATTTGTCTTTCCAACTGTGAGATTCGTATCCAAAAATAGATAAAGGAACCCTGCTACGTTGCTCTATTTATGGGATCCATTGAAAGGTTCAGCCTGGGTTTTGTTCCGCTTTAAATATGCTAGCGGTTTGAGTATACGGTTACTATGAACGGTATGGCCTGCCGCCTTTCCTTAAGTATTAAAGTATTATTCTTCTTAAAGTACCTACCTATTATTGCAGTAATATTGACAGCGCTCTACACAGGACAGAGTGGTGTTTCTTATCCATTACTGCACCTTAGGACTGTTTTCCTTACTAAAGTGAGATACTGCTATGCATATAGCTTCCACAACAGCAGCAGTTCTGCTTTCAGAGCTCTTAGTAAAAGCAATGATAAAATATTTGTTACTAACAGTGTAATTAGGGGTTAACAGATTTTTAAATATTTAGGTACTTAATTAAAAACTTGTAAGAAAACCCCTCGAAAATATAAGATCAATTTCCGTTATTCTCAGATATTTAGGCTAAATTAAATGAAGACTTAGATTTCCATATTCATGTTTGATTTCCAATTCAATGCTTTGCTCCTACGAAGTTTATCTGCTTTTAATTTAAAGGAATAATTATCGCCACTAGAAATTCAGGGCACGTAATATAACTTTGTTATGAAATCTACAAGTAAGCAAGCCTAGTTTCTCCTGCGGTCGTGGAGGTCACGCCGTAGCCCGCTGCCTCGATCTAGGTCAGTAAATCTCTATGTAGGTGAGTAATACGACAACCCTATACTCTAAAGGCAGGAGATTCGCTCGATAGCTAATGAATGAGATGATTCAATGGACATTTCTTTAATATGAAAGAAGGTATTTATTTATACAGTTAGGAGAAGCTCTTGTTCTTTCTTTGTAAATTGCAGATGCATTTAGATTAGTAGCAGGTATAAATAATTTGGTAAAGATAAGTAGCGTAAAGATAAGTTTTTGGAAGCGATTAGTGAAAAAGAAAATAAAGCCAAGTGATACTTTAGATACTGATAAATCATTATTATCAAACAGTGAAGCTTTTCCTTTCGCATACGTATTTTATTACAACACAAGTGCATCTTTATTACCCAAATTAACAACTGTCGAGAAAATTCCTCCTTCAGCCCTTTTTTTACCAAAACTTCTACCCAAACTTATAATGAGACAAATCATCTTGAATCCACGAATGGATCTCTTATTCATGTATCATCACTAACCTAACATAACCTAACTTTTTTTTTGGAAAAGCGGAGGAATCCTCATAGAGCCGCGGTGTAGTAGTAGCCGGGTAGCGTCAGACTCTTACTTAAAACGGTTGTCTGGAAGACATCGCTATTAGCGATAAGACCGCCATTGTACCCTTACTGTATATAATTTACTTTTTCACAGCTGTAACCATGGAGTACAATAAAGAGTATTCTATTCTATTCTAAAACCCTGTTTGTTCTATGTTTCCAGGCGCACAAACGTTCTCCCGCAAGCACCCGCTCTCGTGCTGGCTGTCTACCATGCTGGTGATCTTCGCGGGCGGCATGGTGGTCAACGGCCTGCTCGGGGAACCCATGCTGGCGCCGCTTAAGAACACGCCGCAACTCGTCATTGGAACTGTTACATGGTAAGTTTTTAAATATAAGAGATAGATAGCTTAAAACCTACCTTGGACCATAAACAACGATTTTTGCTTTTGCTTTCAAACATTAGATACTTACGTGCGTCTGTAAATTTAACATAGAAAATCCGTAGCGCGGAAGTCGTATTAAAAAAAAGAAAAACAAATCTACTTAAATAGAGCAGTGAAAAGAGTCTTTCGTGCTGTAAGTTGGTATTATGGAGGAATCGTACCTACTACGTTAAGACTCAAAAACTTTGAATGTTGAGTGACTTAAGGGTGGATATAAATGTTGGCCCGACAAACCTACTACTAGGATTGTCAACTGAATATATCTAAAATGTCTATAAGGCTATATGCCTAAAATGTCATTGCGAGGCAGATTATTATTCAGTTCCAAAACTCTCTGCCTCACTGCTGCACCCGACTGCAAGAAAAAATTTTAAACGTTAAAGGTCAAACCAAAACTCAATCTATATGTACTTTAAATTACGAATAATTGAAAGTCTGCAGTCGCTGTGTAGTAATTACTCTTTGAAATCATTGTTTATCGTTGCTATAAATGGAATAGTTATCGCGACATTATGTTTCTCAATGCCTTCGCCTGTTTGTACTAGGAGTTTCTAAGGCTATCATTTAAGGGACACGTGGCCGTATAAGCTATGAGTATGGTATGTTGAAAGACATAGTACCTACATGTTACGTTTTTAGAACTATTCATTTTATATTTTACTTACCAAATATTACGAATTCCGACCGCTAAAGTCGTAATATACGGCTTGTGCCTTTCATATTTAAAGAAACACCCTTTTACTGACTAAAACCCACTATGATCCTCCTGGAGCCCTTTGGGTGCCGGGATGGCGGCAACTCTCCCGAACATCCCACAACCCCGGAAGGCTCTGAAAGAAACACCCTGACTTGAACATGTTCATTTCTAAGTATTTCTTTATATCTAAAACAATTTAAATATTCTCCAAAAAGACTGTACCATGTCTATGAATACGTAATGACTTTGCATTCGCTTCACGATAGTTACAACAAGTAATATTCTTAGCTGTTTTGTGGTACATTATTATCTGTTGCAATTGCCACACTACGCTAATTAGAGGATGTCTAGCATGCAATAATGCCTCAAGGTTTCCATTTCATCTCGTCATTTTTGATAAGAGGTTTAATCATTATGTACTACAAAGTGCAATGCCGTAAAAACATAGGAAAAACATTTTCTGGCCTTATCTAAATGTAAAAATAGAATGACGTCAGCCATAGGTAACCTAAATTGATAGCCAAATGAGTACGCACAGGTACAATACTAAAAGCGTAAGCTTGTAATTGTTAAACGGCATACCTAATCGTTGTTTTTATCCGTTCGTTACAAACTTAGAGGATTGACAGACAATCAGACAGTACTCAAGGTTACAATTCTAGAGGGCCAGCAAGTAACCGCCCAGTTTAGCAATATTATTGCATTTAATTTTGTGGTAGCGTGACAGCATTACACGGCGTAGAGCAACGACTCTCTTCAACAACTTCAATAATATTACTTTAAAAGCTGTACATGGTAGGTCTTCTTAGGTTCACTGCCGGGGCTGCGAGATATTCGTAAGAGTTACCGCGACCCTTTTTTTCTGTAAGGGGTGGGTGTAAAGAACCCACCCCTTACCACCCATAAGAACGGACCCGCAGGGCGACGAGTCCGCTTTCCTCTTGGCCTGTTAGCAGAATTACCGCGACCCCGGCACTCAAAGGGCTCCAGGAGGAACATAGTGGGTTTTAGTCAGTAAAAGCCTGACACTCCCTCCCGCTGCACCCACGCAGGCGAGGTCATTTGATGATTTCCCAAGAAAAAAAGGCCTTTTGGTTTAGCAGAGACAGTGATGCTAAATCGCTGGATTTGATTATTAGTTTTGTGCTAATTTTATAAAATTAAGTGATAACTAAAGATACATTTTTGTTAATTTCCTTAGGTACTTAGTATTTTACACACCGTTCGACGTGGGGTATAAAGTGGCAAAGTTCCTGCCTGTGAAAGTCGCCGCCTCTGCCATGAAAGAGATCTACCGAGCCAAGAAGGTGTACGACGGAGTCAGCCACGCCGCCAAACTCTACCCCAACGCTTACGTCATCATGATTATTGTCGGTATGTATTAGTTATACTAAATATATCTGTATTTACTAACAATACTTGGTTAGCTAGGGTTGTCTTGGTTGGCTAGGGGACATTTTTGGTCAAATAAGAGTTGAAAACCGTTTATATTGAAGTTTAGAATGATTTTAATCTGTATAGTCTACATACTACTTTATACGGATACCCGGATTCTGTACTGTGAATAAAATGGGTACTGGATCAGGTGGGACCTGACGATTGATACCACCGCCTAGGTTCAGCCATGTTGTTAGTCTACTTAGCAACAAAACTTAAAAAGGGATATAAGAACATGGCTTTATATATTAAACACTAACGTGATTTCGATGTTATTCTAGGTACCCTGAAGGGCAACGGTGCAGGCTTCACCAAGCTGATCGAGAGACTGATCCGCGGCGCCTGGACACCGACCGCCATGGAGACCATGCAGCCGAGCTTGTGAGTACTATGCCTTCAACTAAAAAGTTTTAATATGATGGTTTATGCAAACAAAAACCGCGCAACTAGAGTCAGTAACGTTTTGAAAGTGCCTGAAAAGGCCTACTGGAAATAAAAGCTTTTTGATTTTGATTTCGTATAAGTGAAGTTCGTAATGATAGTCTTTTGTTTTTAACCGATACGCAGAATCAGGGAGGTCTATAATCTTTAGAGGTCTATATTCTAGAGAGGGTATAAATTGAACAAAACAACATTTTTTTTTTTGTATTTGTTTTTTGGGCTAATGTTAGTTTTAAAACATCCCCATCTCTATCTTTGAACACCATTCTTGTACACTCGAACTATCTATCATATTTTTGAACTAGAACATTGCTCTATAACATGTATTGTTGTTTTATTCTAGCTACACGAAGGCGTCCCTGGTGGCGTCCATCATCTTCGTATTGGACAAGAAGACAGACCTCATATCGGCGCCGCACGCTCTCGTATACTTTGGCATCGTTATATTCTTCGTCTACTTTAAGGTACGATATTTTAGTCGATTTCTCGTAAATTAGTCGATTTTATATCGATAAAAAGTAGAGTTAAGATTTTTAACACAAGAAAAGTGGAGTATTATTGTGATAGTATTTAACATTTTTGGCAATTTTTTAATAACTTTTTATGTTCCTAAACTATAAACGCATACTATGAATGGAAGATATACATTTTAAAAACTCTTATGATAGTATAGCATACATAATTGGCATATCAGTAGCTCTACTAAATTCAATCAGGTCTTAAGGCTGTTGACGATGCGTGACGGCGACAAGGTAGCGGTGCCTTCGACCGCACTGGCAACCTTATGACATGCTTGCTGTAAAACATCTAAGTAAGCGCGCTTAATAATAATTAAGGCATAGCGCCGCTCATAACAATAACGCATAAACCGAAGATGAGCATGTGCCGCTTTTTGTATTTTGGTTTGGTTTTCGGCGCGCATCGCAACTGTATTACACAAAATTTTCCTATCCAAGCAATAATATTTAATGGTACCGATAAAATTCAGTGCACGTATACCGAGTATTTAAAAGAAATTACCCAATTAGCTTATCGTCTACTCGTAAAAAATAATTTTACGCGGTATTATTACCTTAGCGACGACCAGTACACTTGTATGGGAACTTATATACCTAATACAAATTTCATTGTTTCTAGCTCTCCTCCATCCTACTGGGCATCCACGATCCCTTCGTGCCATTCGAGAACTTATTCTGCGCGTTGTTCTTCGGCGGCATCTGGGACTCGCTGGCCAAGCTGCTCGGCAAGGGCCAGCCCAAGGAGGAGACCAAAGATGCTAAGAAAACTAATTAGCGAACAACTTAGATATATTCAGGTAACTAAATCTTATCTCATTATTGAAATTTGGCTTTGACCTTTACGACACAGCTAATAATTAAATCAGGTTTTACATAGACGCTGTTAGAGCTCTGTTGTTAGTACTATACATTTTGTGGATAATGTGACAAAATATTTAAATCACTGTTTTGACTTTACCATACAATAACTTTCTCAAATGACTCACTGATTCCTAACACGTGTGGCGTTTGTTCCAGGTCGCATTTAATCACCTGCAGTATCTGCGCTACGTAATCAACTGACACCGACAATACAAATGCGACTGCTTATTGCTAAGCAATAAATAAAACAAAAAACCAAAAAAAATAGTAAAACCCTTAAATCCTAAAAAAATGGCACAACGACCAAAGTCTTGATTTCATTAGTTTTAAGCTCCACTAGTCCTTATGTTAATTCATTTATTTGTTTAAGTGTATGTGAGTGTTAATGTAGAGGGGATTAGTTGATATTTATTTAGTAATTCAGTTCCTAATTGCAATTGCCAAATATTGTGATAAATATAAAATATATTCACCTTATTGTATCAAATGTAACTTGCCATAATAATTACCAAAATAAATAATTCAAGCATAATATCAGTGCTTGACCTACAACACCGGTATCCCTGAGTGAAAAAAAAAATAAAAAACCATCGAGCATTATAATTTTATTTCTATATTAGTTTTTAATCGAAACGAAAATCGACTAAGCCGACTTCCTTTACATAAAAAAAAAACAAACGGAGAAACGTCAAACATTTCCCGCGCAAAAACCATTATCATAAATGTCATATGAATCATCTGACCAATTCGCGCCATTTGCGATGAGGAGCATTTTATTCGTGTAGATATAAATAAATCATTAATTAAATATAATTCATTGCATAATATATGATATTAAATTGATTGTGATTGAGTATGAAAGGCTTGGCCGAGTTGCAGGGTGCTAGCAACAAGGACCACGTCTTTCGTGACATGTAATGTATTATGACGCAATATTATCTTGTTCGGATATATCTGGGTATGCTAAAGGAAGCAATAAATTGTTTTTATTTATGAAGGAGTATTATTTTTCACCTTTCCTTGTTCCTCTGAATTCTTAAAACAATACATTAGCTTGCGTTCTCGCGATGTCATTCAAGCAAGGCATACAAAACCACAAAACTCTACCTTTTGCTGTCTAATTTCACAGTTTATTATCTTAATAAAATCCGATAATAAGTGTGTAAGATGTGCAAAACAAATATGCCGTAGAACGTAGCCCTACATTATGATAGTAAAACTCAGAAATATGATTGCCCATCTCAACGAATAGAGCAAATCGAAGCTAAAGTAACTTTGAAATAATGCTCTACCACAAAATATGTATAAAAATAAAATCTACGATAAAAACTTGTTTTATATAGTTAAATTGACTTATATTATAAGATGCAACTAAAATAAATTTAGCAATATTCATTCTCAGTCAAATTATAACCAATAACTCTCAAATAATTCACAATAAAGCAAAAAGATATAGTCAATTTTCCCTTTTAAGGGAAACGGGCTCGTCCGGGATTTGAACCCGGGACCTCTCGCACCCGAAGCGAGAATCATACCTCTAGACCAACGAGCCACCCTGACATGTCGAAACATCCCCCGTTTTACAACCCCTAGCGTTCATAAATTATTTTCGAAGCTACGGGCGCCGGGCGGTAACTATACGTCGAGTGAAATTATGTAGTAGGTAGTCTGTGTTTATAACTTCGTAGTACTTATTCAGGGATAGCAGGGGTGAGTGAGCTTAAAGCTCGTTTAATTAACGTAATGAAAAGCCTGAGCTTTTAAAAGCACATTTTTTTTCTTTGTTTTCCTGTAAACGGTTTCGTTATGTGTTGTATTAAATTGATGTCTCATGTTAGTATAGCTTTTTTGTGTGGAAAAATATTTAGCGGGATTATTTGCTTTTTTTTTCAAAATGTCAAATCCTTTTTACTTTAGAAAACATTTCCTTTACCATGCAAGGTAAATACTTTATGCTTAAACAACCGAAAACTTCTACCTTTCTTTTCGAAAACCATTATCAATTTTGGAACGATGCCAATTACTGGGACACCGCTAACCTGGACAACATTTAAAATGAGGTAGAGGTAAGAATTTAGCACATTTAACTGTTGTCTATGTTTTTCTTACTTCATTTAATAATTGTTATTCATTCGTAATCTATGGATCCACGACAGTACTACACTGATAATCTTGTCTACTGTCATATTAAAAAACAAAACTAAGTTATAATTGTCGCCTTCATATGAGAGGCGTGGCTTGTGACGAAGCACTGCAGTAGGATATTCTTCAATACAGTCGTTATATTATCGAATCAATTGCTATCATACAATCATCAGTAGTCAGATCCGTTAAGATTATCTCATACAAACTACGTACAGATTAATTTAACTATATCTTAGATTATAATAATAACACATTTCGTTACTTACACCAGGATGTTTTCAGAAATATTAAATCAATTTAATGGAACGTTGTAACGTGGTTATCACGCACAGGATATCAACTGTTTGCTTTTAAAATCAAAGATTATTAATCGATAAGATTCATCGGTATTTTATAATTAATATACGTAACACTAGAAGTTGTATCGGTTAAAAGCAATTAATCGTATACGTCAATCAGTAATCGGCTTCTTTTGGGACAGTTTTCTTTTACAAAAAGCGTAGGAAATTAGGTAAAGGTATGACAGTTATATTCCGCAGCGAAGGTGGTGTGATGATCTTGTCAGATACGCAGGTCGCACGTGGGCAAAAATCGCAAAAGACAGGGAGGTTTGGAACGAGAAAGGGGAGGCCTTTGCCCAGCTTATTTAGGGAGGGAGGGATCTTATTTAGGTAGCCTAAATAAGATCTCATTGCTGGGCAATAAAAAAAAAGATGATTATTGATCGACTCTGTAACTGAATTACTATTTTGTTTGTACAAGCACCTGTATCTGGGTAAACCAGACAACCAATAGCTTTACATTCGTCAGTCGTCCATTTTCCTTAACCGAAATAAAAATATGTATTCAACAAAGTGCCACGAGGTAGGCACCTAAGTACAAATTAACTTAAACAAGTTGACTAGTAAAGGAACAATAATCCTATTAAAAGCCAGTATAATTCGAGAAATCGTTTGGAAAGTTTGCTTTATGCAACTGAAACACAATAGCAAATATTTTGCGCCGATTTAGGATCGACGAATCATTCCAATTTCAACGACAAACTTTTGTTTTACAAACTAAACTTCTTTGTCAGAGTAAAATAGTTTAAAAACCTAATGTGTTTTAGTTAATAATCTACAGTCCTACTTACCTCAATAATATTACGTTAGACCATCTTAAATTAATGATCGCGTGTCACAACAAAACTTTTTGCTCTCAGTTCCGCGGCAAGTAACGGAAGCTTCCGATGTGATTGTAAAGTTTTTAGATAACTTACGGTACCCATATATATGTTATTAGCATAGATTGTACGCATAGCTCGGTTTGAGGTCACTGTCGCGGCGTGCTGGGCCCTCTGTTACACCGGTACGAACGAATGTGACGAGGCTGACCGTGCAAAAATGTTGCTGGTTTCGGTAAAACTGTAAATCCCAAAGTTTTTTACGAGACGCTTCTCGGTAGGAATTCGAACTCTACTCATAGTACGATACAAAGATTGAAAGAAAGATTCGCAATATTTTATTTTCGCTCCACAAATTTATTAAGAAAATACAGTCATGCATGTTAACCTGTCTATACAAAGAATCTAAAACTCAATTCATGACTAATATCGCGCAAACACACAATTTAGAAAGTCTGTGCATTCATGTGTTACCGTCGTAAGTACTATTCAATTAAATTTATCGCTGACATCGGATATTCGCGGCGACAATTCGGTGTGATTGCGATCAAGCAGGTTGCGAACTCCGGTGTGACGTAGAGTCGGGTAGAGCTGGGTGAGACAGCGCGCGCGCACGGCCAGACTGACTCAGATGCGCCTGCGACCGGCAGCGGCCTAACGCGACGCGTCTAGCTAATTTAATTTATTTAATCATTTAGTTTTAACGTAATTTAGTGTAATTAGTGTTTTATCTGATTCATGGGAATAGCGATTTAAGGTAAGTCGCGTGTTTGTTAAAGAGATTTCTAACGGTGTTTGAAAGTTTGTGGAGCCGCGAGCCGGCGCGCGGTTTATGTGAAAACAGTTAGTTTGATGGGATTCTCTCGAGAGCGTGTCCCGTAGAGGTAGAAATTCTTGGCTGATCATTCCAAATATCTCAGTGAACAATGATTCGGAAAGCTGATGGATGATTTTTCCTTGATATAATTTATTGTAGGTAAATATTTAGTCGTGATTGGGCTTTATTTAATTAATTACTTCCTATTAAAGGCAGAAAAGGTGTTAAAACACAAATTTCATTCAGTATTCAGAGATATTTTCTTAAAGCATAAACTAGCTTAGTAAAATCAATACTCAAGTAACAACATAAATTACTATAACTGTAAAACTATTATACTCCTAAACACCTATTAGACACGCACAGTTAGGTGTTCGTGACAATTCTGTCTAAGAAATTGATAATAATGCACGGATAATAACTCTTACAACTTTTCCGGAACGATAAAAGAAAGAAATTTCAAGTAATTTAGTAAATTCAGACTAAGTTCAGGTAAATGTTTGTAGGTAGAGTCTCTGTGTTAGCTGCAACTTGCAAACATAATTAATTTGATTTATTACATAAAGTTTAAAAAGAAAATGAAACTTCTTCACGGCATTAATGGTTACCGGATCTCCGAAACTCAAAAACGACGAAGTTATCAGGGAACAAACATAAAAAGGGATATTTACGGCCGGATTGAGAAATCTCCTCTTTTTTGAAATCGGTTAAAAAGTGTTTTCAATTTCTCAATAACTCTTCTTTTACTGTTTATCTCTGACAAGTTTACAACACAGAGTTTTCTAATACTTAGCACTTCTAGTTACAGCTTTCGATTATTATTTACTACAAAAGAAACTCGACGTTGTCAGTATTCTTACTTTACTTTACTTAAGTCTTATTTAAATAAATTCTTCTTGGTAAGGAAGGTGCTGGACATGAATGTGGATGACCATAGAAACGATGGATGGATTGTGTGAAAGATTATATGGCTGCAAAGAGTGTTACTTGCGAGATGGCGTCAAATAGGAACGTGTGGAAGAAAAAGACATGCTGCGTAGACCCCAAATAATAATTGGGATCAGGGCAGAAGAATGATGATTAAAAAATAAGTTTGTACTTAATTGCCAGAATTCCTCCACGACGTCAAACAAAACGACAATTAGAACTTGTTAGTTGTTGAATACAAAAACTGCATCGAATCGTGATTCGTGAGCCGAATTCATTGTACAACGGAAGCATCTCAACTTGCCTGCCATGTGTATTGAATTATTTATGAATGTTAGACAAACATACTCTTTTAATTCTGGGAACGATGCCTAATT
Organism: Chrysodeixis includens; assembly: GCA_941860345.1. Lineage (NCBI taxonomy): Eukaryota > Metazoa > Arthropoda > Insecta > Lepidoptera > Noctuidae > Chrysodeixis > Chrysodeixis includens. The sequence goes on along the minus strand of OW796104.1, from coordinate 8,225,092 downwards.
TAATTCTTGTCTTTTTTGGATGGTAACAAAGTAGATGATGGTGGCTCTTTGTTAAGTTTTACAACTATTTTACACGTAAATAGTAGGCTTACTTGATGGTTGAATGTAAATGCCTTTAAGATCCTACTGCTGGGGAAAGGCCTTCCCTATCTCCCCCTAAACCTCCCAGTCTTTTGCGATTTCTGGCCACGTGCGACCTGCATATCTAACAAGATCATAACACCACCTTCGATGATGTAAAGAAAGGCTTATTCTAAAGAAAATTTGGCTATATGTTTACAAGTATCAGTTATCGACCGTAGTTTCAAGTTTTCAACGACTAAACTGGCTATTTAGACGATTCTGTTGCCTTGTGTACGAAAAACCATGCTTGTTATTTATCGAAGCCCCAATTACAAGCATGGAAACTAGTCTTAAACATTTTTCAGATCAATATATCTTTGTAAATAACGGGTCTGTGACACTCAGACAATTCAGCCGATATTAAGCTAGCTATTTAAAGAATCGTTTTAAATAAATTATGCAAATAATTATGTTAATTCAGTAGGTAATCCCGTTTGATTTCAAATGATCCGATTTAAGGCATCTTTGGAATCTCGATAAAAAAAATATGGATGATCTTAGCGTTTGTAAAGCGGATGTTACTGACAATCATAGATAGATGGATGACAACTTGTTATGCTAGTAAGGATACTAGCATAACAAGTTGTCATATATAGGGTACATTATATCTAAAGTGTTCTCTAAGACGGCAAAGAAATTGTAATGGAAGAAAAACTGTTGTCGTAAATTATAACCAGAAGTTTAGTTAAGGTTTTTGAATGTGGCAACTAGTTCTTACAAATTAAAATATTGCTAAACAATTTGGTACTTTGAAGTTGAGAAAAGCTTAAATGCTAGTTTCATATATAATTCTAATAAGATATTAGATTACTTGGGTCGAAAACCCTTAAGAAATATTGTGATAGTAACCAGTACTGGAAATGAAATACATTAGGTACTAAACGTGTATAATTTTCTCTTCGCACGAACCGAGATAATGATGGGAGTAAAATTTATTAAAGTCAGTCTTAGCCTAGGTAGTTAATTGTCTCTAATTACCGGATCATGCCTTTCTAGAGAAATTTCTATTTCAACTTGTAAGAGTATTTGTTTCACTCAATATCATTGTTAAAATAAAATAAACACTTCCAAGTTTTTCTATTATTTGTTTGCCCATAAAATACCTGATGCCTCTATCTGTCTATCACTTGTTTTTTACTGCAAAAATCCCGTTATTCAATCTCTCGCAAAATGTAAACAAAGCATCAAAACAATGTACATTTTCCTCGAGTATTTTACCAAATAACTGTACTTAAATTAGCTCCTTCGCATATGCGTGCATGCGGGGTGCATGAACTCAATTATGCGGCAGGATGTTGTAAAAAGAGCAAAGCGTGGAGTCTTTATGGTCGGGTCCTTGCAACATGCGAGACTAGTAATTATGGGTACATCACTAATCATGGGATTTTCCCATCCCTTGCTTCTTTTTACTTTTAAACGTTTATGGAGGACGACATTCTTAAAGCGGCCGTTTAAAAAAGGGATATTATATGGCTTTTATTTATTAAGCATAGGGCATACCCATCTTTTCAAGCAATATTATTGCAGTTCTGTAAGAGAGACGAGGCTTTTATAGTATACTGTGTGCTGTCAAGCTTCCACAACTACAATAAATGGTACGCCATGAGAGATAGGCATTTAGAAATAACGTTGAAAATAGTTTTTAACGTTTACGTAACTAAGTTAGGATGTAGGTTTACCTTGAGGTTATTACACTAGGAATGAAAAAAAAAATCAAAATTATTGATGTATTCTCATGGCATAAGTAGGTAATAGAAATGATGCGGCCTCATCCACACACAGGGCCACAGGGTAAATGATGACATCAATGCGGAAAAGATTCCAAGAAAATATTACTTGCAAGACGCACATCACGAGTCCACGATTACCCTTTCTTATGATATAATTGATCAAACGGAGGCTTTAACGCGAATTTTGTGTCTGATAATACAATAAGTCATAATTATACTCACACAAGCATTTGTTTTATCACGATTCTGATTGGATTACGTATTTCAAAGAATCCTTGTTGCGTTGCTCTGACGTAAGTTAAATGAAAAATAAAGGTTTTTAAGCGGCTTAGGTATGGACTGATAGGGTTAATGGATGTTTTTTTATTATTTTAGGCATCAATTATGGCTCAAGTTGAAATGTTTTTAACTGGCCTCCATCGAGTTGAACGGTTTCATATCAAACTTCATAAATGTTCAAAATCTTCTTCCTACCTTCTGTACTGAAGATATTTTACCTACTATTTTGATGGCTCCGTAGGTGTAATAGTAAGACCCAACCCAAAAATGTGCGTGAAAATGCCGTAAAATTGTTAAATAATTACAGATTCGTCTCGAATTACGAATGTCATATATCATTAGATTCGGGCAAAGACCTCATGCCTTACTACCCAAAATAATCACATCTTCACACTCACACATAGTTTAACATCTGCCTAACCTTTTCGCACACACAAGTCACTTATTAACATGTCATACCAAATGGCAGTTCATATTAAAGATGCAGTACTTAGTACCTACTGTTAGCCTAAGGTCATGTAAACAGTGAATCCCTTTCATTTAACACGAAGTGGCAAAAGATGAAGAACTCAAAACCTTGTTTTGTGGTTGTGCAACATCCTTGATGAACATTGAGAAACGAAAACGAAATAGTTCTTAAGACTTCGGTGTTATCTGAACAAGTAAACCTAGAGGTAGTGCGTTGTTTCCTTTTTTATACTGATTATGTTTGAAAGAAACATCCCTTAACACAGGTACCACTTTGATGTTCAACTATTGCACTAGATAATACAGTTTCTAATTTTTTTTTGAAGTCTGGATCAATAATAAAAGGGACAATCGGAATCAATAAGTTTTAAAAATTCAATCAAAGAAGGTTTGGAAATCTCATGACCTCTTTTGATTTTACGTTATCAAACAAAGGATTTATAATTTGCATGTCCATTGATCGATCGACATGCAAAATAAGATAGACCGATTAATGAGATGGGAAGGTCAATTAATAAGGAAAATTAAGACGACCGATTATCGTAAATTAACGTTCAATAGGACGGCCTTAGTAATAGGCCGATTAACAAACAACATTACAGACGTGAGCTAACTCAGAATATTCCTGTCTAGTGTCTTGGCTCTAATGCTCTATAGTTTATAGCTCATTGTTTTTACTCATATGGCTTTAGGAACTAGGAACAGCTGTGCAAAATTTCAACCTTGCGAGTTAAGACTGCAATAATAATATTCCTCAACATTCCCACAGTGCCATCTAGTCTGGATACATGTTTGTTACTTTTCCACGCTGCGTGTACTGGGTTAACAAATATGCTACTTTTCAACTGACTAGGCGACTGCGTCAGAGAGGGCTAATGTTTTTGCAGATGTAACTACCATTCGACCAGGCGAAATCGCAGGCAACAGCTAGTAACGCATGATAATCACATCCTTTTTTTTACCATAATTTACTTACACATAATTCTACTAATATTATTATTCGCGTTCCATTTTTCATAGCAACTTACGACAACTCAGATATAAAATAAAGAAATAGAAACCCATTTAGCAGAAACTTTATAAACACCATGATACGGCTTGTTTCTTCATGTGTACTGGACAGGACATGTAGGCTAGGTACCCTGGCCTATAAATAGCCCTCGTTCCCTTGCTATAACTAGCCACAGGTATCGTAGAATGAACTCAAATACTTCGCTATAATATTCATAAATAACAACACACTGGTTTAATGTCACTTTATTCAGGTGTATACGTTTATTTTGACGAAAAAACTAAGCAAATTGGATCTGGAGAATGTGTTGAAAAAATTCGCAATGATAATTTGAAATGATAATAATTATTCAAAGAATTAAACGATAACGTGATGTAAACACATTTTATATTTGAATACGGCCTATCATAAGTCGATCTCTAAAAGATTCTTAATTGATTATTCAAATAATTTCCTTCTTTAGAATGTTATCTAAAAGTATTTTTAAGTTGCTAATAAATAGATTAAATGTCATTCACTTATTGAGTAGTTGTAAACCCCACGACTTTTAAGAACTTGGAGGTGTAGAAAGGTTTACACAAATAACAAAGAAAGAGTCTCCAATGCATTATAAAACGTTCATAGTTTTTTATTCAAGCATACCCCGGCCATATATTCAGTGTTTAAGTTCTGCTTCTGTACCTACATTGAAATAACTTTCTCTGACAAAGCAATTTTCTAAGGCAAAAACAAATTGTCCTCCGTACAAATTATGATGACTTATGACTTATTTGTATGGTAAACGAATTTCAACTTCGAGTATTACTTTTCTCTTCTTTATAGTTACATGCAGAGACTTAGAACTGAAAATATTACTGGAGTTTATGTAGTCAGTAACACACTGTAACCTAACATCTTTCTAAATAAAACCACACTAATAAAATCATGATTTATCGTCTATAAACTTTATAATTTATCAGCTGTTCGTGTCTAAATTGAAAAGGTTAAGCGCATCTGATAGTTCAGTCATTGTCCGAAAGGCTGCGACCGTAGTTAATGGCTGTGTAAATACGATGTTAAATTGTCTTAAACTCTACTAACGAGTAGATATAGTTAAAGGCTAATAAAGTATTAATAGGAGCATAAAAAATAATTGTAAAAAGCTTACGCCGGAAGATGATATTACTTACTAGAAAACCACACAAAAAGTGCAGAAGTACATTTTTAAGTGAGGTGTCATGTTTCCTTGCATGTAGCTCGGATGTAACTAGTTTTTGTTACAAGCTATTAACTTTCCATGATATAGAAATTTTAGTCATTAAAAACTTCCCTATCAACCAAAAGGGGATCTATTTTTCACACATTTTTTTTTATGAACGAAGTTCTACAAATAAGAAAATATACAATTTTAATGAAACCTCGATACTCACTTGTTCTTTCATTACAGGACAAACAAAATAAACATGCCACGATTCAAGACGATCCTAGTGACGGGAGGTGCCGGCTACATAGGCAGCCATTGTGTGGTGGACCTGCTCAACGCCGGACATGACGTCATCGCTATCGACAACTTCGCCAACGCCGTGGGAGACGAGGAAGGCTCTCCCGCGCTGAAGAGGGCGGAACAAATCACGGGAAAGAACATCGTGTTCTATGAAGCTGATTTACTGAATAAGCCGCAGATTAATGATATATTTGATAAGGTATATTTATATTTTTCAGCCTCCATGTTTGTTTCTTTAACTATTTTAAGCCGCGTACAGACGTATGCCTCAGGTTGAGGCATGCGTGACGAACCATTCGCGACGCATGCCTCGCGATGTCTGTACGCGGCTTTAGGATTTGATGTACTTATGCCTGGTTAAAAAATAGAATGTGACAGCCGATTCTGTTGAGACTGACGTATCAAGCAAGCTTTAATAGTTTGACAATCGCTGAGTTTTCACTGTACTTGTAGTAGATAACTATGAGAATATATGCAGGTATTTCTATGCATCAACCTTTGTATAGTACACGGAACTGAGTCATACAATTTGCGTAAAGGATGTCTAGGTCCGGTCACATAAATCGCGATAAGATCTTTATCGATCATTTTTTAAATAAACTACAAACTCTTATCAATTTTCAATCTAATTAATTTATTGGATGGATTAAAAAGATACAATATTATTTTACATGTTCCATATTTTTGGACCAACGATATCTTGGTGTTGATAAGTTAAACGAAAGTAAATTAAACGTTTCTTTATCTGAGAATGCCCTTAATTTTCCTTGATGGTTTAGTTAGATTAGCAACATTTCATAGACAATTACATGCACAAACAACGTTTAGACTTACGTTGGAAATATTTCGTATCAGAATAATGTTTACCCAATGCTGAGATCTAACTCACAGCAGCTGTAGTGGGTTGTTGACCTCAATACCACTTGGTCATCCTTGCAAGCACATAATGTCTCAATGATTAAAATTTGGGACACAATCAAGTGACCCAAAAAGTCGCAGTGGGCGACGGTCTTATATTTTTTTTATCGGTAAGAGCATGATGTCGCTCTGGCTAAAAAATCCGAATTGTTCCAAGTCTCTAAGATTCCCTAAAAGCGTGGAGTAAATTTTATACCTAACTCTCCATAAAATTTTATCGCCTGATTACAATTTTGTATCGAGAAATGAATATTTTTATACATTTTTTTTCTCTTACACCCGCACTAAGGATTTTAATCCTTGTACCGCGGGGAGTTTCACAGACATTTAGCTTACATGCACAGAGACACCCATTAAGTTTTTTTTTTATATTTGCATACACAGAAAATTGACTACTAATTGAAGAGAACTACGTTTTGATGTATTATTCTCCTTGTTGATTTACAGCACCCAATAGACTGCGTGATCCACTTCGCGGCTCTGAAGGCGGTCGGGGAGTCGATGCAACAGCCTCTACTGTACTACCAGAACAATCTGCTTGGCATGCTTAATCTACTGGAGGTGAGTTATGTACAACTGAAGCTGATCAATACAAGAAAGGGTTAATCGTCTGACAAATCTCATGATCAGCAAAGACAACCAGTTTGGATGGTTTGGAAATTAAATTGATGATTTGCGGGGAGAAAACGGGGAGTGTTCTTTTTTGATCCTTGATCGGGAGATCAGATCCGCATTAATACCATTTTTTAAAACAGGAAACAGAAAAAAGCGATAGCTGAGATATTTATGATTATGACATTGCGTAGGTATTCGTACCTACAAATTTGATGTCTATCAATAATTACAACATGATCAAATACAGAGTGTGACTCAGAAAAAAATATAAATACATTTTTAATCGTTAAATAATAATTTAGTCTGGGACCAAAATGATAAAAATTTTCTGATTATTGATAAAGTGAAGGTCATCAGGCTAGGGTCTCATACTTCAAACTTTCCTTTTATTTGATGGTAAAAACAATAATGAATAATGATCTAACTACCCAAATATGTACAGAAAACAACTAAACTAAACTAATCTCTGTCTCAACTTTACTCTTCAAAATAACAAAGACAGCATGAGCCTCAAAAACATTTCAATACTCAGTCATACCAAAAAATAATGACATTTCCAGATCATGCGATCCCATGAGTGCTACCAGATGGTGTTCTCGTCATCTTGCACGGTGTACGGCGAGCCAGAATACTTACCGATCACGGAGACACACCCTACCGGGAGTATCACGAACGTGTACGGAAGGACCAAATACTTTATAGAGGAGATGCTTAAGGACCTCAGTGCGGCTGATGAGGTAAAACCCATTGAAATACATATTTATCTACTGTTAGGTCTCTAAGTATTTATCTACAACTGTTTAGGTCTCTGGTTTAGGTCTCTTAGTCTTTACCTACTAGTTTTGTAATAATGTCCGGACTGATTTCGGCCACGGCGGCCAGTGTTACGTTAACACCAGCCAGCTACGTGGGACATATTATCACTTACCTTCCACTAGATAAAAGGCAAAAGTTCTCTTTGCGATTTTAAAACTATCTACGAATTTAGGAAAGTATCGGTAGGAACTACCTGAAAATAAGAGTGACAGAAATCTAAGTAGGTATCTTTGTTTGTTTAAAAACCGCACAATAGTAGGTACCATAGTTCATCTACCTATTTGTAAGATCCGATGAATAAATTAATTATTAGAAACCGAACACGAAATCTGAAATTTTATAATTCGACATATGTGAAATTTATTGCTTTATATTTCTGACCTTTTACGGTGCCTCTATCTGTTAAGACATTCTGAATTAACTCATCATTAAGTAACTTTATTAAAATGAAGTGCCGAAGTATGATATAATAAGGTAAGTACCTACTTTCGCGGACCAAAGGACCCCGTACCTTTTAGACAGAATTATCAAGAAACAGGCTCTAAATATTGACATAACCCAAAATTACATTCGGAATGTAAAGCACCTATCTTTATGATCTCTCTTGGTTAAAAGATAATTTCTAAGAAAAAAAAACAAAGTTCACGTATCACTTTCTCTTTTATATAAACCAGTTTTAGTGGCCTATTAGCATATGTCAAGGCCAAGTGATGCTTAAAACCTCATTTGTGGAAATGTTAATTTAATGAAATCTATTATCAAAAAGGCTTTAAATAAGGTTTAGAGTATTCTGATTGACGATTAATTTACCATAATTTATTTCGGATTAGTCAAGGTCGGTAGGTCTTACGTTTACGGTGTTTCGGCAGATTTTGATAAAGTTCACGCACGTTTCGCTCACGTGATTTTTTTTTTAATGGAGCGGTTTTTCTTAGATTTTCAATGCTAAATTCATGGACCCGGAAGCCATCCAAATAGCATTTATAGATAAATTGTATTCTGAAATTTGAGCAATATTTAAATTCCCAAATTCTAAGATAAAAAGATCAATCAATTTTAGATTTAAATATTTAACGGAACTTCACACATAAGAAGAGAATCAGACCCATATTTTTCTTTTTATGAGGATTATGATTATTTTGTATAAAGTACTTAAAAAAAGAATAAAAACTAAACTGAATGTTTTCAAAATTTTTATTTTCAGAAATGGAACATAATATCCCTTCGCTACTTCAACCCAGTGGGAGCTCATCCTTCGGGCCTGATCGGCGAGGATCCGACCAAGGAGTTCACCAATCTGATGCCGTTCATGGCACAAGTGGCTCTCGGCAAAAAGCCTGTGCTCACAGTCTTCGGGAATGATTATAACACACCAGATGGCACAGGTAGGTACCAATTCCCTAAAAAAAAAAGAGAAGTCTTTTACTAAGGATACTTATCTTTACTAAGGATTCAATTAGGTAATTTAATTGACGTCGATATAAAGTGAACTCTCCGTTACAATTAAAACCGATTAGATTTTTAGAAATAACAAATAGAGGAATTGTTTATCTTCACAATCCATATGGATATATTTTTTGATATAAGGTACCTATAGTGTTTCGAATTCTGATGATTTTCGATGGTTCCAGGTATCAGAGATTACATCCACGTGATGGACTTGGCGAGCGGGCACGTCGCGGCTCTCAACTTCCTGGGTAGCAATCAAGTGAGGCTCAAGGTATTTAATCACTTTTTTATTATTTTAAGTACTAACAAAATAATTGAAATTGAAATTATTTATTCTGTAAGTAGGATAATTTTATTCTTTTTACATGTCATAAATATGTTTCGAGCTCGCTGGATTCAACATTTCCTAACTGACCACCCTGAGAGGAAATGATAATCTAAACGAAAGTTACAGAAGTGTGCCTATTTGCGGAGTGCGATAAAAAAAAAAAAAACATTTATAGAACACATATCATTTGCAAATAAGACCTCTCCTCCTGTTAGTCATAACAAATTAGCTAATTGGATTAACTGCCGTTTTATCTTTATGAATACGACTGCCTAAAAATATACATACAGTACTTTATCTAATAAATAATCAAAATTCAACTTAACACGTAACAAAATAAAACACATTTTATTATCTCCAGGTATACAATCTTGGGACAGGCAGAGGGGTTTCCGTCAAAGAGTTAGTGGAGGTGTTCGAACGTGTGACGAAGACTAAAATTCCCCTGAAGTACGTGGATCGAAGGTTGGGAGACATCACGGCCATGTGGGCAGACGCCTCGCTGGCCAAGGAGGAACTCGGCTGGTCCACTAAGCTTACGATTGAGGAGATGTGTAAGTATAAAACGGGATGCGGAATCATTAAGCCTTTTAATATAACTCAATAGAAATTTCACCTTGGTTCCCTGTGAATAGAATTATCTTTTACTAGCGACTCACCCTAGATTCGCACAGGATACATTCATACATTGGTATAAACTTTCATCGTATAACATCTATTATGAAAACTCGCATCATTAATTCATCCATTGCGTAGTTTTAAAGATCTAAGCATACCTACATAGGAGAAGCTACTTTGTTTTATACTATGTTTGAATTTGATTCCGTTGATGTTGGGCTAGCAGCCTAGTACTCATTGAAGCATAGAATCATTTCGAAGCTGTGATAGCTTAGTGGCAAGACCGTAGGACTGCTAAGTCAAAGGTCTTGAGTTCGATCCCCACGGCGCGCACCGACTTTTCGAATGTTGTGTGCGTTTTCGAAATAAATATCACAGCTTCCGTGTTTCGGAAGGCACGTAAAAATGTGGGTCCTGCGCCTAATCTCTCTCCGGTCGTGTCGGATTACCGTCCCATCGGGCTATGAGAGTAAAAGGAATAGAGAGTGCACCTGTGTTTGCGCACACGCTTGTGCACTATAATATGTCCTGCGTAGCTGGCTGGTGTCATAGTAACACTAGCCGCCGTGGCCGAAATCGGTCCGGACCGCTATTATTATTACTCATTGATAAATTTTTGAAACAAATATCATTTTTTGTACTCCGAGAAGTTTTCATGGTCTTCAATTGTCACGGGGAACGAGGGAGCCGCGCCGGCTATAATCACAGGAATGTTTCTTTTTCGGTATCGATGCGAACTACCGACTAAAATACACATCCATCGATAATTTAATATCTATACTAATATTATAAAGAGGTAAAGTTTGTGAGTTTGTATATTTGGATGTTTGTCGGCGCTAATCTTCAAAACTACTGAACCGATTTTAAAAATTCTTTCACTGTTAGAAAGCTACATCATTCCGAATTGCCATGGGCTATATGAAATCACCCTACTTCTCTCGGTTATCTTCAAATAAGGATATTAGTCAAGTAAGACGGAAAAAAATTACCGCTAAATCACTTTTATCGTGTACGCTGCCGAAATACTCAAGTATATATGAATACTATGTACTACGAAAATGTAGGGCTTCAATAGATCTACAAAAAAGTTCGCGATGTCCTATATCTATCTTTTAGGGGAAATCCATGATGAGGATAAACAGATAAAGAAAAATAAGACATGTTTTCTGAGCATGATTTTAGTACTACCATATTAATTCTTACGTCTAAAACTTACTTTAAAAAAAAGGTCATATCATGGAGATAATATTTGTCTTTTACAGTTTATAAATCGGATGAATAGTTTCTGATATATCGTGAAATTAAAAAGTACGCACGAATATTTTTTATATTATTGAGGAAAGATGTGACGTTTATGTATGTATGTATTAATGCATTTGTTAAGAGTTGTATCAACGTATCAGGTTGTGGAGAAAATCAATATGTACTTCTGCCACAAGAAAATAAAACTAAAAATATTATTTACGCAGAAGTAGGTACTTTAAAATAATTATGTTGTTTTAAAATTATGTTCTTTTAAAAATTTAAAAACTAAATTGTCTTAAATAATAACAGAAACTGACGAGGACAAAGTCGTGGGTAACAGCTATAATTTATAAAGCTAAGGAGGTTGTCCGCAAAAATAAATGATGCCCAAAGTAATTATTCCACGCGGACGAAGTCGCGGGCACAGCTAGTCTGATATAATTAGGATGTTGACATAAATTTGCGATAAGAAAATTATCGTCATAACATTTTTGTACTTGCTAACGACATTGTACTGGTTTTTATGTGCATTATTATGGTTCATTGTATTGTATTTTAATCCCAAAGTGCCTCAAAGTGTTGTTGGGGATTAATTTGTAGTCCTTTTCAATGTGAGAAAATGTTTTTGTCTAGTAGTCTTACTATCCCACTGCACAGCAGAAGCTTCTCCCTTTTCTTCTTTTCCTCTTACCGCTTTTTTCAGCAGTCCTATTATTCTATATTTCTAGGCACTGACTTCTGGAGATGGCAGACTATGAACCCTGATGGCTACCCTAAGAAGAGCAAGAAGACCAGTGTCATCGTTAACGGGAACAGCTAACGTGCGCGACATACATCTTCGTACATTTTAGAGCATTATTAAATAAGTTTACTATTTATAAAACTGTGTTTAATTGAACTAACAACAACCCTAGGCTCTTTAATGGTAATACAGCTGAAACATCGTAAGAATGCAAAGTAAGTAGGTATTTAGATCTGATTTTAGAAGCCAATTTCGTTAATTTTAAAAAAAGTAAAATTTTAGCTGTCGCGAAACTAGACGAAATATGTGAGATAAATAAAAAAAATATATATCTTCGCTTTTTATAACTTTATTTTTTATCGTCTATTTCTTCAAACAACGATTCATGTTGCCATTTTAAGGGTTCATAACCAACGCTTGTAGTATTCGGGAGTAAATATCTTGCAAATAGTTCAAGAGTTTGTGCTTTTTCCACTTCAACGAAGGGAGATAAAATATCTGAAACAAAGTAACAAACTTAAGCTATTCACTGAATAGTACTTTGACGCTCAAGATCTTCCCAGAAAAGGATAACTACTTTAAAAACATCATTTTTGTGTTTGATTTTAGTTTTACATACATTACAATCGACTTGATAAGTAGATGAATAGTATGAAAGTTATTCTGTCTGATCCACTTTCACAGCTAACGTTTAATTTTAGCGAAACTTGGGATAAAAAGCTACAAAAAGGAAAAAACTACTTCTTGGCACTCACAGGAGTCGCAAGCTAAAACTAGAATTATAACTTAACTTACCTAACAGCGGTGGTTTATGCGAATGCAACGCACTAGGCACACTCACAACCAATTGACAATCTGGAACCTCCTTTACATCACCTACTTTACCGAGTATTATCCTCTCATAGGGCTGCTTATTACTTCCTATACCAAAAGGACACAGTGGCTGCAAGTCCACTGTCACCTTCAACCAGTACCAAGTAGCCACATACTGAACCCCCCATTTAGGGAATATCATGTTTTTGACAGCGGCAATATTGCTCGGAGCGTTTGTGCACCACACTACAACAAGGCAGTTGTCAGAAAGGAGGTTCTGTACCGGTATTGCTGCTATGTCTTCATTGTACATCATTGAATAACTAAAAGAAATCATATTATATGTAAATTGAGATTTATTATGCTATATTTGTGAATCACTGATGCACCTGCATTTAATGAATTATTAATAATACACCATCCATTCATAGCTAATGAATGGATGGATGCATGAGTGGATGCATAGAGATAATATAATTGTAAAGAGATATAACTATTTATAAACATTATGATTTTTCATTGCAAGTCCTTATTTTACCAATATATTTTAAAAATAATCTTTAATAGAACTGCCAAATATATTTTTCTTTAAGCTATTTAGAAAATAATAATCATATCCTTTGTTACCTTAATTTTTCATTGGAGCTTTTTAGTCTTCTTATATATTTATTCCACCACGGAGGATCAGCTACAACTATGTCAAACTTACTACCTTCTAATTTCTGGCATTGCTCTTTTACATCTCCACAATAGAATCTAAAACATTAAAAAATAAAAGTAGCCAAAGAGCTAAGAAGTTAAAATATTTCGGAAAAAAAGAAGAATGATGTTCAAAATATATAAAAGCTTACTTAAATTGATAAAAAATATAACATTAGTATCGCATTGCAAAAAAAAATAATGAATCACCAAGACCTGTTGGCGAATGAAAGAAGTAAGTAAATATGGTTGATCCTCATTCTATCTTTTTAATTATTCTATACCTAAGTGTAGAATATTGTTTAAGTTTATTTGACTTTTAAGAACTGGTTGTTTTGGTACAATACCTTGAATTGTGTGGAATAAAAAAGTCCTTTCCCTGTACTCTGCACTTTAAAGATGACTCAGAATTATTACCCCCATTCACATCGGCAATATCAAAGATTGTGGATTCAAATAATTGTTTAGAGAGATCTCTAGCATCAGATGTGTCCAGCAATTTATATTTACTCATTAAACTATCCTTTAATTTTAAAGGTAATTCTTGCATAAACCTCAAATATATATTCTTTACTGAAGCAGTCTGGAAAAAGTATACCAAATTAATTTGTTTTAAACATACCAATATATGGTTGGAGAGCTGAGTAACAAATGTATGTTACATAATTATGCCATCAATGCATGACTTTTCAATTAAATTAAATAAGAATATTTAAACTTAACTTACCCCTACATTCATACTATCAGAGTTGCGAGATCTTTTTCTACTAACTTTCAATTTTTTGTCGTGAACTATAGAGAATAGTTTTGCTAAAATACTAAAAGAAGTTGGTTCATTATCACTAACCGTTGTGTTTCTGTAAACGCCGGTAACGTATTCTCTGTGATCAATTAAATAACAATCATCTCTTTTATGTAGTAAAGCCATAGTTATAAAAACGGAAAGACAATCTTATTAAATCAGCTGTATTCCTGTATCATACATAGGTATATATGTCATAAATAATTATGTTGTTGTTAATTAACATACATGTATTTAACAAGTAAGTAATACTGTATTTAATGTCTTTTCTTTACACTTAAAATCCATTTTAAATACAAACAACGATTTACATTACGATCAGCTGAACTCAGCTGTCATTGTTTTATCAGTAATTAATTTCCTGTCTCTCTTACACTTCAGTCAAAATGTATGCCTCTGTTTCCTTCTACTTTGTTTACATGTAATGACATAGCAAACAAAAGATTCATGTATTGCCAGCACGAGATAATAACATTTCAAGCCATGGTAATTTACAAATGACTTCAAATGTGTTAACAAGTCTCGGCTAAACGCAAGATGGATAAACAAACGATTGATACGGAAAAATCCTGAGATGAACTTTGTCAGTTATAATCAGAGAGCATATTTTATCAAAAATGTTGAGAAAATTTTAAGAATATTTTTAGTAGGTTTAATTAAATAGTAGTTTTTTTAGCTGTACGGCATCAACCCAGTAAGTTGCTGTCAACTGTCAGATCGTCGAATATGAAACGAAGCCAAAAGCAAATCAAGTTGTGAGATTCACAATAGCTTGTTTCGTTAATTCAACGGTTTGTTGTAATTTTAATAGCGTGCTAGCTAATAGCCAAATCGGAGTCTCTACATAGTGAAAGCACGTGGATATTATATGTTCTTACTCATTATTTGCTCATCTTTAGTGAAGTTTTAATATAATATTTGAAGAAAACAGTTTTTTAAACAAGTTAATGACGATGTTTTGTATTCTACGATCTTTTATTTAGATCATGGCTGTTAATAAAGGTAACTTCCTTTTATATGTTGTCTAATATGACTTGATTTATTTGATAAATTGTATAATATTTACTTTAGAATTCGGCCTCGTTTTTCAAGAACGCCGACTCGGTTTTGTAAATAGCTAGGTGTAGGTCGCTAAAAAATATAGCCTCCCGGTTTTACCGGTTTACACAGATACAATAAACAGAGTCATGTTTCATTCATGATCATTCTAATTTATTATTTTATCTATTATAATATTCTTAGATAAAGTGAAGATGAAATGATCAATTACTTTATTGGTCATAAAAACTTATTTGAATAAGTGAATCATTGCATGGTATGTCATAGCATCATTTTATTGTATTTACATATTTATTCTATTGTAAATACTTTGTACATTATCTGTAAATGTATGGCTTAACTCCAATAACACTTTTATTCTCACAAAGATACAGCATAAGAATTAATTCCCATCATTGTTGAAATCATTCTCATGAAGGCTCAATGATCAACTTTTTAAACATCACTGGTCAAATAGAACTGCACACATAAATATATTAAAATGACAACAGTTTTCTTTTTAGTAGATACTTCTCATTTTATAGTGTATGTGCACACAAAATAGTAACAGAAAACACAACAGCAAACAAGATTTGCTTTATTTTATACAATTTTTATTTGTTAACTTCAAGTTAGAAAAATGCAAAGGAAATTCCATAAACCAACTAAATTGTTAACATAAAGTAAAGAATTATAAATATTACTATGGTTTCTACTATATTTTGAAGGTATAGGCATTATGATGTTACACAATTAGATTGTAAATACATATAACAGAAGTAGAATTATTAAAATTAATTTAAACTGAGTTTTTCAACAGTAAAAAGACACAAGAAAAGAAACTTGTAAATCTTGTATTATTACAAGCATAAGTCATGTTTCTGTGATACTATTGGGTTACAAACTATCATCCATCCATCCATCTATTTATTCTTAACAATTTCATCTGTATCTGTTTATCCATTTTAGTGTGTGTGTTAAGTAACATACAGATGTATATTTGTCCATCCATTCATCAAAACTTGACATTTGTAATAATATTGTAAATAAATAAAACAACTCATTATACTGCAATATTTGCACAATATTAGTAACTAATTTAGTTTGGATATACTCCAATTAAAAATATATGATAAAAATCTAATTAGGTAAACATACAATGGTGGTGTTGACCGTGAAAACACCTTAATTGCCTTTCCTAAAATTATCTTATCTGAACTTATATGAAGTGACACTTTCAACCAAGGGATTACATGAATTTATCTCATCAGTCATATCTCCCACCTGATAATATTTAGTACTCAGATCATTTTCAACTCAGAGACTTATAAATAAATATGCTATAATATGTATTCAATGTTATCTTGAAAATTCATTATATAATTACGTTAGTCGAAAATTCTACTTCATCTAATTAAGTGAGGTAAAAATATCGCTAAAAAATTAACGACTTGAGTCGGAATAGTGCGCGTGTTCATTGAGGGAACCATAAAAGTTGTAGAGAGTAGAGATCGGGAGCGAATATTGATTAGGGGCGGGTGCGCGAGCGTGCGGCGCGAGGGGAGCCGAGCTGCGCGCGCCGCCGCCAGTGCGCCCATGTGGTGCCCACCGCTGCGACCCTCCATTGCCATCCAAATCATACACTAATGTTAATTCCACGAACTGTCCGCTGTTCCTGCCTGTCTCATCCTCGGTCGCGAGTCTCCACCATGTGAGGCCCCGTCCGCGGCCACCTCTCACGCTTCCTCACACATTACCGACGGCAACGTAAAAATCAATAAACCTCGTAGTGAAACTTGAATATTGCATTTTTATATGAACAGTGCCTATAATGTAGTCGCGCAGCGGTGCCCAGTGTATTCCAATAGTGTATTTGTATTTCAGTGGAGATTTAAAAAGTTACCGATGTTCAATCACAAGTTACCGACTGACTTTCCAATGCAAACCCTTCGTAAGAAAACCAGCCCTTGCAAATGTGAGTCCGTAACGTGTTAGCTCAGCTAAGCTTCTTGATCACGATGTTTTTCTATACTTTTGATATGACGGTAATGCGGTGTTGTTAGATAGCGCTAAATGTTCCCGACCACGTTATTCGCATATTACTTAGCTTTATTATATTTTGCGGTATATGTTGTAACCTGCATGGATCGGCTATGTCACCTACTAACTGTAAGTGGACGGCGCTCGCTGTGTGCTGCTAGTCCTTGTCATAATGAGTGACCCCCGTGGTGTTTTGGACAGAGGGTGTGTTGTGGGCCCGTGGCGGAAGTGGAGCGGCGGTGCGTCGAGGGGACTAACTCCATAACTTGCTATTTGTCGGTTTGTACGGGAAATTATGCAGGTGTGTCATTTCCAGCATCTCTTACGGCAGTTCGGTGAGTACATCTGTCCTTAGACCAGACAGTCATGCTTGTGTGTGTGTGTAACAATATCGTGGCATGTACCTACTCTTCTCATTATTCCTGTTGGCAGCTTCGTTTATTATTTTTAATTAATGCCGCTACTGTATTCGTTAAAACTTTGTCTGCTAAATTATTATCTTACACATATCAATTTAGAATGAACCGTGCACAGTGAGTACGTCTAATATTTTACACGAAACAATTCAGAGCACATTCCTTTCGTGAACGTGTTTAATTAATTACTTTGCTACTGTATTCGGAAGTCCGTGTATTGTATTTTACATGTAGTCGCTACTGTTATGCATAGAGTGATACTACAGGTGCGGAAACATTCCCGATATAAATATTCGAAGCAATAAAACATTACAGCTGATTACCCGAATAAATCTGCTTCTTATCAGCCGCTCGCCAGAAAAAAAGGTTTAATAAACAGACTCCCAGTGTTAGTAGCATTCTGTAAATAGATCTTCAACAATGTTATACTGAATTCCATGACTAGCCTAACATCTCGTCCTCAAAACAAAGCTTGTTCTTTCGTAAATAACATACCTATCTCTATGTATATGGCATGCAATGATTGCGCAGTATGCATACAACATTCTCGGGGCATTTCCTAACACTTTTGGACGATATTAAAAGTATATCACCGTTTAGAAAGAGGTCGCATGAGACAGGTGCCGGCGGGCCTGCGACAATCGAGGATCTAAATTTAAAAACAGGAAATTCAATTAAACTGGGAATGATGCACCGTAAACAGGGGCCAAAATAGGACACCCGCACTCACTTTTATTTTGCGCTGTAACTACTCCAGTCGCGTTGTTTGTGCTCTACCGAAAGGTGTAAAAATAAAACATGACATTGAAAAAGATGGAATCAAAAAGTCTGATTAACAAAGGTGATGTAATTATGTTAATTAGTGTTATGTGTGTGCACTTGTGCTTACTAACGTGCTTTATTATAACCAGTCTTGATTGACTTGCTTGACTAACGACTACGGGATTGTTTACTACGCGATGCTTGTATTATCGCGGCATATTCATTCTGATTATGCCGACTGACGAAGATAATGTATGAAAGTCCTGATATATTCTGAAAACAATGGTTGTTTGACATTGGCATTAAAGTTCAAGTCATTGGCCTTTGTATGATATGTGTGTATGTTGTCTTTGCGTAACAAGGAGTTTGTCATCATTATTATTGTGACTTCCTTGAGGCCTTTTATGATTACGATAGCCGAATAAGTATGATACAAAAATTCTTTGTTAAAATCCTTGGCCCAGAACGTTGTGAAATACGTCAGTATGAAATAAAAAGTCATTTGTTAATAACAAAGGAATTACTCATACTTTGTTCGGATTAAAGTCGACAGGTCAGTGGTACGGCAGATACACGGCGATCTAAAATAATCGGTCGGGAAGTAATTTGTCAAATATCTTCTGACGGGATCTGAACTTGAACTTCCTCATTTAATTTATTTCGATCAAAAAGTTCAACAATAGGAGATCTAGGTGAAGTTAGGTTCATACTGATACCTTCGGGAGAAGTATCAAACCAATTTCCATCTAAACAGGTAAACCAACATAGGATCCCCCGTTTGTTCGGAAAAGTAAACCAGAAAAATATTGAGGTGCTACTGTACGTACATGTAATCTTTAAAATAGTTGAATTACAATATGAACATCACATTATCCAGACAAGAACGAGCCGGGCCGGTTTCTCGGCGAAGGCGTGGCGTTTCGAGCGAAGCTCATCGGCGTGCTCGAGGTGCCCGAGGCGCGCGGCGACAGGATGTGCCAGGAGGCGCTGGCCGACCTCAAGATGGCGATCCGCGCCGCCGGCGAGCACAAGCAGAGGATACAGGTCCACGTCGCTATAGACGGCCTGAGGCTGCGGGATGATAAGACTGGGGTAAGTGGGGTTAAGTAAGACTAGAATAGGATAAGAAGGCATTGGCCGACCTTCAAATGGCTATTCGAACGGCCGGCGAGCACAAGTAGAGGATACAAGTCCACGTCGCTATAGACGGCCTGAGGCTGCGTGATGATAAGACTGGGGTAAGTGGGGCTACGTTAGACTTCATAGAATAGGATAAGATGGTACGAAGGCATTGGCCGACCTTCAAAAGGCTATTCCCACCATCTCACTTTGACAATGGCAACAGTCAATTTGAGAAGTGATGATTAAGTTCCCAGCTAAGTTATTGAAGATGTCGCATTTCAATCGCAATGGACGATGAGATTCAAGTGCTGATGTTTCACCCTTACGACCTTTGACTTTCTGTCTACGTGATAATTTTTTTCATTAATGTATATTTTGATCATCGTAACATGTATGGCTTCAAGAATATGCTCATACAGTTCGGATAGATAGACGGAGTTTAAAATGGATATGCATAATAAAATTGTAAGTTTATTTTGTTGCAGAGTTCATAAATGCTGTTTAAGGACTGGTTTTATTGACTGCAGTCTTACATAACTAGGGTTAATAACTTAGCAAGGCTAACCACATACGGCAAGACGAACCTACTTTAAAATTCCTTGCAAAAAGATCTTTTCTTGTAAAAACCCACATGTAGTCAACATTTACAAATATTTACATTGTTATCGTTGTACGCTGTTTAATAGCAAATTATTTATAGACTTTGTTGCCAGCTCTATTACATTGAACCTTCATTTCGACCAGTTCTGACTCTTCTTTAATCATCCGAACACGTGATTTTAGTTTGTGATGTTTTGCTACTTAAAATCTTAAACTGACAGAAAAGGTAGAAGATTGAACGGTGGTTTTTCCTTTCGAGTGGATGTTAGACTTGAATATTAGATAGGTCCTAGACCCAAAAACGTTTGTTAGCTAACTGCAGCATCATAGGCATGCGTTACATAAATGGGCAATTAGGGCACTCCACTAAATGGCCCATAGCTGAGTCTAGTTAGGAGCACTAGACTCGCAATGGCAATGGGTAGGTAAACCCCTCAACGGTACCTTAAAACGGAACCTTTTATTGTTTGAACAAAAGTCTGCGATTTTTTTATGATTGTATGATTATTGTGAATTATTATTGTATGGCGTGATGGTCTAGGCTGTCACATAAAGGAATGGACTACACTTGCTCTTGACAGAGAGAAATGAAAAGATGGGAGTGAGGCCTTTACCCAGCTGTGGGACAAAATAAGCTTATAATAATAATAGTAATAATTCTTTTTTATTTACATTTTAGATTAAAGTTCTCAACAAGGCCTCTGCATGTTGGACCTATGTCCCCGTGTAAGCCTTTAAAAAGGACCGGCTTTCTTCCCTTGAAGGTAGCCCGTGAATTAAAAGAGATAGTAATAATGATGATTGTGACTTTGCTTGGTCCAGGACTCGCTGTACCACCACCCCGTGCACAAGATATCGTTCATCGCGCAGGACATGACGGACTCGAGGGCCTTCGGGTACATATTCGGCTCGCCCGACACTGGACACCGGTTCTTCGGCATCAAGACTGATAAAGCTGCTAGTCAAGTAAGAACTATGTATAAATAACAGCATTATTTGCATAAGCATGACTTGAAAATACGCAAAATCCATTTTACATTAGGGATGATGACAGGGTAAGAAAAGTAAAAATCTAATTAGTCCGTAAGATTGAGTTTAAAAAAATATTAGACACGATTTTTTGCGTTAATCTGAACAGTAAAAAATGTCAAAGATAAACTGCTTTAGAGTGTAGAAGAGGGGGCTGATGACGTAAAGCATTCGCAAAATTTATACGAGAAAGTGACGTAACGTGTAACTTTCACGGACTGTATTTTGGTAAATTTTTGCTAGCGGGACAAAAGAGAAAATATGTAATATTATTCATTAAACTTATGACTGACATTAAAAAAAAAGTGGTTACCCCTATATTGGTCTAAATAGAGCCTCTGAAAATTACTTAGTGATTAATATAAGTTAGTAATTAATAAATCATCAAAACCACTTTTACGTATCAACGTTCCATTTATATTAACTAAGTTCATAAATGTGCCTTTGTATCTAAACAAACGCTCACGCAGGGCGCAGAGTAGCTTTTACATAGCTACTTTTACAAATTTAAAATTAATTTAGTGATCATGCCCCAAATATTGTGCGTCATACTGATTATTTTAGCAATGTGTATGGGTGCCCATTAACTTAAGACCATTACGAAATAAGTGTTAATTTCAAATTACTATCTGTAATCTACAGATAGGTCAAGAGTTGAGAAAAGCCATTGTCATGACGAACGTAAAGTTATCGTTAAAAGTTCTTTCTGAATTAAATAAGGTTTTTATGAGCACTAGACACGAATCGGTAGGGTTTTGAACGCTAGTTACCTTCCATTAAAACAATGAACTTCTGATTTGAAACAATCCTCAATATTGGACTATTCAGCAATTTCATTTTCTAGATTGAATTTCTATTCTTTTTATGCAAATTTTCTTTAACGCATTCATTTGTTTTTATTTATTTGTTCTACAGCGTTTACACTATTGTTTATAGGTAGTTATAGCGATGAGAGACTTATTCCAAGTAGTGTTCGAGCTGAAGAAGAAGGAGGTGGAGATGGCGAAGCAGCAGCTGGAAGGCAAGACGGTGACCAGCAGCCTGGTGCGGCACGCGACCAACGCGTCCACTGAGAACAAGGCGAAGGTATATTAGACTAACAATAAGGTTTGATCTTATACATAAAATTCTCGTGTCACAATGTTAGTTCCCGTACGTCTCCGAAACGGCTGGACCGAATCTCTTGAATTTTGTAAGCATATCGGGTTGGTCTGAGAATCGGCTGACGTATATTTTTTATCCGCGACTTTTTTTGACAAATATTTCGCGGTGGTATTACCAATGCGTTCGAAGTCACGGGCAACAGCTGGTATTTCGATAAATGTAGGTATCATGGTAGGAGGTCCCCTCATCGTGAAACAATTGATAGTGTTTGTAACGAAAACTTGACTATGTAGTTGTCACATTTTGAGAAGTGTCCATTAATGTTTGTATCTTTATTTACTTTTGTTTTTACAATTATAATAATATCCATTAAAAAAAAATCATCGCCAAACTGTAAAAACAGTTTGTTGGCGATAATAGATTTTGTTAGAAAAGTGTGGTAATAGACGTAGTCTTCGGTCATGTCATGTAAGCAGATGGCTAGATTTTTACGTAGGTACCTACGTTCGATTTCTCAAGGACGGCTCAAGGTTGCGACCGCGATTTGGGTTAACACCTTAGTATCTTTATCATAGTAATACCCTGATACGATAAGTCAATTTTGTTCACAACCTAAACGGAACAATTTGTATAGGAATTATTGATATGATTTAATTTAGCCCCCGTTTCTTGCACAAAAACTAAATCCTCGATACAATTTTTATGCGATAGCGTTCGTGCTAAGTACTGTGAATACACAACAATGTGAAACTAGCCTTAACATTTTATTAGCATCATTAATTTTAAAGTAACATTGTTTTTATGGGGAACTAAATCCCACCCTACATTTCGGGCTTAAAATTAGCCGGCTCCCGCGTGGTAAACACACATGTTAGGTAAACTACACACGCACAAAAATATTTTGCGTTCCATAGATTTCTAAGCGGGCTGTTTTCAAAACAAGTGCCGCTATCAAATAGTAATGCGGCGGTGGATGTTATGTAGCTGTTTCAAGATTATTTCGCTGTCAGGAACTGATAAATCAAATATCCTAATTCCTTGACTCTGAAAATGTTCAGTTGTTTGTTTGGTACCTGCTTGTTCAGACATATCATCAACCAAGGGCTGCCTTAGTCGTTACCGAAGAGGAATATTATACTACATTCAATCAGAGCTTCTTTACTTTGTCGCACCTTCTAAGGGATTCACTGAGCGTAGTAACGCCCGCAGTTACTCGTATCCGCGTCTAAATATCAAATATTAAACTTGTATAATCCGGTAAAAAAAAATGTCCAATGATTATTTGTACTACTCTTACATATAATTGTTTGTTAAATTAAATAACAATAGCTAAATCGTGATGAATATTATTGTGTATTGAGGCACTCGATTGTTGTGTATTGTCATCAAAACATTGAATGCTGGGCATTGCTGCCGCCACTGGTGTGTTAGTGTAGCTCGGACCTTGGTGTGATTGTGGTCGTGGTACAATGTGGCTCCTGACTCCCGAATGGACTGTGAAACTGAAAAAGAAAAAGGTGCAGTGTTACTATTGTGATTTGTTAATATTTCGTGAAACCCTTCATGTATTAGGCGAACCAAAAGAATGATAGGTGCGACTAGTGTTAAAAAAATACGTGAAGTTTTAGAATATTTTTTTTAGTTTTTGCTCAAGGAATCTACAGTAAACCTGTAGAAAGTTAACCGAACGAAATGTTTACATGGCGGTCGTTTCGACACAAAAAATATCAGTACAAAAAGGTTGGTGTTACTCTGTACCGTCATTCATCAGATCGCACGCCATCGTTGTGTCCATATTCATTAAAATAAGTTAATTGGTTAAACAGATAGACAGACAGTGTCATTTATAATATACTTGCTAGATTATGGACAATTATCTACCTATGTCCGTTTTTTAAGTCGTGGCCCAGTGACGCGTCACCTAATTGTAATTCCAAGCGGTAACAGTATTAATCACTACAAAAAATAAAAGTCTAGGTCTTAGTCTGCCTTCCTACGCTAATTGCCAATTTCCCTCAATTGAATCTACATGCAGGATTCAAAGTCACTTTATCCATATCTTTGCGGACATTGCGTGTTCAATAAAATAATAATAAAGGATGTAATAAGAGCTGATATTTACGTACGTCTTGCATTTTTTCATATGTTGTAAGGCAGTTTAAACAATTATGCAGCTTCATTCTTTAATGTTATAAGGCAGTTTGTTATTGCTATTGTGGAGTTTCGTCCTACTAGCTACAGAAATAGGAAGTTAGGGTCGATTAGGTAAATACTAGCTCTATCGATATGTTAAAATGGTTTCGTGCCACTGAATACTAGATTTAACACACATATTTATTACGAGTATGAATTGAAAAATGGGAAAAACGCTTTGAATGAATTGAGTATTATACAACTTGAATCAAAAACTTAACTAAACATTTTCGTAAAAAGTTGGCTCAAGGGAAAACGAGGCTTTCAATACATTATTCAGCACGTTCGTTATAACATTGATTTTTAATATTATTCCACATGAATACACGAACGTAATTAATCTTTCAGCCTTACAGACATATCGATCTGTTATATTTCAGTTTCAACTAGTCTTACCACGAGTACTTCTCTATTGTTTAAGTTATAGTAAAATGGACTTAATTTTGTCACTGTTTAGGTTCTAATTTAGATACAGTTCTGTCGCAACCAAGTACAAGATAAATATCTGGTATCATTTGGTATCACGCAACCTTAAAACCGTTAACATGCAATATTGCTCTTTTGCAGTATCATTAAATGAGCTGGCAACATTTGTATTCATGTTTTCAAAGTTTGGCAATACTTATTTATTGTACGCCATGATAGCTGGGTTTTTAAACGATGTAATTAGTATGTACATGTTCATAATTTTCGTTTTCAATCTGAATCTGGAATGAACTTGTGATATCATGTAGACAGCCAGCAGTTAGGCATTTCGCCAATTTTCCTTAGTCACTTTGTATTCCTATATGAGCTTCTTTAAAGGAAATGGCAGACGACAGATACGGAAAACCTATTTCCTACATAAGGCGGCTTAAAGCTTAATGTATGTCAATGACCTTGATTGAACCGTCCTATATACAGGACGTATTATTTTATAACTATATTCCATTTGTAAATAAAACAATAACATAAAAGGTATAATCTGTTGAAGCTTATCTACCAGCCTTGTGCAAGAGGTCGATGACCGAATAAGGATAATAATTATTTCTCTTTTATATTCACAATGAACCGTCTACCACATGACAATGGGAACTTTGACTTGCGAATTTCAACCGTATTGTTCTAAAATAAAGGCTATAAATATTATTTTACGTCTGATAGCGGTGTACTGTATAATTTACAACAGGTCTAAAATATACACTGTAATTTAGTCTCTATTGTCTTGAAGTAAAGTTGAATATTGTAAACATAATTGTGAACTTATCGTTTTATGAGAATAAAAATTGTAAGGCTTGAGAGCAATAAACGTCCTTCTCAGATAAGAGAATAAATAATAATAAGTTGTTAATCTTTTATCGTTTGTTGGTTGTTATTATGTATTAATATATGAACGTAAATTATTTGTATCAGTAATAAAACATGTAGTACCGAGTTCATGGTCAAGGTATTGATTGTCATTCATCCAGGGCATTGATTTTAAACAGTATTCTCTTATTTAATTAAGGGACAATATATTTATTTTGTAGGTACATTAAGTATGTTAAACAGTATTATATTATTCAAATAAAAGAAAATATACTTATTTTGTAGGTATATTAAGACATAAAATCGGCCGTCTTTATCAATAGGTATTCTTTAGATAGTCGTTAAAAAGGTTTTAAAAAGCATGCGTCTCGCGGCATCATTGTCTGTGGCTTGTCGTAACTAGAGAATTTAATATTTATCGAAATAATTTCACGTTCTACAAAACAATTTTAACAATTAAGAAAATATCTTTTCGAATGGTACATAAACAAATAGTCCATAGGACATAGGTGCTTAAGATATGCTATCTAAAGTACTTATTAATTCCTGCTAATTATCAAATGTTTTTAATGAAGGAAATACTTTGTAACTATATACATCACTTGTGTAACTACATGCAACAGCTGCAACTATTTATAACCGGCGCTTATGCTCAATCAATTACTATTGATCATAACTAGCTATGAAATGCAATATCAATTAGGAGTCAATGTCAATATGAAGGATATGGTCACGGAAATCTGGATTCATTGAACGTGTCTTGCCGTATGAAGTATATGCTTATGTAAATGGACTTACTAGCTG
Source organism: Chrysodeixis includens (assembly GCA_941860345.1). Taxonomy (NCBI): domain Eukaryota; kingdom Metazoa; phylum Arthropoda; class Insecta; order Lepidoptera; family Noctuidae; genus Chrysodeixis; species Chrysodeixis includens. The sequence goes on along the minus strand of OW796104.1, from coordinate 8,198,557 downwards.
TAGCCCGCGACTTTGCCCGCCCGATTGTCCGTTGTAGCTGCAAAAACATTTTCCCTCAGAAGCAATCGGTTGAAAAGTTGGCTATGTGTTAATCCAGGTTGTCAGCTAACTCCGTATTAAATTTCATCTAAGTGTATCCAACTGTTTGAGCTTGTAAGAGTTACACAGTATATCAAACATACGTCCATCCATACATACAAACGTTCGCGTGTATAATATTTGTAGGATTTCAATTCATATTATGTGTAGATGTTTGCGGTTCCGCCAGTGTAGGCCCACCCACACTGGTATACTGCCAAAAATAGCCTACGAACTTTTTTGAGATTCAAATGGTAATGGCTTACCTGTAGCCGTGAAATCATAACCGACAGAGTTATTGTATTTAAAAATTTAGTATAAATTGTGAAAAATGACACGAACAAGCAAAATTAAAAAAAAATCCTGCTAAATTTTCTCCGTTATGGGTAATAACCAGCCGGCTTTAGACCACCAAAATGTTCTACTCTTATTTTATATCCGCAATATTATACTCTATACCATACACAAGCTTACCTCAATGCCTTATCCCTCAGAGTATAACATCCACTGAGGCGACATCATCAACGTCGAAAGCAGCAGATATCGGCGCGGAGGGCGGCGTGGCCGAGCTGGTGGACCTCGAGCAGGAGCTCAGCTCTCTCCGGCGAGGACTCACGCAGGTCGAGGGGCTCACTCCCTCCAATGACCCGTTTGGGGATTCCTTCACTGCGTTACCCACACAGGTAATATTGGGAGATAGAAGTCTTTAAATACGACTGTTATTTAGTTAATCTATATACAACGTTGATAAAAGCGAGAGGCATTAAATGAAACCACATATACTATAAGTGCCTACTGCTAATCCGAAACTATTAAAAAAAAGTTTTCAAGAAGTATACGAAAAAACCCTTAATAAAAATTTACACTGACGTGCGGTGACCTGCGTAACAAAACGGCAACATCGCATTTGTACCTATCGCATAGCGCGTGCGGCGGGCTCACACACAGCAGAGCGGCCGGGTTTGATGTAGACGATAATGTAAACAAGTGGTGTAGGTATCGTTGGAAAGTATGATCAATGATCATAATAAACAATAATAATTCATTGTTATACTTACACATTAAATCTTCAATTGTTGGAAATGTCCGCCGTTTGCATTAATACACAAGTTATAACGAGTATAATATTGTTATTCAATCGTGCAATAAAATCTCTGTTTGTTGAATTTTTTAATTTATGAAACGCTAAAATAATTCGGTTTTTAATTTCCTCTACGGTATTCACGTCTGTTGCATACACTTCACCTTTCACAAAACCCCACAAAAAAAAGTCCATCGGAGTGAGATCCGGGGACCTTGGTGGCCATCGTACTGGTCCAAATCGACCAATCCACTGATGTCCAAACATTTCGGTGAGTCGTTCTCTAGAAGACAACACTGAATGTTAGGGAGCTCCGTCCAATTGGTACCATAAATTCCGATGATTGGCTAATGGTAGTTCGTCGGTATATTCAGCAACGGGGCCGGATAAAATTCCCCGTAAATTAAAATCATGTCAGTGTATTCTGAAGCAGTGTATGTAGCACGAGGCATTATGGATGTCTTACGTACCTAATTTACAAAATTATTAAAAACTGCACACACAACTAAACTTAAACTAACTTGTCCTGTCACAACATAAATCACTATCTTAGAATAAGAAGTTTGGTGTCCTATCACAATAAAAACTTAACAATATTAGAGAATATTGAAAACCGGACGCGTGAGCGACAATAATTTGTGCTTAATTGCGTAACGTGCACCCCGGAAGCGACGCGTCTTCGCACTAAACAATGTAAAAATAAATTGTATGTTTTAAATGTATTTTAGTGTGCAATAAAGTATAAAGAAGTAAAGAAGTATAAAAATCGTGTCCTTGACCTACTTATCCGAGTCACCGCCGCCGTCGCCCGCGCAATAGCAACAGACTGATCTATTTCTATTTCTGTTACGCTTATTACATTAGAGTGAGATGACCGTGATCTGTACTTTCTTTTAAGGAAATATTTGGTAATAGTGCACTTGTTTGTATTGCAAACTTACGATGCGGAGCGGCAACGTCGCGTGAATTTTGTTGTTTTGCGGTGAATGACTCTTAGATAACTATGCCTATAAAACTTAGTCACCTAATCAGGAAGATACAGCATGTTCAAACTAAAAAAATATCCTGTGACTAAACTATTGCTTACATTGATTTGATTTTTGTTGTGTAGTCTTAATGATATACAGAATATGTGGTTTCATTTAATGCCTCTCGCATTAAAACGTTGTATATAAAACTCTTCCGTTACTGACTGACTGACTGACTGACAGACAACGCATAGCCGAAACTACTGGTCGTAGAAAGCTGAAATTTGGCATGTAGGTTCCTTGAGATATGTAGGGGCGCCCAAGGGGGCGAAAAGGGGTAAACCGTTTCTATGAAAAATGTTATTCCTTAGGTTTATAAACTTGAAAATTGGCACGAAAACGTACATAGGCAAGTAAATAAGTTTGGTAATGTAAGTTTTTCCAAACTACCCTCCAATCGTGATTTCGCGGGTGTGATTTGGTGACTGATTGATTAACGCACAGCCGAAACCTCTCGGTATAAAAGTCGGATATTTTGAACAAGGCTTCCTTTAGTAACACAATTGACCACTAAGAAGGGATTTTTGGAGTAGCAAGCTCTTAGGTAGCGGGCGGGGAGGGGGGGAGGAGATCAACTGATACTTTTAATTTTTCTAGACGATGTTTTTGTCTCGCTTTACTTTTTGTTACATAACGTAATCGACAAACTCCAAAACTACTTATCGTTTTTAAATATTCACCATTAGAAAGCTACATCATCCCTGAGTAACTCAAGCTGTATAATATAATTCAAATTCTAACAATTTTTTAGCCTATGAAAGAAAGTCCTGTCGAGATCATTAAAAACGCCACAATCCCAAATTACACGTGGGCGAAGCCGCGAGCGGAAAGCTAGTTTATTATAATATCAAATTGCCATTTGACCTTATTATAAATAATTTGTTTTCTTATTTTGACATTTGTACGCTGTTGACGGCAAGACATAGCGTTCCTATTCATAATCTTCTATCTTTGTATTTGTAAGTTTATAAGGTAGATCTGAAGCAAGAGAATAGTTTTCTCCGGCAGGGACTGACGTGGATTAAGGGACTCCTACCTACAACATCCTATTCTGGGTATTCTTATACCCACATAACACTAAACGGCATCTGCTATAACTACGAGATAACTGGGAAATTGATAGAATACTCTTATTTTTCGGTGCAAACATTCTTATACACATTCCTAATAGTATTAATGATAAAGTAGATTCGACTTAAGTGGCTATTAATTTAGATTTAATTACCTTGATATGATTAATTATAGAGAATAATTGCGTATCGTAAACAGAGCATAATAATGTACTGCACAGTTAAGTTTTATTATCCTTCTAAAGTTCCTACCTTGTTCTTATTCAAGGCAAGATCAATAAACCGCCTTGGCATGCAGCCAGTAACAATATAACTTGGCGAATATATCAGCTATTTACTTTTAGTATTAAGACATTTAATTATTTGGGTCATGAGACATATAAATTCTCTATATGGATCTTTGGTATAGAATCAGAAAACCGTGCTTAAATGAAAAATATGATTAATTCTCATTGTTTATTTATATTTTTTACATTCAAGTTTAACGCTAGCTTTAGTACAAGAAATTAGGTTTTTATGTGCATACTTTCCTAAGAAAAAAAAATCGTTCAAAATTCTAACACGAAAATCTTCTAATTTTTAATGTAGATGTATCCATATTATTCTATATATCAAAGTTTCGCACCGTTTCTGCGTACAATTAACCATAAGTATAAGATTATACGACTGTAATTTACAAAGTTAGCAATTTCATTAATAAACCAGCATAACAATTATCATAACTTTTTTTCCTAGCCTATAGTGTTCCATTACTGGACAAAGGCCTCCCCCAAGTCCACCCATTCTCTATCTTGCGCCACTTCGAACCTCGCGGTGTACGTAACATACTTCTAAAAAATATATTTCAAAAAAATCTATTTCTAAGTGTACACTTACTACATGATCTCCAGAAGGGCCTGCTGCCCCCGCCGCCGGCGACGGTGGCAGGTCCCCGCGGGGCCCGCGCCGCGCCCCCCGCGCCCCGCACCGTGTTCAGCCCGGGCAAGGCCGCGCCCCCGCTGCCCTTCGACCTGGCCACAGTCGCCGCGGACTTCGAACCCACACCGGCCCTCGTCGACAATCTTACCGACACTGCGCCGGTTAGTAAACTCTTACATAGTTGTTGTAAGTTAGATGTAAGGTATTGATGTGTTACTCTATACAGTGGGGCGTTATGAGCTTGAGATAGAATTAGAAAGGATGATGGAACTACTTCCTTATTTGTTAATAATGTATCGTCAGCAACAGAAGTCTTAAAACACTATCTAAGTCTGGCAACGAAGTTAAACATCATGATTACTTTTAAAAACATCAATATAACCAACTAACCGTAGCCCGCGTCTTCGTCCGCACAAATATCATTTACAGTTGCAAAAACATTACCCCCCTCTGACGTAATCGGTTAAAAAGTAGCCTGTGTATTAGGGGGTAGGACCAGGGGGTCAGCTAACTTCATACCAAATTTCATCAAAATTGCTTTTGTTGTTTAAGCGTGGAAGAGTAACAAACATCCACTCTCACAAACTTTCCCATTAGTAGGATATTTGACTGGGTATTTACCTGTAAACAGTTTAGCAGCTAAATCTATTTTGGTTCATCGACTTTCGTTGCTGATCGTACAATTTAATTCCTAAATGTATCTTACCTATATGAAAGCTCCAATTGGCAGCCGATTTCCACTGTATAGAGTATTTATTTATAAAAGATGACTTCACTGTCACACAAACTATATTTAAAAGCATAATCAAAGTATAATATGTGTAATATTATACTTTTTGTGGCATTGTGATAGTGGCGCCATCTTAAATTGTTGTCAGTATGTAAAAACTATGAATGGCTCTGCACATGGGCTATAGCTTAGGCATGCATAACTATGTTATTCAATACTTTTATTTAAATTTAAAGTATTACAATAAATTAAAATTAATGGCCCGTGTAAAGCCATTCGTTGAATACAATGCGAAAGTGGCATAGAATATTGTAACTTATTTTAAATATTACAAAAAAAGAATAGCTTTCTATTTTATAACTTTCGCATTGTAGATTCTATTATGTAATTACCAGTATATTATATATTCGCGATCTCAAGATCTTATAATTATAATAAATTCAAATTGATACTTTTTTTAAACTTGGTATTTCCTTGAGTTTGCGAAAAAATCCTAGATTTAGTTGCCAATGAATGAGCAGAAGTATTAAATATTATAATAATAATAAAAAAAACCTATTTATTTATGTAATATAAACAATATTAATTATGCCTATATTTTAATCTATGTTCGTAACGGCCGTATGGACAGATGTAATAATTATTTATTCAATTACATTTTTCTTGTAGTTGTGAACTTATTTTGGCAAAAGCTGTATTCTGTAACTTTATGTTCATGTTATGTGTAAGTGAACGACTGTTTTAGTACATTATTTATAGTGCATGAGCCCTCAGGTACCCGCTTTCAATTGGATGTATTGGATATTATTGCGATTCAAAAATAAATAAACTAAAAGCTGGTGTAATTTAGACCGTTTGCCTCAGTAAAGATCGTGGACGATCGTTCGCAATATTATTCGAATACTTAGTGAGTAGAGCTCCCTGTGTGACGTCTGGTCTGTATGCTATAAGACTGAATTATGTGGACGTGACGCTTAACTTTACCTTAACGAGAACCGTTGTACCCTAAGCATGCCGTAACCTCGCGAGTGACGGCGGTATCCGCTGAACCGTTCCCGCACGACTCAACTCGTTTTGCTCGGTTAATGCACAAACAAACGCACAATTCGGTTATGTGTTTAGACGCACGCTTAATCAATGTAGAACAATTTTTTGTTTAATGAACATTCAAGTCAAGAATTACTTGTACATTGTAATGCTCAAGTAATACTAGAAGTTTTAAAAAACTGCGTTATCACGTCTGCATATACTTAGTATTATGGTGACTGCCTGTGTTACAGGTATGCCAGCCCAGCGCGTCAACGACGCAGTCGCTCAGTTACGACGTATTCACCGAACTAGACCCCCTCGGCACCGGCCGGAGTAAACCTTACGTTGACAAAAAACTCTTCTTTCAGGAGCTCAAAAATCCGCCAAAGAAAGTGCTCAAAGACCTCGTGTCGACACAGAGCCTTATATCAGACATATTGCCGGTGAGCACCGACACTAAGATAGAGCATTACGGGCCGGCGACGACGATGACGTCACTGTCGCGGCACTCGGGCGGCTCGGTAGCGATCGTCAAGCCGGCGCAGACCGCACTGTTCTCGGGGAACTTTTTCTCGTCCGATCCGTTCGCGGAGACGGATCCTTTCGATAACACTGATCCGTTCTCGGACTCGTTCAAGGACGATCCGTTCACGAGCATGGCGGAGTTCCCCAAGGCGAGCGTGCCGCGGGCGGAGGCCCGGGAGGCGCGCGACGAGCTGAAGGCCAAGCCGCGCGAGCCCGAGCTGCCGCCGCCGCTGGAGAACGGCCGCAGCGTGTTCAACGGCCCGCTGCAGGTCTCCCTGCCGCCGGAGCCCGTGCCCAAGTCGCCGCGCCTGCAGAGACAGGTAACACACGACTACACTCACTGACAATGTGATCTGGCTGTTTTTTCATCATCATTGATTGTAAAGGACTTACCGTTTACGTTATCCATGTTTGTAACTTACTCTATTGCTTTATACTCACTATTTACTTCATTACTTGTGGACTTTTTGTTGATATATTTTCTCCTTAAACGTGTTCTTATATTCTTCAATTCGTTATCCCCAGAGCACAGAGGGCAGCATGGTCCGGCAGCGTCCTCAAGCTCACAAGTTGAGCATAGAAAGCGCCTCTCCCCCACCACCGTTACCGCCCAAAAAGGTGGGGGAAGTGGGCAGCACCCGGCCGCCGCCCCGCCCACCGCACGACCATGATGATGACGAAGGCCCGCCGCAGCTGCCTAAACCTGCCATGCGGAGGGAACCACTGGTCAGTAACCGCTGGCAATAGTAGCTTTAGGTCAACTTTCATGAGTTGTGGTTTTTGGTCGTCAATTTTAAATGACATACCGTGTGTATAACGTGTAATTGCGGTACACCGCACTAATTCAGGTAGCCTTGCTTGCAACGTTTGATATGTATTACTGTAAATGCTTTGTAAATTGTAGTCCGGCGACAAATCTGCCTCTACAGTATCAATTACGCCGAGAAGTATCCGAACGATTTTGTTCCGTACCTGTTGCGGCTGTGGAACTGTGGTTTTATTTCTGACCACTGTGGTACGCGTGAATCTACTACCCGTCCACCCGCTCGCGGAAACCGCAAACAACCGTGCTCACCGAGGGTGTAAAGATGCCTGGCCATTTTTTTTAAATTTCTGTCAATTGCCAAAATTCTTAGTCTTACGTACACAGTCTAACAAATCTCATCAACATTCCAAATGAAGTCGTACTAAAATCCTGTGTGTTGTAAGCAGGCGGACCGTAGCATGAAGCCGCGTCTATCTTCAGCGGCCACCAACAGCAGCGAGGACGAGTACCTGACGCCCGCGCCGCCGCCGCTGCCCACCGCGCGACGCTTCGACATCACGCTCAGCCAACTGCTCACATGCACTATGGATGAACTGGCGCACAGGTACACAAGGGAAACAACTCTTTGGATAGGCCTGTTAGTCTAGTGCCGGGATGGCGAACCAATGGCACGCGTCCCACTTCTGGCACGTGCGGCTTAATATTTTGGGTACGTCATTAATGACGTTTATTAATTCATTAATTCCAATGCACTAGCAAAAATGTTTAAAAACGCTATGAAAAGACGTTAGTCCGGAATTAGAATCTACGACCTTTGACTTGACAGTCCAACGGCCATACCACTAGGCTACCACTGCTGCTAGGTAACGAATTGACATACATTCTCTCGCATCAGTCATCGAATCAAACAAACTACACCTGGACAGGGACGAAGCCACTAGTTGCCCCATAGCAACATATACGTAATAATAATAATCCCTGTATTTCGACTCTGTTCGCTACAGAATTATACCTTTTTTTGTGGGAAATCATCAAATGACTCCGCCCGCTGTTGGCCCTGCGGGAGAGAGTGTTTTAGTGGAGAGGGAGGGAGGCTTTTACTGCCTAAAACCCACTATGTTCCTCCTGGAGCCCTTTGAGTGCCGGAGTCGCGGTAACTCTCACGAACATTCCGCAGCCTCAGATTTGCACCTCACATAAACTATCAGCACTAATCACAGCTATGTACGGGCGAACACAATAAAGCGCATTATCTCTTCCCACGCTCTCTTACTCCCAAACTACGGTAGTCCGACACGAACAGAATGAGATCACGGTGTGTAGACCTAGCGCCATCTATATAGTTCCCGTGTAATGTTCCAGGTTACGAGTCCCTGCCGCTACACTGTCGTCCATGACTCTCCCGCAACTCACCGACTACCTTAGGTCCTACCTAGCTGCCGACAACGATAGAGCAGTAAGTCCAATTATAATAATAATAAATAATATCTTATGTTTCTTTCTTTGTAATATTCATGATTGTGTAAACCTCAGTTGTGAAAAACAACTGAATACTCGTGTCATTGACCTCACACTCAAATTTTTGTTTCCTCTCAACAAATAAAACCTACAGCGAACGCGGGAAAGCAAAAAGGTAGACAATTTATCCTACCTTGCTTAGATTACGAAAGTGAATAACAATAATAATTTCATCAACTTGTTTCAGCATATACACGTTGAGCCATCGACAAGGACTGAGAAAGAAAAGCCATTGTCCACAATATCGGGGCTATCGACCCCTAGCGGTATTCTTGACAAGCCGACACAGAACGACTTCAAACCACAGTTCGAAGACAACTTCACACCAACAGCGGAAATCACAGACACTTTCGTCGCGAACTTCGACGATTTCGACAAAAAGGCCAACCCTTCTTACGACCGATACGCGGCCTTCAGAGAGATACAGGAAGAGGAGTTAAAGGCCAAGTCTATTTTAGACCCTATAGACATCTTAGAGGCTGAACCGAAGCAGGATTCGGACGAGAAAGAACTGACGGCTATCGATAATCTAATGAGGGCTAACCAAGATCGGGAAGTTGACGCTAAGGAGCCGGCCCGCAGTCCTTTGAAGACTTTAGACGAATTGACGCTGGATTCCTTCAATATGTTCCGGAATTCCGTCAGTCCGAAGCCGTCGCAGATCGACGCGAAGATCGAGGATATTAAGTCTGTGATGAAGACCCTTCAAATTGAGAAAGTCAGGAGAAGCACCTCGCCAAGGGATAACGGGCACGTTGATGTCAAGCTGGAGAATACTAATGACAGGTATGTGACTTGATAATGCAATATTGTCATGTTAATGTGTAGCTAGCTGGTCTTTATAGCTGGTTGCTTTTTAGCTTTTTTCTCCAAGGTGGTCTGTAAGAGATCGCTCTTAGCGATAAAACCGCCCATTGTGGCACCTTGTAACTTTTACGTTTGTCAAATCTGTTCCTCAAGTAGTTTACAATAAAAAATATTGTATCTATTTTTTTTAGATTTTTCATGTCGATTATTTTATATTTTTAATATAAAAATTTATTTTATCAATGCAAAAGTAAAACTCAATAACGCCTTCTGCATTAGAAGCTTTTTAAGCTCCAAATATGTCAAAAACATAGAACTCAACTCTAAAACAACTACTGTACATATCTGTGTATCATATTTCTAGGTACGCAGCCCTCCGCGAAATCACAATAACGGAACCACCGCAAGACGAATTCGAGTCTTTACCTCCGGAAGTTCCGAAAGAACGAAAGAAATCCGACGAGAAATCGGACGGATTCGACAACTCCGACTTCTTTGACTGCATCGACAATAGCTCGCTCTCTTTCACACACGTGGAGGACGCGTTTAGGAAGAGCCCGGTGGTGAAGGAGAGGGAGAGAGAGGAGGAGAAGAAGATGGAGGAGATTAAGAAGGAGTTGACGCCTGTGGAGTTGACTCCCTTGCCGGTGAGGGACTTGGCGCCGCCGCCGGCTAGACTGTCAACTGGTTCCATTAGTGATGTTGTTAGCGGGTCGTCGCCTGATACTAAAGGTATGTTGTGTAGTTAGCTGGTATATGTTGCGTGAAATTTTCTTGTGTTATTGTAATTTATTTCGTGACTGTTTTTATCTTACTGTTTTAACGGGACCGTCCAAGTTGGTTGTACAGTAATGCGAAAGATTGTTGCGTTGTTGGGTGGGACACACTTTTGTCCGTGTATCGGTCAATCATCGTTTGATGGCTAACTTCAAAGTCGATACAGATCAATTTTTTCAAAAGTATTATTATAACATGAAAATATAGGTATCGGTCGTGTCGATTACCGACTCATCGAGCTATTAGAGTAAAGGAATAGAGAGTGCCCTTGTGTTTGCTTGTACTATAAATATATGTCCTGCGTAGCTGGCTGGTGTTCTAGTAACACTAGCCGCCGTGGCCGAAATCGGTCAGAAGACATTATTATAACATTAACGTAAGTGAAGCTTCCAAAAGCTAGTACTGATTCTGATGATGATCGTATTGCAGAGAAGATAGTGGGTGTGGTGGTGGGCGGGCGCGGCGCGGCGAGTGGGGCGCGCTGGGCGGTGCTGGGCGGCGCGCCCGCCTCCGCCGGCTCCAGCGACTCGCGCGACTCCGAGCCGCGCGTGCGCATGCGCAGGCCCCGCCACCACGACCCGCCGCTGCGCGCGCCCATCGGTAACTAGCTAAACAACTGAAGTTTCTTTACCTTTATTTTATGAGGATTTTTTTTTTATCTTATATCCTTTTTTTTTTTTTTTCCTAGCCTATAGTGTTCCACTGCTGGGCAAAGGCCTCCCCAAAGTCCTTCCACGATATCCTTTGAGAAGGAAAATTTTTTGACATTTACCGAATAAGACAGAAAGTTAATTTAGAAGCACGGGCTTGCTTTTGAATATTAAACTGACTTGAGTATGGGTACTTAAAAAACTAATTAATCTCTTAGATAGATTTCCAAAAAATATAGGTATCGATTTTTTTTCTTTTATCACGTAATCAAAATTTGAGACTCGGATACAATATGAGTTGAAAACTCATGTGACGTCACTTCTCTGGCGCGCTAAGCCAAGAGTCGCAAGCTTCGAATCCTGTCTGAGGTTTGAATTTTTTCATTGTGTTATTTATATTTTCATTAAGAATAAATATTTATCCAATGTATATGTGAAAATCTATCTGACAGGCTAATTAGATGTTTTTAGTCGATTGCCCAATTACAACCTCTTGTTTGAACGACCTCTTCACACTCCACAACCTCCTTTACAATATCAAGACAAAACTGCCTTGCATTCAATCTGAGCATTTCTAACACCTTTTCAGTACAAACGTCATCATCATCCCGCGACGTGTCCCCGTGGGACGAGGAGCTGCCGCCCGTGACGCGGCTGCAGCGCCCGCCGCCCTCGCACAGGGACAGGGACTCCAGGTGACTTATCATACGATATTGTCTATACTTTTGTGAATAACAGATGTGGTCTTAGACGACAAACGGGACTTATTCGCGATGTGGTTCGATATTTCTTTTCTCTCCCAAAAAAAAAATAAAATCATTAACAGATGGTTTCTTGGAAAAAGTTTTTTTTTCCTTTCGTCTTTACTGAGATAATAATTAATTACTGTTATTTGAGAGTGGTTTTTCGTACAAAAATGATCTATTTTCTAAGTCATAGAGACGCAAAGTCGAAGAAGAATTGACCGTATACGACTAGTTATTTAGTTTTTTTCCCTCAATTCTATTTTGACATACTATATTTTAAATTCAAAACCAAAATTTACTAAAGTTATCGTAATCATCTTCCAGACACAACTCATCCGGCTCAAGAGAATGCCTAGACTCCGGCAGCGGTAGAGAGAAAGACAAACTACGGGACAAACGTGAAATAAGAGACAGAGACATAAGCAGAGACGGTAGAGACTCAGCAAGAGACCGGAGGGACTCAGCAAGAGACTCCGGCAGCGGCCGCGACCGCCGCGACGTCAGCAAGGAGAGGGACCACAGAGACAGGAGGGACCGCCGGAGTAGAGACAGGGAGAACGACTCGTGGGACAGAGACAGGACCTACAGCAGGGAGAGGGAGTACCGCGACTCCAGGAGTAGAGAGAGACTGCCGAAAGACTACAGAGATAAGGATAGGGATAGACATAGGAAGCCACGGCATTCGTATGATGAGGAGGAAGAGTAAGTTTTTTTTATTAAAATCCACAAATTATTCGCCAAACCGTAAAAAAATGTCTCTTTCTCTTGTCTAAATATAGAAGGATCAGTAGGAACTATATTTTTGGTCTGTAAGGAATTAGACCGTTTGATGCGCTTCGAATCTGTAACGAATTAACCTCCTTGTCATGTATAATTTTTACGATTTTGTTCGTGTTTTCCAGCTATAGTGACGGGTGTGGGTCAGGCCGGTCGTCTCCCAGAGACCGGTGGCCGGACCAGCGCTGGAGGAGAGATGGTAATTATATAATTATACAAATTTCGTACTATAACTAAGTAATAGGAATGCCTTGAAATCAAAAGACGAAAATGCCTTTTTTTAAAACTATATAAAGGCTTCAAACTGACATCGGAACAATATGACATTTTCAAGTAGGCGTGAATGGGCAAGTAGGAAGATATCTCAATAAAATAACAATTGTAACACTTAGTTCACTTATTATTCTCTTTAACATAGTCAGACTTATTCTAAAACAATCACGGCTATCTTAGATTAATTAATTAACGTCCACCGAGTACGTGGTTGCGTGCGCGCGTTTTCGACTGTCAAACTCGAAGTCTAGATTGTCTATGATGGCCGCCTCACCAGAGCTCGGTGTTCGCTATGGAATTTGACGTTTCTGATGTGTCACCGTGAAGGTTGGTGACCAATGAGGTTTTGAGGAGCGGATGCGCCGACATATATATTACTTAATCAATATTAGAATGTTAGTATACAGTACTATTAGTAGTGTATTTAATTCTGCAGCGAATAAACCAACTTACATTATTGTTATTTTCATTTCCAGAGAGAAATTACGGATCACTCGGCTGGCGCGAGACGAGGCGCCGAGCAGAACTGAGACAGAGTGAAGATCCTAGCGATAGAAGGTATACCACATAAACATATTTATCATTAACTACACCGAAAAAGTATAGGAAATAAAGTAGTCAACAAAGTTCCTAACAATCTGCTACTACAGAAAGTCATGCCATTTCTAATTCATACATTTTCACTAGATACGGATCAACATTATCCTGGTCGTCACGACGTTCGGGCTCGCGACGTGACGTAGTGCGGGACGTGACGCGCGACGTGCCGCGTGACGTCACACGCGAGGTCGTGCGCGACGTCACGCGGGACCGGGACTCCGGCAGAGAACGGGATTCGGGACGAGAACGGGATTCAGGCAGAGAGCGGGATTCGGGACGGGATACTAGGGAACCTAGAAGGAGAGTTAGGAGGGAAGAACCTCGGCGACCGAGGGATTATCGCTTTAGTAACGACTTCTCTCCGCGAGAGAGGGAACACGCCTCGCCCTTCGATGACTTTACTGAACCGCCCACGCCGACCACTAAGAAACGAGCGCCGTACGCGACCTTGGAGGGGACCAGGTAATATGCTTGTACTTTTTAACCTATTTGTAGTGAGTCGCATGTCAATATTAAGAACAAATTACGATGATGGAAGTTATAAACTTTTACTTCCTGCCAATTCCATGCCGATTCTAAATAGGAAGTAACAAGTTATTTGAGTCATTCATATCGTTGAAGATGACTTGTGTTTTAATTCATTTTCACAATGTATTTTACCAATTTCTACGTGTTTGCAGATTTGCATTCGAGCCGGAAGACGTAACCGCGTCCCCGCTGTCAGTATCGAGCGCGCGCGCGGAGCAGAGCGCGAGCCGCTTCCGCTTCGACTCGGACTCGGTGTCGCCGCGCTCCATGTTCGAGGACGACTTCGGCGCGCCCCGCCCCCGCACCGCCTCCATCGCCGAGGAGGAAGAGGGGGAGATCCCGCCCCTCAGGACCCGCCCCCCGCCCACCACCACCACCCGCGACATCCGTAAGTCTGATTCTATTAACATCTTCACGCGGGAGTCTGATCCCTTCGAAGGCGACGCGTTCTTCGCGTGTACGGGCTCGGACCGCGCCGCCCGGCGGGAGAACTGGCCGGGAGACTTCCAGGGCTTCGACAACGCGTGAGTTGTACTCCGGCGCCGCCACGGACCGGTCCGGTTCGCTCCCACACAGTAGCAGTATTGTGAGCAGCTGATATCCTCATGCCTCCCTTTTTTTAAGTTTCTTGCCTTTAATTCGCGATGTAGGTATGCCCATTGTTACCAGTTAGGGTACCACACGAATGACACTGATCCTTAAATGTAGATGTTTGATTGAGTAAAAGAGATTGTGCTATCTGTGTAACTTAATCTGTCACATTAACTTGTAACAAAGGAGGTTGAATGTTTCTTAAGAATCCTCTTTAGAAAATATCCAACCTCCTTTTATCGTCTAATGTTGGTATCCCTGTGTGATCGCTATTTGCAATCTTTCGTATACCTCTTTCACTCGCTTCTTATTCAAAGTTCCTAAATTGTCTCAGATGTCAATGAAAAAAAAAAGAAACAAATTATGATTAAGCTTTATATTAATGGAGACAGCATAAATGTAGGTATCACGATATATTAGTTGCACATTTGGTTTAGATTCTACGTAATTTGTTAATAATAAGGATTAATAACAAGTGAAAGAATGCAAATAAGGGGTATTGATATTCATCGGAGGTTTAGACAAGTATTGTCGAGAGAGTCTTGCCATAGGAAATAAGTATATTTTTCATAGATCTCGTGTACCCTGTGTAAGGAAAGTCCCGAATAAATGTCTAAAATAATCTCACGTTCATACGCCATTAAGAGTACGTTTCCACTAAGCTTATGAAGCAAGGGATATGTTTTAATAACCAATAGAATCTCTACATTACGAAACCTACGTACGATTTATTGGTTCTTAGACATACGCCTTGCTAACCATTCTTTGCGGAAACGCAGCTTAACGGCCCTTTTAAATACAGCGGAATTTTACTATTTAAATACGTTTTAGATCTAAGTATTGCCATATTTAGACGGAATAGCAACTTAAAACTGAAAATTGTGAGCAATTATAATAAGACCTTTTGTTAGTAAGGTAACGCCGATATTGTTACGTTAACCACGATTTCTAGAGATTTATATCAATCTGCCATTCATTATTTTAATGAAATTCTAGGATTCTCAATTTGTATTACAAGGCACTGGTAATACAAGAACGATTGAAATATAGCTGTTAAATTAACTGTCAATATTTCAAATCAGAATAAAGAAAATGAAAACGAAAAGTGTTTGGTGGATCGATGTAGGTTTTTAAGCATATTATAATGTCGTTTTATTTAACCATTGGAGACCTAGTCGGATATTTTTAAAGGCGTATGCACACTTGATGTTTCTACATAAGTATGTATATACCTTTACATGCAACCTGTGATATGTATAAGCAACACCCTATATTAATTTTATTATAATCAGAAACATTTATTTGAATTGTGTATAATGACTTAATAATTGTTTTAGTAATTATTATATTTAATGTTTTACTTAAATTCTAATTAAAAATAGAATTTTATTAATGAATTAACATTTATTAATGCACTGTTTTTATTAACCACTGACATGTTATAAAACATTGTTTTTATTTATTTTAATATGTGGAGTAAGCTATGTACCGATTACATAAAGTATAAATTTTGATGTAGAGTATTTATTATTATATCAACTTCATTTTATATTAATTTAATGGCAGCATTTCTTAAAATCATGAACGGATATTAAACCAAATCATTCCTTTATTATATTTTTACATGTATGTATTTATATTATACTTAAAACAATAATTTAAAAGGCCAGTACTTTCTTTAACAGTTGACCATGTAACAGGGGGGTATCGGCAAAGAATGATTGGGCACAAATCTGTATAGAATTAAAATGGTAATGTAAATATTTTGCTACGATGCATCATGTGCTGGAGGCGCTGTGTAAATCCTTTGTAAATAATATTGTTTTGTAAATAGGTAACATCGACGACAGGACATTTGAGCTTTAGTGTGGTTTTAACATTGTGGTACTGTCGGCAACAAACCGCCGGCAAATATAAGCATTTGTTTGGTTTAGTAATATTTTATAACAATAGCCACTAGCCAGTAGTCTAAAGGTCCAGATAATTATTATTATTGTACCTACGTGCTCTACGTACTTGAAAGAGTACTATTTCGTTTGTTGGCGACAGTATCTACAAGTTTATTTATGTTTTACAGTCAGGCAAGGTGCTGTGGTCGATGTTAGCTTGCTTCAATGTTACGGCACGGTATCTTTTGTATTGAAACAAGACGACTTAACGAAATGCATAATAACATGCATTCTTTATTCCAATAGAGTAACATTTTATATCATATTTCGTGGGAGCACAGGTTTCATAGACGGTAACACGCATTTTCTTAGTTGTACATTTTCATTTTGATGCATTTTTTGTAGATTTAGACAATCTCATTAATTTAAATGTAACTTTATTATGTTTTATTGTATTCTTATTAAGTTTTGTGATAGACATACTCTGTGAAAATTGATTCTATGTTGAGCGTCAATTAAGCTCTTATGATATTGTCGGAAGTTATGTTTAGTGAATCATTACTGTGATAATTTTAATTTATTGTGATTTTCTTAAACGACTTTGTTTACTTATGTTTTAACAGTTACAATGTAAAAGGCAGAGCATAAAGCAATTAAATAAATTTGTAAAACAAAATGTCTATTTCTAACTTAAAATAATATTGACCTTATTATGGACCTAGAAGCATTATTTGTTTAGAATTGTACAAATATGGCGGGAATTGCTTCGCTTGCTAAAGTACCTCATGTTGGTACAATTTTGAAGAGGAATGTATTGATATCTGATAATTAATTATATGTACCTCCAATATAACACTAACCCATAATCATTGATAGCGATGTAACGAATGTATTCATGTAAACTAAGGTTACCTATGAACTAGTAATGATGACGTCGATTTTGTATTAATGTATTTTTTGTACATAATGTAGCTAGAGGAAATTAATTATGTGCAATTATTACCACCTCTATGGCGCAATACCAAAGGTATTTATGTTCTGTAACTGTTGTGTAAAATACTCGAAGTTATTAAAATTATAACGAAACGATCGAATTTATGATGTTTTATTTACCTTCTGAACTGGTTTATTAAGAACGAACAATACTTTTCGCTTGCTATGGGTTTGTTTGCTATCCATAAAAATAATATACTGAACCTGCAACTTAGGTAAAGGGAATTTTACAAATTTTCTGGTTAAATAATTATTTTTATACCCCACTTAATGTAGTCAACTTTCAAAGTACCGGTAAATTAGTAATGAGCAAGTCATTTGAGCAAAGGGAGTTTAATCCAGTCTGAGTAGATACCTAAAGACTGACGTCAGTCCAAGTTCTCTTAACGACCTATTCGACCAAGTAAACTATCAAGAAATACCTTACAAATGGTTCGTTGGACATAACTTTATAGAACATTCGTATCTTAATTCTATTCGATGCCCATTGATGTAGAAAAATGTATTACACATACTTATTTACATTGTTACAAAATTGTTTCTCTTCTGCAGACGATTGTGTAAATATACACGTCAGAAGTTCTTTTACTCTACAATTCAAATTAAGTGTAAACAACGTTATTCATATCACAGATATAAGAGTGTTCATTGTCATGTAGTTAAATTCTGTAACATCAGGCTTTTTCGCATTTGGTAGATTTTTGGTAAGTAACTTTTTATGGAATTTAAAATAAAACGCAGAGTGACAGCGCCCTTGACTCGTAACAGAAATTTTAGATCTGGTAACTTTAGGTCATGCGTCACAACTTGAGATGGTAAGCTGTCAAAATTTTTTGTCAAGTCTGAGTGTATCAACAGCTGTTTTACATTTTTATATACGTAAATTAATTAAAATTGGGTTACAAAAGGTACTTTTGTGTTCCTTATACAGGTCATGGTAGATTTTATTAGTACTAGTGTTGTATATAATAATGAAACAAAGGTAAGTGTAGTGAGAGAAGAGCGTAGTAAAGAAGCGCTATGTTGTTTACGTGTAACAGACAAAGATGTTTGTTTGTACAGGGCTCGCCCGATGCAAGGCGGAGATGATTTGGTGGCCTATAACATGGGCAAGAAAACCGACGCTCCCGACCACAGTGAGATACAGTTACACAGAATAAAACCCCAGGAACATTATATAGAGGCACAAGTTCAGGAAGGCGACACTCTACAAGCGATCGCATTAAGATTTTATTGTTCTGTAAGTATAACTCCATGAAATATGTAACTACTAATGCCCGCCAAGTGCAATTTGTTAGCAATCTACAGTTAAGATTGTTTCAATTAAATTCTCATTACCATAAGAGTTATGTTATCATTGTTATCTTGTATATCGTTACTTAGTTGTTTTCGGCACTTTCAGATATCAGAACTTAAGAGGATCAACCACATTCACAAAGATAACGAAATATTTGCCAGACGGACTATTAAGGTGCCTGTTACACCTTACTCTGTGTTGACAGAGCTCATTCCATCACAACCACCGGAAGCGACGCCCTCGACGTCCAACACGACGTCAAACACGACGTCGAACACGGTCATACAGGAGTTGTTAAATACTAGTAATTATAATGGACTATTGAACCAAAATAATATATCTATAAACACACCGCAGAAGGAAGATTTGCAGTGTTCTATAGACTGTAACACAGTTGTGATGAACAGTACTTTGACGCCGTCTGTAGTGCCTTACACTGACTCTGAGCAGAATGAACAAGCCACAGAAGATACTCAACTCTTGCCAAGTAAGGAGAAGATCTCTGTGGAAGCCGTTGTGGTGAAGGAACTAACTTCCCACGGGGCTGACTTTGGACTGAAGTGGTTCCACTTAGTGTGCTGTATGCTCATTCTAGGCGTTGTGATACCTCTTGTATATGTTATGTTTTACTTAGACAAACATGAACATTCTGAAATTTCGGATCTTCCACCATTACACTCAAATCGATGACTGACTATATTCGATCTGATGGCAAAGCTTTAAGTCGTGATGGTATTTGTTATAAATCAATTTTATATATCACTGTAAGGGGACACAATGTGATTCTTTTAATAAATTATATCATTATAAGTACATATCAAACCTACTTTTATTCAATGTTGTGCAAAAGCAAGGATTAATTGCCTTGCACAGATTAATTAATTTATACTTACTACTACATAAGGCAATGCCGTAACAAAACATGAATTAATTTATTCATTTAGTAGGCAGGTATTACAGTAACCATTAATTAACTTTATAATAATTCCATTCCATTTATTTTGGTTTTAAAGTAGAAAAAAATTACAATTAGCACCTTTTTAATGCGATTACTTTTATTGTTTCCACACGTAATCAGTTTCGCGCCTTATTCCGTTTCGATAATTTTTATGCAAGTACATGCTTGAATGCCTATATGCCATAAGCGCACGTACCTATCCTAGGTTGTAATACTTGTAATAGCCTATTGCATATGTTTTACAGTTATGATAAAAACTTTGAGATGACTATATTTTGCAATAATACATGTTTGTTTATTTTCATTGAATTTACTCACATTCAACATCATTGTATTGAATATAATATGCTTTCATACGCAAATACGTTCCATACTTTGTATGACATTATGATCAACATAACAAGTGTACGTAATCTATATTCTTTTAACAAAGTGCTGACATAAACAGCAATGTTTTACAGGACAACAGTTAGTATTGACTCGGACACAAAGACATCTAGTAAATAGATGACCAATAGTCTACAAGGAAATTGTTAAGGAAGTACACTTACAACATGGTTTATAGGGAAAAAACAGACTAGTCCAGATAGCCACGTAAATATATGTATATGTACGTTGCATTTTATTGTACCCAGACCTTACGAAAAACAAAGAATAAAATGCATGTTTTTAAGTTGCTTTTATGAAGTCGTACTTTTTAATCAAATGATCGTCTGCTCTTTCATACTTCCTAAGAGCTCTAACAGCAAAGATTCAATTAATTAATTCTAAAGTAGTTAATTGAAGTATGATTGTATGATACTATTTTATTTAGCATCACATATATTAAAGTCAAGTATTTAAAAACAACTCCTAAACGACTGTGATTAATTGAAAATATGTATTAACATTATGCATGTAATTCTCAAGATATTTGCAGATGCAGTTTTAGATAAGAGGTGGAGAACAAAGAAAAACGATAGTGTCATAAAATAAACTATTTATTTTTCTTGCTATCACTTAAAAATACATCGATGTAACAAATAAATCGGTAAATCATTGACACAATCTTAGTTAACACTCTTTTACAATTACATATTAATTATGATAAATGCATTCTTAAATAGTTAAAACCCGACCAGAGAAATAAAACAGGAGGATATTTTATATGAGAGTCGTATCTCGTGAGAGATACTAGGTGCAAAGTATGGTCGCCCTCATGAAAGCGATAACACGTCAAGCATAAAGGGCTACTGTGAAGTTTTTTACAAACAAGGCAAATGATTTATATTTAAATTTGTAAAACTTCATCTTTGAATCCCTCATTAAAATATCATACTGTATATCACACCATTATTGCATATAATTATTATATTTCAAGATTAAACAAGACAAAATATAGCCTAGCATATTCTACGATTAATAAATCAAGTCAAAAAACAAAGTTGACAAATACAATTTCATTGAAACATGCAACAAACTCAACATGGTACATAATATATTTTCCTGGTAAGGCTTTGTCACTATGTACAGATAATTAGGTGAGCCTCGGATTGATACTGTATAAAATTAATGACGTGATCTGAGGTGACAAAAGTAAAGCTTTTGATATTATTATAAACACACTTCGAAATCGCAGCTGCTATTAGAAGTTCCCACGTCCTCCGAGATTCGGGTTACTCTCGTGCACACTGGAATAATAAAATAGTAGTTAGATTGTGCTGTAGCCATAGGGTGCATTAACAGTTTAACAGTGGGAATATATTGTAATGGCCATGTATCAGTATCCTATGAGACTGGTTCAAGACTAACATGGAGTCCATTATGTCAAGCTGCTCACAACATAGTTGTCATGTACAGTCGGCGGTGTTTGATTATGAATAAGTATTCCCAAGCAAGTACACACAGAACAATATTAAAAGCACACGAAAATAAACAATGTTAGTTTTACAGATACAGGAGCAACACGGAAGAAGTCTTGATCCGAAGAATTCGCCAACGCTTTGTAGGGAGATTAGTGATTTCTTGTTACTCAAATCAAAACAACAAAATCACTAGTCTTCCAAACAACTCGAGGCTAGTGGTTGAGGCCCGTTAGTTGATGAACACCTAGAAATGTTAATTACCATGTTGTTAGTCACAATAACAGATCAAATGGGTTAGAACATACAGTGGTGATGAATGATAACGTAAGTACAAAGTTTCTAGTGATACAGATAGTAAGAACAATTGATCGACGACATTGCAAGAATGATATTACATTGTGAACACTCGTTTGAGATATCTACGCTCCCTCTACTAACAACTGTGTGCAATTTTACCTGAGCATCACAACATCGACGTCACACAGTCAAATCCGTTCAACAAACTCTACTTAATCTTAGTTTGGTTTGGTGCCAACTCAGGGAACTCTTCAAACATTCTATCGTCAAAATAATATTGTGTTAGTAATATTGAATTAAAGTGATAGTAAATGTTTCAGGAAAATCCTCAACCAAATTAAATGTTAACAGCACAAATCAGTTTGACTGGCAATATTAGCGATGACTGTATGGTAGTTATTGTAATTAATGTTGACATGCTTTTCAATTATTTTATTATATGAACATTGACACATGATATTGAGATAACATGATGAAGTAGGCCGACAGCGGTAGCTTATTTGAGTAATGAATCAATTGAAATAACTCATCTTGTGATCTCTGTTTGCAAAGGATGTCAATTGAGTGGGTCGTGTGGGCTGGCGTGGGACAGACATGAGTAGCACACATAGGGGTGTATAAGACGCACCTCTGCTGCAGCAAGTACTGCGCCATCTGGATGCGCTGCGGGGTGCCGGTGATGGTGATGATGCGGTCGGTGGAGCCCGGCAGCGGCTCCGCGATCTCGATGCCCGCGCCGCTCTCCGCGCGGATCTTGCGGATGCGGGATCCTGCCTTGCCTATTATCGCACCGGCCAGCTGGAATATTCAAACATGTCATTTTATAAATTTGCCCAAAAAGCAACAAAAAATATTTATCTTAAAGTGATTGAGTTTAATTTAGATACTAAAGAATACTAACATCTTTGGGAATGGTGACTTGTGTGGTGGTGTCCTGCTGGCTGCCGCCGTTGTTACTGAAGTTTCCACCACCATTGCCACCACCGCGGCCACCGCTAAAGTTTCCTCCGCCGAAGCTCCCGCCGCCGCCGCCGCCACCACCTCCAAAGTTCCCTCTGGGAGGTCCACTGAAGCTGGCGCGAGGACCGGGGCCACCGAAGTCGTTGAAGGCGGGCCTGGGCCCAGGCGGGCCGTTGCGACCCATGGGAGGGCCACGCGGGGCCGGGCCGCGCCCCGCCGGGCCCATGGGCGGCATACCACGCGGAGGGCCGCGCGGCGGGCCCCGGGGCCCTGCTCCCCGCGGACCACCACCGCCCTGCCCACTACCGAAACCTCCATATTCATCCGCATAGAAGTCATCGTAATTGTGTGGGTCGTAATTTTGTATTGCGCCTTTGATAGGAACCTGAAAATTTAAAAGTCTTAAAAACTTGGACTTTACACTATTACCTTAAATAATGATATTCACTAACGAACAAACATGGAATTAGTTTTAGTGTCTGCCTGTCTGTACTGACCTGTCGGATGAGGTCGAGCACCTCCTTGACGCCGGCGGCGACGGCCTCGGCCTTGCCCACTAGCTGCACCACACGCTCCATGCTTTGCGGCGCCGGGTTCGAGAAGATCTTCAGGCGGGCGCCCGTTTTCTGAAAGTCACTTCATTATTTAACAAATCCCCAAAAAAAAAATTCGATCTTGAGACACTAACTGTAAAATTACATTTATTTTATTAAAATCGCGAATATCGACAAAATTTGAATATATATGCTAGAAAAGACGCTGAAGTTATGAAAATAAAATAGTTTCGGTACCTATTTGACAAGAAGAAAACATTTTTGAAATTTAGCTTTGAAAGAACAATAAGTTCAAATGTATCAGCTGCGACTTCGCTAATTTACAAGAATTGAAATAAGACAAAGCCACACTTAAGAAAAAGATAAATAAGCTGTCATAAAGTAACGATTAATCGGAGAGAAAACAAATACAACGCCCTACGGAAGGACTAATTACATAACATATATAAAATAATGTGTCTGGACATGTTTACGGGTCGCGACATAGTCAGGCTGTTATGGAGTGGCATGAGAAATCGATGGTTGATCAATTACCGATATTAGATAACGTCATGGTCTGCGATGGCTGGCTGATGGCTCTCTCCGTGCGGTTGACGTTTGACAGGCGGCGGGGCGCATGCGCGGCGACATCGACCAGCGCACGTGGCCGCCGCCCGATCACGCACAAACAACCCTTCGCTACCCGCCCTACAAACATCCGCGCGACGCACCGCAACGCACACATACTACGAGCCAAAGTTACTCAATACCGACGCGCACCTCAACTACTACAACTCACTTCACAGTCAACGCGGATTCAACACTACACTGTTTCATTTAGACTGAAATGTTCACTTGGATGTAGGTCGTACGAGTAGAGGCCAACGTAAGCTATCGCGCAAGTGATCGTAAGTCGCGAGTGTGGAGCGCGGTGGAGGCGACCATCCCTCGAGGGTTGTCGGGCGCGGAATGAGCGCGGAGCGAGTGCCGGCGCGTGCAACACCTGCCGACCTCCCCTCCTTGCACTTGTGGGGCTCCGCGGAAAGCTCGCACGCGCCACGCCTACGCCACGCTCACCACACGCCGGTATTAGCGGCGTGTGGCCGATATTCGAGCGTAGAGATGGCACACTTTTACTACGTTTAGAATTAAAATATAATTGGTAGGGCGGGGGCTTAACAATTTAACTACAGCCGTCGATTGAATTAAGCTTTACCTTTGATTAATTAATTTTATTTATTTGGACCAATTTTTTACTAAAATAATTATTTAAATAACCGTGGCGTCTGCGATGTTCGCCACCCACACCAAGTCTTAAGGTGTCAGCCAATATGAAAAGGAGTAGTTTGATAGGTCAACGATATACGTTATTAGATCCAAACTTTCACTATTTCATTTCCGCAAGAAAACAAAACGATACCGACGAACTGCGATTTTTGTGTGTGAAAATGTACGATCTCTACAAATAATTGTATAGTCCGTCTAAAACATATTACAGTTCAATGTTCCTGACGCCCACGATCAATCATAAACTTAGCCCGTCCCGTCTACCCGTAAAAGCTTCTGCCATTATTTTAACACCATTTATCTTGATCAAAAGAGAAGCGTCGTTCTCTGTTAACCTAGCGCAGCTCACATGGTTATTAGTTCTTAGATACTTTTAGCTTAAAGAATAAAGCGTGAACTATTTAGGAAGTATCTATATATAGGACAAATCCTAATTAATACAATTCACGTTTCATGTTTCGGTATGCGGGCCCAAAATATCGGCTGCGGGGTATTTCCCATGGGAGGCGGCCGCTAATCAGCTACTGAGCAAGTCGTAATATTTCCAAACCGGCGTTAACATTATTCAGATCAACTACAATTCCCCGAAGCACTAAACAACGTCGCTTGTATAATCATAATTCTCGAGTATGTAACTTAGTATTCCGTGTAGTCAAACTACGTGTAAAGTCAAATTTAATGTATGATGTAGCTTTATGTTAATAAAAGTTGTTTCGGTCGATATAATTCAAAGCAAAGAAGCCTTACGAGCAGCGGTGCGATTCGATCGGAAACGGAAGCGGGCAGCTCGCGTGCCTCCGTAATTGTGGGCGACACCGCGACAGCCGAGCCCGGTGTCACCCGCGCCTAATTACACCGACGACATGTGTATGCCGGCTGCTATCTGTTGTTTGTCTAAATGTACACAACACGACAGCCGTACTGCTGAATACTGTCCCACATTATTACAACCCTTAATAACGGGGTGGCATTATGATTGGTGACAGTGTCATGAGAACGTTCCTGCACGTATCCGCTGTCACAGTTTAAGTACATGCAATACAGAGGATGTGGAAGTTCACAAAAAGTTTCCCGCGTCACGTGCGCTGGGCCCGGTAACCCGACGCCGGCGCCGCGCGTTTCCGACGGATGAAACCCTATAACACGTGATACTCCGAGCCCTTCAGCTAATTCACAACCAGCACCGAGCACGGGGCGCCAACAATGGCTTTTGTTTTAAAGTTTCGAAAACAACTTCAAAAGTATTCTTGTTTACGGATTCTGAAGTCATTGTGAAAGTTACAGCAATCACGTGCTCTAGCAGGGTTTAAAATAAATTTGTTTTCCTTTGCTGTCGTCATTACAAAGCTTCAAGTTAAAGTTTACCTGCTCGATTCAAATATATAAAAAGCAGCGGATGCGACACCATATGTTTGAAATTTCTATTTATGTAAGAAAAGAGGCCTCGCCGGGCGAGAAGCATTGTGCAAGTAGGTAAGGTAGGCTGGGTGGAGCCCAGGTGCGAGCGCGCTTTTTGTGCGGCCTTCCGGCGCGCGGCGGCTGCGGGCGCACCTGCCGCAGCTGCCGCCGCACGCGCCGCGCGACGCGTCGCCTGCTCACACTACACTCACTTCAAGAAACTGCTAACCCTGCCCTAGGTACGCTCCACACGTGAAGGTCGCTAACCTCCTATTAATACCGTTTTCGCACATGTTGATTCACTTGCATTCGACCTACCGTTAATAATAATTCTTTTTGCACGAAACACAATGAGACCTTTGTGTTATTGAAAGCGTCTCTATTCACATATTTTTTATGTGGAACGAAATTTCATAGGAATATTGTTAATTCAACAGTACATGAGGAATTTTGTGTCTTGTTAAATTGGAGCCGTAACTTATTTTACAAAGGAACAAGGAGAACAGCTGATCGCCACAAAAAAAATATAAAAGAAAAAGTGAACCAACATGGACTCAGGTAGAAAACGATCAAGTTTGTGAATTATATCCGGAGAACAAAAACATTGTGCAGAGTATTATTTGAGAGTCGTTTATAAACACCAAGACGATGCAAACCCGTCCCCTAACAGCCTGTGAGAGCTATCCATTTTTTAAACGAACCCGAAATAAATTGACAATGTAATGCAAAACCACTGAAAGCCAGTCTGCAAAGTTGTCAGTTACGACGGACACCGCACTCACGGTCTCGTTTTAAAACTTCCAACTAAGTTGGGCGAGTGGTAATTGATCCACTGCGATGCACTCCGCCGTTATGCAGACGCTTTACCTTGTTTGTTCGCCGACAAGTTATGAAATCTAGTCTCGGAGCTTTTGGAAGTGATACGCTGCTAACAAACAGTGGCTTTGTAAAGGCAATCGCTCTTTGTTTTCAGGAGCGAGGCGAGCTACATGTTATAGTTATTGCGTTGTTGATGTAGCTTCGGGGTTTTAAAAAATACAATGTCGATAGTCAGATAAAGGTTTGAGATTGTTAGCGGACGGCAGCTGCCTTTGCATCTGCCCAGATCCCTATGCACCGGCACCACGTGGCCTGAATGCCGCTGCGGGTCTGCACGATAAAAAATCCTTAAGTATAAGTGAACCTTCGCTCGACAGATGACTGCTAACAAGTCGTTAAAGCAAGCTGCATCTGCTTGCCACCTCAATTACTGCCCGTAGATAACGGAACACATTTTATCGCATCAGATACGATGATAATAATATGTGAAAGGTCCTTGCAGTTGGCAAAAGCTCTTATTAATGAGCTCTACAAAAATAATTCCTATAACGTTAACTGTGGAATAAGTTCCTGTGTTTATCACGGTCTGAAATGACGGCTTACAATACACAAATACTTCAAGCTAAGTACTTACCTCTCGCAGCTCTTTGATCTTCGCTCCGGCCTTCCCTATGACGCAGCCGGCGCGGCTCTGGTGGATCAGTAGACGGACGTCCAAGTCTTCGTTCGTGCTCTTGACACCTCCCTGTTTAAATATGTCAGAGTGAATAAAGTGCTTTAAAACAAATAATAATTAAGGGTGAAGCCCTTTTTTGATATAATCTTAAACGAAAAATCAATAATTTTGGAATTTGCTTGTAACTGGTTAATAGATAATTATGATGGTATATATTGTTTTTGTACTGTGATTTTTGTAATGTGACTTTGTATTTTTATTTATGTAGCAATAAATGTCTTTTTATTTATTTATTTTATTTAATTTGAACAAAATGACTACTTACTTCTGCCAGACAGGGCAGTATTTCTTTAACGATTTCCAAAATCGTGTCGACATCAGGCGCCGTAATGGATAGAACCCTGAAAAACCAGCAACATTAACACCCACGTCTAACGCAGTCTAGGCCAGTATAAAATCACAGCACAATATTAAACGGTTCAAATATATCAACGGTCAGGGAGGTCTGGACTCAATAGTAACTGAAGCATGATGCGATGAAACTTGATGTCCGTACGTGTTGTACTGAATATATAGATGCCTTCCAGCGTGGAGAGAAGTAAGTAAGTAACAAGTGATAGGATTCAGTCCTAAGGGCACAGACATAGCGGCTAATGAGCGAGATACAGGGACACCGAGGTCGTGAAAGTAAAGATCAGAAGGCGTCCAGTGCGACACAGTGCAGTCCTGCGGATGTGATGAGGACGGGAGCTCGAGTACGGAGTAAAGCGCCTAACGCCGGGAGCTAATGATATATTTAACAGATTCCAACTCCTGACTGTTGACGAGCAGAGTGCAAGAGCTCCGCTCGGGCTGTATTAAGTTGAGAGTAGATGTTGGCGATATAGTTTACCGTTCGGGGCCGGGGCAATCTGGGACTGTTATAGAGGCTTTGTACTGCGTGGCGGGGCGGCGGGTGCGGGGCAGCGGCGTCCGGCGGGGCGGGACCGGCAACCAAGACACGCTGTAGCGGCGCGCCGCGCGACTACACCGCGGCCAGGCCCAGCCCTGGGCCGCGCTACGTGCGGGCTGGGCCTGGCCGCACGGCCCGAGTGTAGTCGCGCGGCGCGACGCGCTACTGCCCACAGGGGCGTCTCGGGGGCGCTAATCACCTGCAAACTGGCTGCCGGGGGGTTATTCTGTCTATAAGTCTACGGACTCGCCGCTGTCGTAAGACTCGATGCCGAGATCAACTATCGAACCTTACGCTCTTCTTTGTTCGCAAGATTCTCTTATAATTTTTATAAGACAGACGAGTATAGCATATTTTATGATTAAAGCTAGAAGATTCGGGTCTGGTAGGCTTTTTTATTACCCAATAGAGAGCAGTACAGTTTTTTAGAGTTTATAAGATTGGTAGACGTACCTGTGGCGAAAAAATGTTAAATGTTTAATATGTATTAACTAATTAGAAACATTCAGATAGACAAACAAAATAATATAATTTATGCTAAGTTACACTTACGGTAATATGAAATTCGTAAAGGACTACGCAAGACTATGTTGATTGTAACAGTACTTGTAAATACCTGCCATTGCTTGAAAAGCTTATAAAAATACATTAATAATGAACGAAGGACTAAATTATATGACCTAAATAGAAATACATTATAGAATATCAAGCCGTATTGATGAAACGAGTCTACTCGTAACAATCCACTACTTACTTCATGAGTAGCTGCCTACGTTAGTGGAAATACTGACCTGATTCCTTAGCTTGGAAATATTTGCGCCGCCCTTCCCGATGATCGAGCCCGCCACCTGATTGAAACATAGAACGCTTAAAAATGTGGGATAAAATAGGACTTCAGCAGTTGTATTGAAGGTTTCAATTTCAGATGTATATTTGCTGCAACCTTTGAAACCTACCTTGCTCGGTATGAGGAAGGTGACTTCGTCGTCGTTTTGGCGTGGTCGTTTCTGCGCGGGCCCTTCATCGCCGTATGCGTCTCGCTTCATTTTACCTAAACAATACAACATATTTCAATTAATGAAGTGCCAAAATACTAACAATTTTTGGTTAGAGCACTACGCTATTTCAGAGGCTCACATAAATTCAATAATTATTTTGATTGGAAACTGCCAAAAATTATACGTTTATTTTTTACAATAACCTACTACTAAAATCAAAATTTATTGATGAACCCGATTGAGTAATAAAATTCTAAAAAAAATGAGAAGAAAGTGTATTTCTAAAATAATTTTACGTTCCGTTACAATTCAGCGAAATTCGCTTTGACATGACATTTAAGGTACAACGGGTACCGCGTATTCATACGCTGCGATCATAGGTTGGATACAGTTACAATGTAACTAGATTATCCGGATAATAAGGGGCTAAAGCGACCTTAGTCCTGGGAACCGGATGCAGGACGTGACTGGTAGCGAGGTACGTACGACCTACATCGGCTACATCCTCCCTGCGATTAACCCTAGCCGCTACTAGATTACAAATGTATTGTATTGTCTGTCCTTTATTGTCGTGCGGATGAATACTCTTTTTAACCGACTTCAAAAAAAGGAGCAGGTTCTCAATTCGACCGTATTTTTTTTAATGTATGTTTCTCTATTTAAAATTAAAAAAAAAAATCTAAATTGATTAAATTTAAAACAATTGAATTTTCTTTGACATTCTTCGTTATAATATTTTTTGTTCTAGAGATTGAATTTTGCTTGAATATAAGCGTTTTCCAGGGAAATTTTGAGTAAGAGGAAAACTCGAGTCATTGATTAAAATAAATGATATGAAATAATATGTTTTTTGCCCAGCAATTAAACAATCAATAGATTTTAAATAAAAACGGAAAGGTAAGTTTATATTAACTAATAAAAAATTGACTATGAGTTTCGGTTATAACTTTATATTTATAATTCCAAAAATCCATTCAGGAAAATAAAACTGCTGTTATTGCAATAAAAAAAATTGTATCTGTATTTTGCTTTTATATTTTTGCTCTAACAGTTTCGTATCCGTTTCCGTTTAGCCGCGCGGCGTGGGCCAGAAAGTGTCCGGTGGCAACCGGTGATTTCATTACAATAAAAGGGAATCCACTTATCAAGCACTTCAGGTTTTTTACGTCGAAGCGCGACGCTGACTTATATTTTGAACGGTATTACAGTTTAATGTATAGATACAAGTAATTCAGTAGAATGCTTGTTAAAACCCTGGTGAGCCGACCCGCAAGTTGTTAAGTAAATTAAAGTCTGGGATGTTAACTGGGTCGTTAAAATTTAAATACCATTTAGAGTTCTACGATCACACAGAAACTTTTAAAACAATTATCTGTAAAGTTCTGAGGCAAGTCTCTGATGGATAAGCTCTAGCAATTAGCTTAAGTAAGCGATATTTTTGAAACATAACTAAAAAACAGCCGTTCTATTGTATTGTGCATTTTTATTTATATCGAAGTCGTTATCGGCGCTTTATTAAATTTATACGTTCGAATAACACAACAGCTTAATGACTTAAGAAATAACGAGGCTCTTGTGGGGGATAAGGTAAATATTTTTGCAGTAATAAAACCGGCTAATTAGTGGAAAATGCTCGTTATTCATAGAAATAGCTTTGGCGAAAAGATTTTCCTTTCTTTGTACCGTAACGTCATTTGTGACTTTGTGCATTTGTTTGGAATTTAATTATGGTTTGCCTAAGCTGGATGCATGTCGCAAGCACTTGAATATTTTCAAGCTAACTGTGGTTCGTGTTATAGTTTTACTTGGAAACTATTACAGGAACAGAGTTGGCGTGTCGTGCCACTGAGCTTGCTCATAACAAACTGCAGTCACTTATAGTTTATATGACTTGGTATACTTTGTTATTTACGCGACAAATAATATTGTACGTTTTTAAGAAAAAAAGTAGTTTTATGATTGGGACATGATCGCAACCACGCATGTCAAAAATTGCATACGCAGTGTCTTTAATTTTTTTTTAAACCTATTTCGTCATGACACACATTTATTTAGACATTATAAACCTAAAATTGCATTGCACTTATTACATAAACCGTGTTATTTTAAATCAGAATTGACAAATAAAAGTCAACCGTAAGATTCTTAGATTTAAACGTATCTATTGAATTTAATCCGCGTTACTCAAGAATCGGGCCTAAATCCGTAAACGTTTTTAACGCCAATGAAATTATAGAACAAATAAAAGGCAGATTTCTGTGAATTGGTCCAAGGGTGCAGACCGTGCAGATGGCACGTTAGCTCAGCATATGTTAATGCGACCGTCTGCCGGGCAGCAGGTGAACGGGGTCACTGACACCCCGCAGGTGCACGCCTACATTCGCAACCCGCGATTCAGTTCGCGCCACAAAGGGTACCGATACTACTAATACTATCAAATGACCGAAACACAATGTTTTGATTACCGGAATAGTGAATAAGAAACTTAATGTTCCTCAGATTTTAAACGAAAAATATTATTAAAGAAAAATATTAATTTTATAAGATGGATTAACGCGAAATAAGCCGTAAAAATAGTAACAAAAACCTAGCAAGTAGACAATACGCAGAAGAGCGCAGGGGGCAATGCTAAAATCACACAATATTGAAGCAGAAAAGCTTATAGAATAAAAACGAGGTTAAGGACAACCAAATCATAATTATGTTCGTGAATAGAACAGGCGGGACTGTCGGGGCCCGGAGCCGCCCCGGCAGGTGTTCGACACACAAAGACCGACAACATACCTAAAGACCAAGGAGCGCAAAAAAAAACATTAATAAAAACCTACGAACAACCGTTGATCAAAATGTCACTACCAGCTGTCCTGCCGCTATCTACTATAACTCTACCTAGTATTATAACTACAACCCTTAACGTTTTATTTAATAACCTAACAAAAGGAATAGACTTTTAAGTCATAATTCATGATTTTATTCAGTTTTATTTCGTGTGAAACAAAAAGCCACGACTCAGACGGGACGTAAAAATAACTCGATTGTCAAGATTTACGAGGAACGATAAAAATATAAAGGGTCTTTGGAAAACTGGGAAAACCAAAATAAACGGCGCGACGTATTTCAAATAAACAGGTTTTTAAAATAACGGGTAAAAAACATGAAAAATCGCGAGGAGAAATACTCACCGAGTTATTTATCAGGAGCGATTAGGCAACGGCGGTATACTCCTAAAACAATAGAGAAGCGAATTAGATTAAAGAATGAAAAAAATAAAATTGAAAATCGCGAAAATTTATAAAGAAACCTACATTGTAGCGAGTTAGTAGAATAGAGAGCGCGTGAGGCTTCATGGTGGTCGGTTTGGTTCGCGTCTAGTAGTGAAGACGTCCGCGAGTAGACTGACATCGTTCTGGCTCCGACGAGCGTTAAAGCACCCCCGAGACGCCGGGGCGCCGGAGGTGCACATGCGCGCCACCCGCCGCCCCGTCAATAACACCCTGCCTCTCATTGTGCCCCGGAAACGACGACTTAACGAGTCACGCCGCAAGACGACACCCTGTTCTATGTCTAAGCCAACCTAGATATCTCCTACAACCTAACTAAGATTACTTGTTATCCGTAGCTAAGCATCCCGCACACTGATTTACTATGTCTCAAGTAGTCTCGGCTGAATCGCGACAACACTGACGTTTAAGACGTTTTACATAATCAAAGATCTGCATTTTCCATGCATCTATACTTTAACATTCAGGTTTTTTTTTTTCTATAAAAGCTATGTAGAAATATTATCCTGTTATCTGTATAATACCATCAAAGTATAACCTGGTGGCGTCATCTACATTTTTGATAGGTGCACGAACTACGAAGAGTAATGTAACATAATAAATATACGAGGTGGTAACTCTAGCATGCGACACTGTCATTACGGACCACTAATGTCCACCTACGACTTCACTTAACAAATTGACCACAATAAATGGACGTTAAATTCGTTGTTCTAAGTCCAACTCAATGATAATAACATTAATAACCTTTTAGTTAAACGTAGCTGTTCCTTGATTCGGGAATGATGAAGCGATTAACTGATCCCCGTGTGATTATTTCGGATTGGCATAAAATATAGTCTAACACTCACGAAATTCAATTTCTGATGTAACTTAAAAATAAATAAAATAGTTCTGGAATCATAGAAGGATTAGAATTTGGGCACGAGATTCGAAAGAAAACATATAACGCAATAGGTGCATTATCTGTTTTGCTTTTTTTTGTTAGTTTTCCGGGAATCAGCGCGGGCGCAAATCATTACGTCCTTAGATAATTGGCAATTAACTGCTACGCGATTTGTTGCCGTGTCGTAGAGCTTTTCGTTACCACCATAAACACAGCCTAAGCTTAAAAAACATTTAATTGTTAGGTGGCGATTGTAACCTATTTTTTTTTAAACTGTTTTATTAAGAGCACGACCAAGAGATAGAAGACTAACAATAACTACAAAACGAGACATTTCGACAGCATAATTACATTTTTGCACCTAAAAAGTTAACCTTTGTCAAATTGCGAAAAGTTGTATAACTATATCGAACAGTACAAGGAGAAGCGAGCCCATTTTCATGTACCTAACGAAAATTACTTCAAAACATAGTAAATTACTTTCGCCGCTGACCGAAAACCAATCAGGCGATCCAAATATTCTAGCGATCAAAGAGCGATACGTATGTTTGGACTACATTCCGTAAATGTATGTAAAGCACACATACATTTTATGTTTGTAGTTATATGTCAATACCTAATGGTTAATAGCCTACCGATGAACCACGTCAAGACAATCGTAACCTAGGCAACGGAATGACAACAAAAATGCGCACTATAATAATACTGCTGACCAGGGACAACGATGGTGACCATAATTTACTTTTTATCTTTACAGGCAGCACTTTTTATCACTATTTTAAGATACGTATGTTGAATCGATAGTTATGCTTATCTTGAAAACATCTACATGCTATTGTTATATACCAATAGAACTTTCCATGTAATTTCATGCCCTGCAACCGCCTGGGTACATTAATATGGAAGTAATTTTAATTGATTCTTATAAAAAAAAACATGCTCGTGTCTATTTTTGTATTTTAAGACTGTGTGTTACGCAATATATTTTTTATTTACATTGAAACTGAAAGGCTACAAAAAAAAGGTTAAGCTGCATTCGTCGTGATAGGTCCATGGATGGGTAATCGTTTTTTTTTAAATAGGAAAACCTCTATAATTTGTAAAACACGTTATGTCTTAAGTTTGTCAGGCGTAGACGTTGATCTGTAGCAGTCGAAATCATTTCCATATTCTTAATAAGAGTTAATCTGTTACCCAGTAAAATTAGAGGCTGAGGATATTCGCTCCAGGATAAATATGGTAATTACTGGTATTTACTGGTTTCAGCATTAATCCCAATTAGATTGAAAAAGAGCCCAGATAAAAAATGCGTAGTTTTTCAAAAATCCTGAAATGGGAATATCCGTTTTATGCTAAGAAACAATATGGCTTGTTTAATTGAATATTAACGTGAGATATATCATGTGTTTCGAAGGTAAGTATCGGTTCCGCCGTGGGAACAGACAACTGTGGGGACAATCATGCGGTACTGACCTAATTGTAGTTGTCTTTCTTCTAGCGATATTATTTTAAACGTGTAATTGAAGTAGAATATCGAGGGCTAAAGTGAAGTCTGTAATTTACCTGACATGGGTTGCTGAAATATTCAGCGACAAAGGGAAGCCGCCTGGCGCCAGTGGCCACCTCTCCACTCCTACCAGGGACTGGACACGTGACGTTTCGAGGCTACACCACGCCACCCATATCATTATTTCCCCTTCTTCAAGAGAATATGCAGGTGTCTTTAAGGCCAGGTCTAAATAATTTAAAAGTACGTAATTACAGGCACCGATGTGGCGTGTGCATTTTAAAATAGAGTTGCACGATGTAACGTAAATTCTTTATGCATGATACGTTTGAAAGGATTATTATGGTGAAATTAGTTTTATTAATAAAGTTTAAGTTATAAAGGGTTTAGTTTTCAATTTTGGCGTAAAAAGAGAGAAATCATTTTGCAAGCTATCATTGGGAACCGATGAGAACAATATTTCAAAGATAAACTTACAAGATGATATAGACGAAGCAAACGATGGAAAACGGAATTTTCAGTAAAAAAATTACCTCTCGCCAAATTGTGCCATGACATTTTACAACCCAACTCAATATCAACATTTGTATTAGTGTCGAATGAATTACAGCAGTCACGTTAATTTAAATTTCATTTAGATAAGAGGCCACCAAACTTTTTACTTAAAATTTATCAGATAGCGATGAAAAGGCATAACACAAAGTAATTGAGCCTATTTAGAATTTTATTAACTAACTGATAATTTCTATTAAAGGAATTTCAATCAATGACTTTCAATCTCTGAAAAATCACCAACATATTTAGTAAATTGACACTTTTTGTATAGAAAAAATATTCAGCACATAAAAGGAACCGAAAACAAAAATACTGAACCCAGCAGATCCTACAAACAACAGAAGCAATCGATTTTGTTTAAAATATTTAAGTCAATTATTGGCCTGTCAGGCATATACCACTCACTCTTGCAAGTTAGCGTGTCAAAACGGAATTGAGTCATTAAATCATGAGGATGGCGCACAGCAATTGTTTATGCACTAATGGAACAACAAACCACGATCAACAAGATCCCTAGCCGCCGTGCAAAATACGTCAACATTAGCCCGAACGCCTTCCGTCCGAACTGCTATTTATTAGTCATTTTGCATTTCAATTACCATAATACACTAAATTTTACGTGGCGAATACTGAATTCGTAATAACTAACATAAATGTACGTGTTATATTATGTCAAATGTTTTATGTACAAGTTACATGTACAACCTATTCATCATGATATGAATGGGATAATTCTGAGAATAAAATATGAGAATTTTCTGAAATGGTACACAAGCGGCAGGTAGACGTGAGTGAGAGGTATACGCCTATCTATACTAATATTATAAAGAGGTAAACGTTTGTGAGTTTGTAAGTTTGTAAGTTTGTAAGTTTGTAAGTTTGTATATTTGTATGTTTGTCGGCGCTAATCTTCAAAACTACTGAACCGATTTTAAAAATTCTTTCACTGTTAGAAAGCTACATCATTCCGAATTGCCATGGGCTATATGAAATCACCCTACTTCTCTCGGTTATCTTCAAATAAGGATATTAGTCAAGTAAGTCGGAAAAAAATTACCGCTAAATCACTTTTATCGCATACGCTGCCGAAATACTCATGTATATATGAATACTATGTACTACGAAAATGTAGGGCTCCTATAGACCTACAAAAAAGTTCGCGATGCCCTATATCTATCTTTTAAGGGAAATCCATGACGAGGCTAAACAGATAAAGAAAAATAAGACATGTTTTCTGAGCATGATTTTAGTACTACCATATTAATTCTTACGTCTAAAACTTAGTTTAAAAAAAGGTCATATCATGGAGATAATATTTGTCTTTTACAGTTTATAAATCGGATGAATAGTTTCTGATATATCGTGAAATTAAAAAGTACGCACGAATATTTTTTATACACACGGCACGCGGCTCTCGGGGCGAGTTGCAGTGAGGGGCGCGGGACGAGGTACCACGACGGAACTTGCGATCGCGCGTACCGAGGTGTTATACCCCGCAATAAAATAGCTTGATTTTTCACTTTGTACTTTCGTTGCACAAGGAAATTTTCGTTGTTTTCATTGTATTTGTTGTTTAAATTGTTCGTTGTCTACTATAATATAAAACTCAAAGGAGACTGACGTAGTGATCTATCAACGCACAGCCCAAACTACTGGACGGATCGGGCTGAAATTTAGCATGCTGGTAGATGTTATGACGTAGGTATCCGCTAAGAAAGGATTTTTATAAATTCTACCCCCAAGGGGATAAAATAGGGGGATGAAGTTTTGTATGAAACTTTGTTAAAATTAAACCCATCGGCCTGAGAATTTGCATGCATATAGGTACTATGACGTAGGCATCCGCTAAGAAAGGATTTTGATAAATTCCACCCATAAGGGGATGAAATAGTTTATATAAATCTTCTTAGATTTTTGACTTGCCATGACAAGTCTCAGGGGCAAACTCTCAAATTTGCGGGTCTCAAACTTGAGAGAACATTGCTTCTCTCATGGGCAGTTTTATGTTGCTTGCTCACGAGTAAGTTCTCCCAGTAGCTTGATAGTTTTAGCGCCAAATGACAAATTAGTTAAGAATATTGTGTACAAAGAAGTTTTGTAGGCCCTAATTTTTTACACTAACTTGCTAAACAATTATACTTCTTAACGCGTGCGAAGCCGCGGGCAAAAGCTAGTCTCATATATTTTTCTAAAACGATTCCTACGCTATAAATTTGGGGACATTTACAATACGAGGTCTTCGCAAAGGTTGGTAAGGACCTAATCTATTATTGATAGAGGCTTTGCCAAAGCCTTTTGGTGAAGGGGTTTTTCGATTATGGATACTGTGCCGGAACACCTTGTAATTTCCAGTAATACGTGTGAAAGCGAAGAAAATTCGATTTGATAAAACAATAAGGACGTTTTTATCGAGTTAAATCAAAAGCTTTTCCGTTTCTATTTTAGCTAAATACAAGTACGTAAATAAATGCAACTAATTTTGAATTATTGAGTTACTTATATTACGTAAATAGAGTACATTAAGATTTAACTAAGTCTAAGAGAACCTTACTTCAAACATGCATAGATAAACACGAACAACACGATTTACCACTTTCCACTCGAGCATAAATATTACACTTACGATACCATCGCGCATCTCAAAGCGGTCTAAATCCCCGAAAGATTTACAGCTTAGATTTTATCTGACAGCAATCAATTATTCATTACATCACCGCGCGCCCCGATACGTCGCGTAACAAATCGATAGAAAATTTAGCAAAATCATTCCATAGTGATGTATCCAGGATAACTCCGTTACCACTTAATAAAAGGAACCGCTGATATTCTTCTACGTTCGGGGTCCCACGTTGGGCGCCCATGTCGCATGGGCTGCAGGTTCATGTCTAACAACCCATAAGAGCATTACTTACAACCCTAGTTACTATGTTAAGAGGCTGATATTTTTTACGTTTTCAGTTTCCTGAACCGATCTGTAACACTACCTACAAGAACATAATTTGGAAATCTTTGTCGTAAATCATGATAACCACGAAAACCAAAATTATATGTAGTGGAGAGGATTTTTTAGGGTGATCGACGGGTTAAAATGTAGCTTTAAAGAGTACTGCAACGCTTGTAATACTTTTAACCGACAATTAATTTTTACGAATCACGTCGCCAATTAATTCCCAATTTTTCAGCGACTGTAATATGTAATATAAATAAATAAAATGACCGTAATATAAATGTTATTGTTAAAATAATACGGTACGGATTTTATTAAATTATTTACTCATAATAATTCATATTAAATAAAATTCTAATGCGTGCAAGGTTTCAGTAATTTAACATCGTACAAAGAATGTTTCGAAGCAGGATTTGGGGTTGTCGAGCGCATGACCATTACCTAATTAATGTTTCAAAAATGTTAGCTTCGCAATTAAAGAATGCTATTATTTTAAGAAAACGTTTAGGTAATTAGGAGAATGGGGCAGCGTGGAGGGCCACGTTCGCCCCTTGTGGCCTTTCAGACAACGGTTATCCATTTCGTTTCCTCGTGGGCCTGCGGTGTGCGTGAATATTTGATGTTTCTATGGATCATAACATCTTTGAGGTGGGAACCGACTCGGTCGAATGCCCAACGATGGTCACTGTTTTAGAAATATAGATATGAAGCTAAATATCGAACCGGAATGCGGCATGATACAAATATAGAACCGATTCAGAGATAGCTTTTGACATCACTTACAAAATTGGTTTTAATGCTCAAGATAACTTTTATAACAGGTTTTTGGGTGAGATAGATATTTTAGCAGTTTATTTTAGGAGCTTATAGAAGTAAAATTGTTGGTCATCCAGTTATGATTTTACTAAACCATAGTGAGAAATCAAATTGGCGCGAAATAGTTATCAAGATTCAGCATAAGGTTATCCATTGTTTGATTTTAGTACATATAAACTATTTATTAATATCTATATAAAGTTTATTAGGTGTTCAAAGAATACTGAAGCAGAAAGATTTGCCATCTTTTATTTATACCGGGGAACATGCTAACGTTTAAAGTTTGTGAGAATTACCAAAGTAGCAATCTGAATGTAGAAATGGAAAATATTCCATTTACATACAGTATTAATTTTAGGTACCCAGGTAGAAAGCAAAAATTTAACCATGTATCATGTTTAAAGAGAATAGTCCTTCATTACGTAAACGCTGCTATCTAAGCAAGTAGTCTACCATTATGTGGCGACACAGCTCCAATTTCCTTTGTCAAGCGGACAGACATGAGACATGCTTGCATTTAATATGTAAACCATAATTTCCTAAAGTATCGTTTATTATTGGATATTTGCGTGCAAGTCTATAAGTCAAATGGAATATCAAATGATGCATTTAAAGTTGTAATGGGGTTGTCTTCATGACTTATGGAGACGGGTGGTGGTTACCGTTGTAAAAATAGTCTAGAATTGTAAGAAAGGTATCGGACGGACGTTTCGTGAGTGTAATTGGAGAGGCTCGTTGGGCGTGCCGCACGCTACGGCAGCGCAGTCGGGCTGGAGACATCTTGTATGTATGTGCCTTTCTAGTAATTTCCCCGTCCATCCGTCCTTGTATATTTAAGTGGCGGCGGCGTCGTCCGTGCCGCTCTCATGCATATGTCATGAGCAGTTGCCGCGCGACGGTTTGTTGACGGTCGAGCCGCGGGAACCGCGACCACCGGCCCCCAGCCCAGGCCGCCGGTCCCACCACCGATAATTATTACGTTCTACTTTCGATTCCGGTGGCTATCGGCGCCGCCCCGCCGCTCTGTGGTGGCTACGCCGCACCACTTGCGAAGGGATGAGGTGACAATTAGATTCCCTTTTTCTCCAATATTGTATTGCATGTACGCTCAAATTAAATGGCAGACACCGTAAAAGCAGTCATAAGTTTGGTGCACGCACGCGAGGCAATAAATAACATGGCTCTATTTAATGTCCCTGTGGACAAACAGCGCCGATGGTCCGATGGGTTATTGAACAAAATCATTTAACATTTTTATGATGAACTTTAACCAATCTGGGTTATAGTTTTTATGGGAAGATTTTTCATGTATTCTTCTTCTCATTAATACATTATTTATTAAAAATGTATGTATCAATAAGAGCATGACAATAAAGACAAAGTTCGATGGATACCGCGTTTTCCCTGAGATAGATTACTTAAATGATTTCATAGCTGTTTGACTTTGTGATGGATAGCCTCAGATCCCCTCGACGTTTTAAGGGCGAGAGCGAGTCAGTCATTAATTAACCACTACTGTGCGAATAGGCAAGAAAGAGTTTTCGGTATTAAGAGCAAATAGGGGCAATAGCTTTTTTTTATAGAATGTGATGTTAGGGCGCATTTACTACCGGGTTTTATTACGTTTACATAGCTCAATTAAGTTCGACGCAATTCTAGTTATGTAGTAAAATGCACATAGATAGATTGACATAGATATGCAGTGTTAAAGCTAATATTTTACATCAATTCAAATGTTAATTTATTTTTTGATAAACAATTACATATATATTTTTAAATCTGCCTGCAACCTGAATATACAGATTAGGAGGTGATTATAGATTAGGTGCTATCTTTGCTTTAGTTTAAACAATTGCAGATTTGCAGATTATAATTAAAGCCTGATACTTAAGTTCCAAAAGATGATTGAACCTGCAAACATTCTAAATAAATGTGGTGTATGGACAACTAATAGACGTCTCATACAAAACTTTTAGTACTTACTTTAATAACATATCAAATTTAATTGTTTTGAGTAATTTGTGGGCAGTTCTGATTAAATTATAAATAAATGCTAGTTCATTGTGTAAAAAAACTAAAAAAGAATATTTTTCTCAACATCATTATAATAGTAATAAAAACAAATCTGTATGACTTGGTAGCGACTTACAGACATTTGTAGAGATAACAACATTAATGGCAGTGCAATAAATCATGAGAATAAATTAAAGATAAAATTTGCAAATAGCAGACAAATATGCATCAACACTAAATATAATACTATTGATTTAGTTAAATACCGTTCCAATTAAATTTCCATTTAGTTATCGGAACGATATAAACTTATTTGTTATCGTTAAAGTGAAGGTAGAATTGGAAAAGCCAGACAAATAACATCTTAAAGTTAAACATAATTTATTTTAAAACCAGTCTTGTCCATTTTCCTATAGTTAGAAATGATTCAGTTTGGTTCTGATACATCAATGTGAATGACTTTACCTTTGCCTTATATCATCTAAAAAGACTTTTGTAATGAAATTACATAACCTGGCTATGTAAAGAAATTAAATCAGTGACACTATTTACTTGGATAATATAATGCTAGTGTATGTTTAGCAAATTAAATAAATGAGGAATTACTTAACGTAATTAAATGATTGTGTTACTAAGCAATATAAATACTTTGTTATCACTCAAACCAACTTCATTACTGAATCATTTCACTACAGGATGCTACAGTACACAGATAACCCTATTCTAAATAGTATAAAGATAACTTAAGTATTAACATGAAGCAATGTACACCTACTTTATACCGTCTATTATATAAATAAAATAACACAAACTAAGAAACTTGTTTCAATACTCTACAAAATTTCGAGTTATTAATCTTACTCATATTTCTGTGAATATTCAACATCTGAAAATAACAATCATTTAAAGTTGGAGTATTATTTTAAATTCTTAAGTAAACTGAGAGGAATCTTTGTGGAATTCCCAA
Source organism: Chrysodeixis includens (assembly GCA_941860345.1). Classification (NCBI taxonomy): domain Eukaryota; kingdom Metazoa; phylum Arthropoda; class Insecta; order Lepidoptera; family Noctuidae; genus Chrysodeixis; species Chrysodeixis includens. Next base: position 8,156,192 of record OW796104.1, on the reverse strand, counting down.
TACTGTGCGAAACGAAAGTTGTTTAGGAGAGTACAGAGATGGAATGTTGATAAACTTCACTACTGTCTATTTGTACAAAACGAGTCATTCAAGTATGTTTTAAATATCATAACAGAACGATAAGTTTATAATAGAGCACGCCAAATACACTGTATGTAGGCGATACAGACAATAATACAGTGCGTAATAATAGAATGATTATTTGTGAACGAATAGTTTCATCCAATGCGTATTACACACCATCATAACTATGACTAACCAGCTCTAAAGTAAACATTTGTTGAAACCTCATGCCCTAAAACTATATAAGAAACAATAAAAACATTCAGTCATAGTTAGATAGTAATTACAACTAATAACACCAATAGATTCAACGCCGGTTGCAAAATAATCGATAACATGACGTGACTGTCGTGAAAAACGGCGACATGTAAAATACAAATTTGACGTACCTTGTGGAGACGAAATGTTCTAATTAATATTTTCCGTGGGACTAATTCTTCGTTCAACTTCTGTTTATTAATTTACACATAAAACAAGTCAATTATATTGCGAAACAGGAAAACCACAAAAAAATGGCGGCAATGTAAAAAAGATGTTTGGTAGAATTTTCTTGTTGTATTACCACGTAAATCGATATTCTACTATTTTGAGTATTTTGTGAATGAATAGCGTATGGCAAGAATCTACTACATTATAAATTCATGGCTATAATTATTTATCTCTTCTTTATGAACAAATCAAAATCATTTAAAAATATTAAATAAATTATTTTATTTTGATCTATTTTAAAACAAAATTATTCCTTACAGGTAAATAATGAGCATAGCAAATAAAAATTCTTCTCTTTATAAAATGTAATCGAACAAAGCTTCAAGAGACACACCAGTTTTATTTTTTAACAGGATTTGTTTTATTTTCCGCTTAAACTGAGTATATCAGGTACTATAACAAATACATTTGCCTGATTTCAAATTACGTATATAAAAAAACATATAACAACTGTCAAAATTGTCAAAAATGATATGATAGAAATAAATGCGAATACATTTTTCTCGTAAAAACATTTTGAATTTTATTTATTTGTGAGTGTTTAAAGTGATTTTTAAAATTAAAAAATAATTTCTTATATTTTTTTAACAATATTAGTCATGAAATTTACCTAGTGAAAGTGCTTTGAATCTGTTACTATTCTAAATCAGAAATGAAAAATGAATAATAGTTCTGATTATATTTATTGGTCCGAGCTACATTGCTCAAAAGATGCTCTTACTGATACTTATGGATGGTTCATGCAGTTCCTGTTGGCAGTATTGGCGTTTACGTGTTTAATAGGTGAGTGGGTACCCATGGATTTATTGCGAAATTAAGACAGGCCGGAGTTCAAGGTAGTTAATTCGCTACGACAATTCTTTCTGAAATCTCTTGCTTAATTAATGAGTGGAAATTAGTTTCATCTGCAACCCATGATATTTGTGGTCATGAACTCAGTGTTATCAATCAAATAAGTCAACAAACAACACAACAGATAAATTGTATTTCTTATCAAACTTGTTGTAATAACGAATTCTTTCCAAGCAAAAGTTGAACAATATTATAATATAATAGATAAAAGTTATGTAAATTATTAAAATGGTTGTATGTTTTAGGTAAAAGGTTTTGTGAGCCCCGCTATGCGCGGCGACCCTGGTTAATATGGTTTTACGACACATCGAAACAAGGCCTTGGAGCACTGATCATACATGCAGCGAATGTGTGGCTGTCACCGCACCTCACTGGCAACCCCTGCACATGGTATGTTTGTACCGTAGTAACTATTCTATTATATCCAAATAGTATAATTTTTATTATGATCTTTTTTTTTAATAACAGCCTGAGCTAACTCTCAGGCTATAGGAAAAAGGTTTCGCCTCCTTTTATAAAAAAATACTGTAAATCATAATATAAATATAACTATCTTTAATTGTGGAGATTCAGATATATTATTGTAGGTAGAATGGTTCTTGAGACTACAATAGGTAAGATAGAAACTTATTGTCATTTAAATAAAGCTCAATTCTAATTGCCATATTTAATAAAAAACCTTTCCTGTCACATGAATCATTGTTTTAAAATATTTTTCCATCAGTGTGTGATTTGTCTTACATCAAATAATACAGTATTCAGTTTTTCTTTTCAATATTATTTGTTCTTCAGATCACAATGTTACTAGTTCTTACAATTATGCAAATATCAACCTTATCTATATAGACATAGATGCTATAATCTACTGTTCATCTTATGAAGCCTTTTATGTGTACTTTCCAAGCTAATTTATTCTTCTTAGTGTGTGTTACATTGTAAAACACTTATAAAATGCTGTATGATGTATTTTTAGAAGAAAGTTCTAGTACATTAATCAGTTTATCTAGCAGGCTCTTGTGGTTGTGATATTGTAAAAGCATGACGCATAATATGTGCAATGCCATGCCATCTCACTTATTTTGACAATATTCTTGCTTTAAAAGTACATAGTATAAGCAGATAATTTATTGCGAAACCCCCATCTTCTTGAATATAGCAAATTCAAAAAATACTTACAGTATCAGGCAATTCATAATAGATTTAATTGTCTTAACAGGTACATAGTCAACTTTATGTTGGATTCGACACTAGGCCTTTTGATAATATGGGCCGGCATCAGACTAGCGCAGTACTGCGCGAGAACTTATGATGTACCTCTCATCAATTTTGGTGAATATGGTAAGTAAAAACATCTTTTATACAGCTTTCGTTAAGGATGACATGTTTATTAGACTAAAAACCAGAAACCATAGAATTTATTGGTGGGTAGGTACTGAATAGTGTTACATGCTGTAATATAACTCGTTACAAAGCGAGTATTTGTGAAGACGTAACACCAAAGTAATGTCAAAGTGATTGGAGTTAGATCACTTAAATCAAGTTTATCCTGTAGTTCGCAAGCTGCTTTTTAACAAAATTTAGCACACCTGTCGTTCAAATGCTGACAGGGACTAACAATGGTCACGATCCCTAATCTATGATTACTTGATGATGATGATGTCGTTCAGATCATTACCTTACGACACCACCTTACAGTTCATTTTCATCTACCAGGTAAGCCACCAATGTGCGCCGCGTGGATATGCCAGTGCATATTGTACGCGGCGCTGGCGACGTTCGCCAAGTCGGTGCTGGCGCTGGTGCTGCGACTGCCGCCCGTCGTCGCCGTGCTGTCCACGCTGAGGCTCTCGCCGGTCTCAGACCCCAGGCTCGAGCTGGCGGTCGTTATGCTCATTATACCGTTTTTTGTTAATGTGAGTATATTTTAAATTATTTTTTTATAATCATTATATTATATTCCGATGGGCAAAGATTGTCACCCACTGGACGCCAGAGGAAGGACATTGTCGTCGAGGTCGTCCGCGGCGAATGTGGTATGATGATCTTGTCAGATATTCAGGTCGCACGTGGCCAGAAATCGCAAAAGACAGGGAGGTTTGGAAGGAGAAAGGGGAGGCCTTTGTCTAGCAGTGGGATCTTGTGTAGGCTACAAAAAAAAACATATTCATAAGCAATGGTCGTCCTTCTGAGGGTGTTACCGCATCAATCAATCGATCGTCGATCGACGGCAGTAATCGAAAGTTGATCAATCAATCTGTATGATGAAAACTAATGATCGACGTCGAATATTCCAATTCACCATCATTCGATGCCACCGATCGACTATCGATCGATTGGTGTGGACCCTGAAGGATAGAATGAATGTCTCCCTTTCCTTTTTCTATTTATTACTTCTAGTCGTCTTGTAGAATATGTGAAGGAGACGTATGCTGTAACTCTACGATACGAGAAATTAAGTAGATTAAAGATAATACAGGGCAAAAATAGTGACACTTATGACGCAAGTAGACATCTGGTTATGAGATATTATTTAATTGTCCAAAATTCAGATTGATTTAATATTGCACATACAACATTCTTCTAGCGGAGTTCAGTATATATCTAGGTCGTAGAACTAAACTTGACAACTTAATTATTATCATCATCTCAGCCATAGTACCATAACTGCTGGACATAGGCCTCCCCCAAAAAAATCCAGGACTGGTCGGAAGCGGATTACATCTACTGTTTTCTGGCAACATTCTTTAGAAAACGTTGTAATATTGTTAAGTAAGTCATCCTTGAAAATTACATAACAATATCTACAAGCCTTGTGTCCATCACATATGGACAACATAAAGTAAACAGAGAATCCGATACGCAATCGCCACCGCAGATGTCCTCCTATGTTGCAAACATTTAGCACGTGGTCTTGGCATAGCGCAAAATGACTTATTCAATCAGAATCTCACACGCCAAACCAATTATGTAAAGTTAATCAGTTAATATGTACCTACTAATCGTTACGAGACGCCGTCAAAACATTTAAACGATATTAGGTTAGGTAAATACGGCTTTATATTCACATAGTAAGGTTGTTTTTCGTAATTCATGTCTGTAATTAATATTTTAATCTACAACGCAATTTCCCTTGTATATAGGTACTGAACTACCAATATACGTTGAAAAAAACGAGAAGTGTTTATCGTTAATAAATTGCCTATCAAAAAGACTGACTCTTAAATAATTCCTGAACAGGCAGAAAAAACAAAACTAAATTGGTTGACAATTAATACACAAATGCAGAATAATATAATTCCTATCAGAATAAGGCCGTGGGATACCTAACTGCATTCACAAGTGGCTAGGAACCCTTGCAATCATTTAATAAATTATTGATAGACTCCGCCATTGCCTACCGCAGGAAAATTGCTGTAAACGGTACAAAACCACTTACAGAATTATGCCTTTTGTAGTCGAAGTGAATGCAGAATTATGCCTTTTGTAGTCATTTGTGAAAGAATATTTAAACACGTAATAAGGGACAGGCAGTTAGTAATGGTACCTAGACCAGAATAGAAAATGAATACATGTATTTTTTATGATAGTCTATGGATAGGTGCTTTTGTTTTTTGATGTGTGTTTTTACTTAAAAAAAAAACTTAAGCAGATTAGGATGGAATTCATTGCCAGATGTTTTCTAACCTCGATAAACTTTAAACATTTTTGAAACCAATAAGGAAACAGATCTAGTTTTGGAGCTAATAAGAATACAGCTTTAAACATTATACGGGAAAAACCATGAGATGGATCTAAGACTTTTTAATACTGCTTCATAGGATTACAGGATCAAGCCTTATAATGAGATGTTAGGATATAGATTACCCATTAAAAAAAGGGCTGTGAAGGTCAAATGACTAGTAGCTATTTAAAATATTACATTCTGCTAAATCCAGTAAGATTCTTACTAGTTAGACTATAAAAAAGTTTGATGTCTGTCCTCATAACTTCACCGATTTGGCGTTTTTCGTTAGCAAAGACGGTAACAAGGACATAGTCTCATACACTCCAGTCTCAATATCATAATGTCGAATCCATACTGAGTGTATATCCTTTGCCTCTATCATATTATTATTATGACTCGACGCGATAGCGCTTACGTAAATATTTCTTTCGCAAATATTAGTATAGTGAGGAAAATAACTGTTACGTCAAGTGCCTTATTAGTACTGCGTATATTAATGTCCAATCGATAGCATAGTGTATGCCTACCAACCTAATAACGATAAAATGTTTAAAGTCACCTTCTTTAGGTCAATTATGTATGTTGGCAGATTCTAAATGCCTTTGAGAAAGAATAGAAATTTGGAAACGTACAAACTGACATTCGCAATTGCCATATTACTTGTGATTTTTACAGTTTTTCTATTATTTTTTTTTAATTATTAAGTTTGAACCCAGTCATCTTATTCAATGCAATTCTCGTCATCGTCTTTCCACAACATATGTATTTCTGTTTACAGAACATTAACTTGCATAAACACAGTTACACAACATTTTATTATTAACAAGATTATTCATTTATGAAACGCATTATCCATGACACAAAGGCATTGAATTAATAGTTATTGCATTTCAAATTATTCGTCACGAATGCGTGACTTCGTTGCGTTCTTAACTTTACTATTATAAATTAACTTAACGTAAAAACGTTTACGTTTTGACGGCTTTGTTGTTTTCTATTGATTTATACTCTTAACTATATCAATAAATTGCATAAACAATTTAATCCTACGATGTATGTTTGGTACTCTTTTACTCCGAAACTACTCGTACATTTTGATAAAATTTGCGTGCCGATGGACTAACGGGTTCTCTAGAAACGGGTGTTGTCTCTATGTTTACTTTAGGCATCCAATCACGTACCGTCGCCGCTAATCTCTATCGGTAAAATTGCCGTACTGCTAGTACTTGGCCCCGAGCCCCATCAATACTTATCCACATACGTCAATAAAGTGCACTTACTAAAGTCTACACAAGATACTGCGCGCTTTATGGACCATAAATAATCACGGATTAAATCCACAGTTTTACGTCCATTTTATGTCTATCTTTGCCATTTGTTGTGGCGCCATAAGACTCTCAAGCGTTAAGTTGTTTGCGAACGCAGTAACGATTGAAAAATTTAATTTGTAGACTATTTATGTTATATCGATTTTATTTTTACGAATTTGTTACAGATTTTAATATTCTGGGTGACAGACAACTTCCTCATGTACCACCCGAGAGGAGTGAGCTCAAAACTTAAAACGAAGGTAAATTCATATGTCCCTATATTCATTGTACCTATATTAACTCAAAACGACAACATAGCAACGTAAATGCCACAATAATCTTAGGTAAGTCCAGCAATTTTAAGATTAAAATATATGATTAGATTTTTTACGTCAGCGTGACTGTCAGGTTACGACCTGATTTCTTTGACAGAACACTATTGGTCTCAATTTACGAGTATTAAATACAGAAATGGCAGAATTAAAGCTACCTTTATGGGTTTCCATAAAAATAATGGTGTAGGTACTTTTCGACTCCATATCCACTATCTGATTATCAAATTGGGCATAGTTTTAACTGATCTCTCGAACTCCACAGGTGAGATATCAGTCCATCAAAAAGGAGAAGTCTGGCTCAGAAGAGGAGCGAGATTCCGCGGACGAGCGTTTGCTGGGCGCCAGCGTATGACCCTACAGGAAGCCCAGCGTGTTTCGGGCTTAAAGTAATCTCCTAGAGTAGGCCTACTAGCACACGACACTTGCCATCAAACACTCCGCTAGCACTCGACTATACGACTATCCGGCCAGTTTATTAGTCGTCAGTAATTAGCTATATAAAAAAAATAAGAATCGAATAAAGTTTATTCGATTGTAATCGAATAATCGCTAATCGATTTAAAATGTACCTAATTCTATTTTACTCGAATTGTAATCTATATATTTTGAAATATGGTGTGTATATTTGTAACATACATAATATGGCAAGTTTAGGGGTGAGTAGTCAAACATGATGTAAAAATTATATATTTATGTAATAATGGCACATATTATACATAAAATAACCTATTTAGACATTTCAAAATTACCTATGGGTATATACTTAATTATATCGGATCACAATTAATTAGTTTTTTATAAATGCTTATAAGTATTAAAAATATTGTAAAGACTATATACCTATCGATACTCCCGCTTTTTTGAGATGAAATTGCTAACATGGTGTGTTTGCTATGTATAGTGTGGCCATGATATAAAATATTTTTTTGTAGTGCTAAAATGAGGTATTTGTACCCACAGACGACTGATTGGCAGTTGATCAGGATTCACTTGTATGGAATTGAAGTATTGCTTTACATTCAAAACATCAATCTTAATGTACAAATATACCATTTTGCTTCAAATAAAAATTAAAATAAATAAAAAATATTTTTATACAATTTACTTTTGAAAATATGATAATTTTTAATGTTCCTACACGGTATAAGTACTTAGATCCTCAAAGTAGTGCCATGTATTTTGAATTTTTTTGACATGAATTTGTACACTGACATCGAATTAAGACTGAGAAAGTCGCGGGAATCATATCTTCCTATAAAATTCCATTGAATTCCATTTGTTAGTAGTTATACACTCGTTTCGTTATGTTACATCACATACGCGTTCGCCATATAGTTACGAAGGGTTGGTAGTCGTGAAATAATTATAATGTAAAATACGAGCGACCAGGCCGCTCTACCGCCATGCTATTTTTATAACTAAATTATAAATGAATTGCATCATTGTACATATTAAACAGCATTTCGCGTCAAACTTATATAGCAAAATTTGATGTAATATAAACACCAATCGATCTGAAACTAAAATTTAACGTGAACTCAATAAAATGATATTACACTTTCAAATTAATTTGTATCCTAAATAATAAATAAATCATATGATTGTGATGTAATGTAAATATTGATAATAAGGAGAAGTTTTGTAAAAACTATGATGTATATATTGATCCATGAAATACATATATTTGTGCATCTGTTCATTGTTTGTGCGAATATAATTCACATTACGTGTTCATTGGAGTTTTATTTATGCCACGTACAGACGGAAAATATATTTTTTATAGTTTTATAACTAGGTACTGCACCTACACTATAGATATCTACTACTTATCGTATCCTTACCTACTGATCGACCCAAACCCTTTATTATAACATTAGTCTTCCTACGGACTATCAATTTGATTGTATTTTTATAGTACGTCTACGTTCCTATGCATGCCCATTCACTAATAGATCGCTAAAACAATTTTAAGGGGCCATAAAACAGGGTTTGCAGATTCAAATCCTATTTATTCCAAGAATATAATTATATATTTAGTAGGTATAACAGACATTTGTCGGTAGGTACAATACTGATCAAAAGTATAAAAACATTAATAGTGTGTCCTCTTGTCCCGTGACCATAATTCTTATGAAATGAGTTTCTATCCACGAAGTTATCACTTCTTTTGGTTTGTTAATCTGTCGTTCCTGTAACCAATACAAACAAAATACCGTAACCATGACTATTCCTTGTTCCCTAATCAAATGTGACATCAATACCATTGAAACTTTGTCACAATGGTTTTTCTTGAAATGCTTTCTTTTTATATCTTACAAACAAAATAATATTATTCAAATATTTGTTTATTTGCTGGATTGGAAGAAGAAGACTTTATAATGGACGAACGAGAGTTGAGAAAACTCTTGCAGACGAAGAATGGGTGCCGGGTGCCGCCAATGAGGCCCATACCTGATGTACATGTGATGGACGAACTACCGTTCACGCCGCTTCCGCCTTATAGCAGACTTAAGGTAAGAGCATTGATTTTATTTATTTATTTGTTCATGGGCCTCCGACAAAGGCTGTACACATCAAATGCTTAAAATCAAGAGGGGTATGCGTCCTATGTACTCCTTCAACTGTAGGAGACCACAGCATGCAAAAATAGGTAAGCGATACAACAAAAGTTAATTTACAATTCCGAGGTAACCTTTATTCTTTTGTTAAGTACAGTAGCTTGATGATGGATGCTAGTAAGACTCATTATTTAATACTTGATATTTGTATTTAAGAAGTTTGTGCTATTGTGGTAGTGTTAAGGTCTTGAAATTCCCGAACCATGCCTCGCGGCACCTCGCGGCATCATTGGTGATGGAATGAAAAAAAACAAGCTAACAATTGTATCAATTTATAGGTATTGTATCAATTTGTAGGTACCTGAAGACATGACCTTTTGTTTTTATGTGCGTGATGTTTCGCCACCCTCGCTTCCACCCTCGACCAATGACTGCATTGTCTTTTTATTTTATCCGAATGGTAGTAACGAAACCTATTATAAATCCTCCCTGTCTATCCAGTTGTCAGTATATTGTAATTTAATTTTAATTAAACCTTAAAGGTATCACTTATATTTGTATTAATCATGAATCCTTCAGCAAGTAATAATAATAATGTACTAAACTATCACGGTCACGGTGGCTAGTGTTACTGTGACACCAGCCAGCTATACAGGACAGCCAGTTACAATAGTGCACAAGCGTGAAATCAAACACAGGTGCACTCTCTGTTCCCTTACTCTTATAGCCCGGATGACCCTCATTTTAACGTGCCTTACGAAACACTAAAGCTGTGGTATTTATTTCTAAAACAGTCATTATTTTCACAAATTTCGAAAGGCCGGTGTGCGCCTGGTAATCGAACTGGTTTGATCACTAGACTATGGCAGCTAGAAGTAGTTAGAAGTTATCATGTCTCATATAAAACAACAATCCATAATCCTTGTAATTTCAGGACAAGCAAGCAAACTTCCGCAAAATACTTGAAAAAAAAGCAACTGAAAGAAAAGTTAAAGTTGCGAAACCGCCTTTAGAGCGATATGAACGGGAAAACCTTGAGATATCACAGTCGCGACACATCGCAGTGCTACGAGAATGCGCGCAGAAGATACAGCCTCCGCCGATGTCCAAGGACTGGGAGCGAAAAATCCTTGGCTTGGTCCCGGCCAAGCTTCGGCACACGTATCCGGTACTGATGGATGAACTGGTCGGTGAGAGCAAAGATGAATGGAACCGCAACCTGCATGATCTTGCAGTCAAGACTATCATCAGAGACGAACCCGGAGTTTCGAGAGTGAGGTATCAAGAACCCTATTTTAAGTTTAACGGCATCACAGACAATTTTGACTTTATGCTGAGATGTCGTAGAAAATTGGCTGATGGTGCTCTCGTATTGCATCCTTTTATTAGACTAGTGCTCGAGTCATCCGAAAGAGTTTTTCCAGAATTTATCATTAACTTAGCAAAATACAGAGCTCGTGGACCTATAAGTTTAGACGTTTTTTTGGCAAAAGTTTTGGAAGAAATCAAAAGGGCCGATTATCTAGTTTCTAGTACTTGGTACAATATTCTGGTTCAATGGCTGAAAAATCCAAGATGTCTGCGAGGAATGCGCACTAAGAAGATACCAAATTTTGTGAGGTGTGCAACCAAAATGATATCAATGCAGATTCAAGAACTAATGCGAAGATCTATCGACGCTATAATAGACGGTTTAGCTGACCCAGAGACTGTTCTTATACTTAATTTAGACCTAGATTTTGACGGAGATTTTTTTTATGACCCATCTCTTGAACACGTTTATGAAGTATTCCATTCTATTGCCGATGCTATAAGTAATATGTCTCAGAGGCTCATGCCTATAGAACAATATCTTAAAATACCATATAACTTTGATGCATTACCAGTTCAATACAACGATTGGCTACATAAAGATGGCCACAAAAGATTGCAGAAAACGTTAGATGAAGTGTTTGAGCCCCTTCTTAGCTACTTAGATAGTTTGCGAGAAGAATATAGCATGCTTTACGGAGCTCCGGCCAAAGCAGCCATTAACAAATTTATTAAAGAAGCAAAAAAATTTGAGGTTGCAAGGGATAAGATCAAGTATTTCCAAGGCATAGATTCTGAAATTACGGCGGTTGTTGAAAATGAATATTTTAATTGTGCGGTCGTACGTCAACTCCGTATGGTAGACGGCTTAAAAAGCAAAGCTTTAGAATTCGTGAATGATCTTATTGCAGGTATCATCAGTGATCATATAAATGAAAACGACAGTATCTGTGCTGCATTTGAAGAGATAAAAGCAAGAGCTCTCAAAGAACCAGAAAATGCAGTTGAATTGATAGAACAAGGAATTTACATTTTACACGCAAAAACAGTTTTAGTCGAAGATTTGAAGGAAAGAATAATGGCACAAATCAATATTATATCCAATCTACTTGAGATGACTTCACTTACAGAGGAACATGTAGCTTCAAATACACGAACTGTTAATTGGCTTAAAGACATAAAGCCAATCTTTGAAAAAAACGCTGCCGCTTATGAGGCCCACAAAGGAGATATGGAAGAGAATCTACAAGCTAAAATTATGTCTCTAAATAAAGAAGTAGTGGATATGATACCTTATCTAGAGCTCTTAGATAATATGGACGATATCGATCACACTCTTGAATACCTCGAGTACTTGAGAAAACTCGTTCATCGCTTAGATGATTGTGACAAACTCGTTGCGTGGATAAATACTGAAGAAGCAACGTTCAAGTTTCCAATAACTAATTACCCCGATTTGGAAGAATTAAAGGAAGCCATTAAACCATTTCATAATCTTATATATCTGGTACATAAATGGAAGCGGAGTTTTTATACTTGGATGGATGGACCTTTCGAATACTTGGATCACGTTCAAATAGAAATGGATCACGATTTTTATTACAAAGAGTTCTTAAAAATCTCAAAAAACTACAGGCAAAAAATAAAACAGCAAATAGCTGAAGGCGTGGAGAAACGATTTCAAGGTCTAGTAGATGACCCTGACGTAAACAACTTGCCAGCTCCAATGAAATTATGTGCTCAAGCAGTTCATGAAATTAAGGATTGGAGACCAAACGTTCAAATGGCCCACATTATGTGTAACCCAGCGTTGGTCCAGAGGCACTGGGATGAAATGACTCAAATTGCTGGTTTTGATTTGACTCCTACAGCTGGAACAACACTTCGAAAAATTATCCAATTCAATCTTTGGGACGATATTGATCAATACGAAATAATAAGCGTTGCAGCGACGAAAGAACTAGCTCTAATTACTAACCTCAATAAAATGATGGCGGAATGGGGAGATATATGCTTCAAAACTAGCCCTTATAAAGATACTGGAATACATATTCTATCTGGACTTGACGATATCCAAAGTGTTTTAGATGACCACATAATAAAAACAATCGGTATGAGAGGTTCAGCGTTTGTAAAACCTTTTGAATCACAAGTGAAGTCATGGTATGAAAAAATAACCAGGGCCAATGCAACTATCGATGAGTGGGGCAAAGTGCAAAGTCAATGGTTGTATCTGTTACCCATATTTTCCTCAAAAGACATTGTTGCCCAAATGCCTGAAGAAGGAGTTATGTTTACTGAAGTAAATAACGTGTACCGCAGATATATGGGTTCAGTTGAGAAGGACCCGCACGCTTTGGAACTAGCTGGTGCTACAGGCGTATTGGAATCTCTTAAAGTAGCCACCGGGTTACTGGATAAAATTAACGATGGTGTAAATAACTATTTAGAAAAGAAACGATTGTATTTCCCTCGATTCTTTTTCTTGTCAAATGATGAAATGTTAGAAATACTGTCAGAAACTAAAAATCCGCTTAAAGTTCAACCGCATCTGAAGAAATGTTTCGAAGGAATCAACAAATTAGTATTCGACGAAGAATTTAATATAAGTGCTATGATTTCAATGGAAGGTGAACAAGTTGAATTTCTTGAGATAATCAGTGTACAAGCTGCAAGAGGGTCTGTAGAAAAATGGCTTGTTCAAGTTGAAGATCAAATGCTAAAAGCTGTGAGATCGGAAACTGAATTATCTTATTATGACTATCCAAATATATCCCGCGCAGATTGGATTCTCTCATGGGAGGGTATGGTAGTGCTAGCTATATCTCAAATTTATTGGGCCGTAGATGTTCATGAAGCTCTGCAAACTCATCAATTATCCGAACTCGAAGCATTCCATCTCACATTAAGTAAACAACTTAACGAAACGGTTGCTGTCATTCGACGCACTGATTTAACTAAACTTAACAGTATTACAGTAAAAGCGCTCATCGTTATCGATGTGCACGCTAAAGATGTTATTTTCGAGTTGGTGGGTAAAAATGTAACAGAAGTTACAGATTTTCAATGGTTAGCTCAATTACGTTACTATTGGGAAGAGGAAAAAGTTACTGTAAAGATTATTAATGCTGTAGTAGCTTATGCTTACGAATATTTAGGTAATTCTGACAGATTAGTTATTACGCCATTAACTGATCGATGCTACCGGACGCTTATAGGTGCTTATTATTTACATTTAAATGGTGCTCCTGAAGGCCCCGCTGGCACAGGTAAAACTGAAACAACAAAAGACTTGGCAAAAGCACTAGCCGTTCAATGCGTAGTTTTTAATTGTTCTGATGGATTAGATTACAAAGCAATGGGTAAGTTTTTTAAAGGTGTAGCATCTTGTGGCGCCTGGGTTTGTTTCGATGAATTCAATAGGATTGAAGTTGAGGTGCTATCTGTCATAGCTCAACAAATTTTGTGCATTTTACAAGCGGTAAGACAGAAGGTAGAAACATTTGATTTTGAAGGAACTACTTTAACTTTAAATCCAGCTTGTTACGTTTGTATTACTATGAACCCTGGTTATGCCGGTAGGTCAGAGTTGCCGGATAATTTAAAGGTGCTTTTTAGAACAGTTGCAATGATGGTGCCTGATTATGCCATGATTGGGGAAATTTCATTATATTCCTTTGGATTTGTCGATGCTAGAAGTTTATCGGTAAAAATCGTTACTACATATCGTCTGTGTTCTGAACAATTATCATCACAAAATCATTACGATTATGGAATGCGAGCTGTAAAAACGGTTCTTTCCGCTGCAGGAAATTTAAAAAGAAGTTTTCCAAATGAAAGTGAAAGTATTTTGTTACTTCGGTCAATCACAGATGTCAACTTACCAAAGTTTTTGTCATACGATGTACCTTTGTTTGAAGGCATTATATCAGATTTATTCCCGGGGATAGAACTACCAAAACCAGACTACGTAAACTTTTTAGACGCTTGTAATGTTAGGTGCCATGCAAATAATCTACAACCGATGGAATGTTTTCTAACTAAAGTGATACAGACTTATGAAATGATGATTGTAAGACATGGATTTATGTTAGTAGGGGATCCTTATTCCGCAAAGTCAAATACATTAAAGATACTCTCGGAAGCATTAACATTAATGGAACAAAGAAATCAACCTGGAGGTTGCGAATGTACTTACAAAGTATTGAATCCTAAAGCAGTTACAATGGGCCAGCTTTACGGTGCGTTTGATCCAATATCATACGAATGGACTGATGGCATTGTCGCTACAATGTTCAGAGATTTTGCATCAGACGATACTCCTATCCGAAAATGGATTGTCTTTGATGGCCCAGTCGATGCCGTTTGGATTGAAAATATGAATACAGTTTTAGATGACAACAAGAAGCTTTGCTTGACATCAGGTGAAGTGATGGCGATGTCAAGTGTCATGTCGATGATATTTGAGGTTATGGACTTGTCTCAGGCCTCTCCTGCTACTGTATCCCGATGTGGAATGATATACATGGAATCATCCTCATTTGGCTTAAGGCCCTTTTATAAATCATGGCTTAATACTTTAAACCCTATTTGGTACGAAGAAAATGAAGACTATATATATCAAATGTGTGAATGGCTCTTTAACCCACTAGTTAATTATGTAAGAAAACATTGTACTCAATTAGTTACAGCTGGACAAGTAAATTTAGTGATCAGTACACTTAATCTCATCGTTATGTATATGGATGATGCTATAAAAGGCGAAGAAGACACAAGACATACCAGAACTTGGTTTTTAGCATCCTTTTTAAGCGCATTAGTTTGGGGAGTTGGTGGTATACTGAATACGGATTCCCGGGATAGGTTCGACGTTATAATAAAAGAATATTTTAGAGGTGAAAATGGTATTCCACATGCGATAGATCGCATTGATGTGTCCATTCCTGCAGATGGAATGATAATTGACCATTACTACATGTACAAAGGTAAAGGTTGTTGGAAACCTTGGCCTGAAGCTGTGAAAGGTGTTACTGTCAAAGAGCAGATTAATTTACTACAAACCGTTATTCCAACTTTAGAATCTGAAAAATACACTGCTTTATTAAAATTGCATACTAAATTTAAGATGCCATTACTTCTTATTGGACCTACAGGTACTGGAAAAAGCTTTTTTGTCCAAAATTTTCTAATGAATCGTATCAAAATGGACCTATATACCCCAGGGTTTATTACCTTTACAACAACAACATCTGCAAACCAAACGCAAGAGCTAGTCATTTCTAAACTAAATAAACGTAGGAAAAATAATTATGGACCATCTAAAGGTAAGGTAGCTATTATATTTATTGATGATATGAACATGCCTGCCAAAGAAACCTATGGAGCTCAACCGGCAATAGAGTTATTGCGTTTATATTTTGACCAGAAGCATTGGTACGATCTGAGAACAACTGAGAAGTTATACATTTACGATACATTCTTTTATGGAGCAATTGGACCGGTGGGTGGCAGTCGACAGTTAATTTACCCTCGTATGCTAAGACATTTTAATATTTATTCTATTAATGAGTTTTCTAAAGATAGCATGAGCAAAATATTTACATCCCTGCTCACATTAGGCTGGAAAAGAAATGGATTTGGTCAGGATGTACATCCGTTTATTCTTAACATAATAGCTGCTACGATGGATATATATGACCATGCTACCGTAGGTTTAAGACCAACACCAGCAAAATCACATTATATATTTAACCTACGGGATTTTTCTAGAGTAATTCAGGGTTGTGCACTTTTAAGAAAGGAATCTGTAGAAAACAAAAAGACATTTGTACGAATTTGGGTACATGAAATTTTACGAGTGTTTTATGATAGATTAGTAGACGAGGAAGACAGAACATGGTTTTTTGAAATGCTGAAAAAATCTACCAAAGATGGTATGAAAGATACATTCGAAAACTCCCTAGACACCTATCAAGCACCTAATGGAGAAGTAACTCGAGATACCATTAAGAATATGATGTTCGGTTGCTACCTCGACACGGACAGTCTGGAAGGAGAACGACGTTATGAAGAAATGCCGTCGAAAGATGCTGTTTTAAAAGTAGCAGTGTCAATGTTAACTGAATACAATGCGATGCATAAAGCTAAAATGACTATAGTACTGTTCGATTATGCGTTAGAACATTTGTCAAAGGTTTGTAGGCTTTTATCAATGCCTTCAGGAAACGCTCTATTAGTTGGTATTGGTGGCTCTGGTCGACAATCTCTTACGCGATTAGCTAGTACTATATTAGGTCAACAAATATTTCAGCCGGAGATCACAAAAACTTACAGTGTAAAGGATTGGCAAGATGATATAAAACTGGTGCTTCGAGAAGCTGGTGGCCTAAATAAAGATACGACTTTTTTGTTTTCTGAGAGTCAAATAAAAGAAGAAGTATATATTCAGAATTTGGACAGCTTATTAAACTCAGGAGAAGTCCCTAATCTTTATGGTTTAGATGAGAAACAGGAAATTCTCGAACTAGTACGCCTAGCAGCTCAAGGTGGTAATAGAAATCTTGATATAAGTCCATTACAAATTCTAGCTTTTTTTGTAGGCCGATGTAAAGCAAAGCTTCATATTGTGTTGTGTTTCAGCCCTATAGGTAGTTCGTTTAGAACAAGGTTAAGGCTTTACCCATCTTTGGTTAATTGTTGTACTATTGACTGGTATGACAGTTGGCCAGAAGATGCGTTAGAAATGGTAGCACATTATTACATGGTAAAAGTGAATGTACCTGATAAGGTAAAACAATCTGCCGTAATAGCTTGCAAACAATTTCACGTAGACGCTCGTACTGTATCACTTGATTTTTATAATAATTTTGGTCGTAGAACTTACATTACTTCGGCCTCTTATTTAGATTTAATAAAATCGTTTACTTCGTTGACTAATAAAAAACAAAGAGAATTAAAAACCGCGAAACTTAGGTATGTGAATGGATTAGATAGGCTCGGTCAAGCAGCCGATGCAGTAACAATCATGCAACGAGATTTAAACGCCTTGAAACCTCAACTTATGATCATGGCTGCAAAGTCGGCTAAAATGATGGAAGAAATAGCAACTGAAACTGCAATTGCTGATAAAGCAGCTGCCCAAGTCAGGGAAGACCAAAAAGTAGCGAATGTGCAAGCTGCTGCTGCGCAAGAACTTAAGAAAGATTGCGAAGCTGATTTAGCTCTTGCTTTGCCCATCTTAGAAGATGCTATTGCTGCTCTAAACACTTTGAAACCAGCTGATATTACAATCGTAAAATCCATGAAAAATCCTCCAAGCACTGTAAAATTAGTCATGGCAGCGGTATGTGTTATAAAGGGTATCCCACCTGATAAAATTCCAGATCCAGCCAATCCTGGTAAAAAAATATTAGACTATTGGGGCCCTAGTAAAAGAATATTAGGTGATATGAGTTTCTTAGATTCTCTAAGAAATTTTGACAAAGACAATATACCTATCGCTATAATGCAAAAAATAAGAAAAGAATATCTTTCTAATAAAGATTTCAAGCCTCATATAATTGCGAAAGCTTCAGCTGCCGCTGAAGGCTTATGCAAATGGATTATAGCTATGGATATGTATGACGCTGTAGCTAAAGTGGTAGCCCCTAAAAAGGCTAAATTAGAAGCTGCTGAACGAGAGTTTGCGGAAACAATGGCAATTTTGGAAGAAAAGAAAGCATTAGTAGCCAGACTAGAAGCAAAGTTAGCCGAATTGAATGAAGCGTTGGAAGAAGCTAATATAAAAAAGAAACAACTAGAAGATGAAGTACAATTATGTATAGATAAATTGTACAGAGCTGAAAAATTAATAGGTGGCTTAGGAGGTGAAAGAGTTCGTTGGACAACGGCTGCTGAAAACTTGCAGACATTATATGATAATTTAGCCGGAGATATTCTGGTGTCGTGTGGTATTATGGCCTATTTATCTCCGTATACCTTACCTATCCGAATCAAGATTATTGATAAATGGCGTGACTTTGTTATTAATCTAAATATGCCACACTCTACGCATTTCGTGTTTAAAGATGTTTTAGGTACAGATATTAAAATTCAGAACTGGTGTATTGCGGGTCTACCTAGAGATTCTTTTTCAGTAGATAATGGCATTATCCAAGATAACTCCATGCGATGGTCCTTATTAGTTGATCCACAAGGTCAAGCTAATAAATGGATTAAAACCATGGAGAAACATAATGACCTACAAGTTTTGAAGTTCACCGATGGCAATTACATGAAGGTTATTGAGACTTGTTTAGAATATGGCAAACCTGCTCTTATAGAATGTATACTTGAAGATGTAGAGGCTCCGCTCGACCCTGTTCTACTCAAAAATACGTACACACAAGGAGGTAAAGAATTTATTGCTCTAGGAGACAATGTAATTGAATATCATCCTCACTTCAGATTATATATGACAACAAAGTTGAGAAATCCCCACTACTTACCTGAAATCTTTAACAAAGTAACTTTGATTAACTTTGCCCTCACCAAAGACGGGTTAGAAGATCAGTTATTGGGTATAGTCGTTGCAAAAGAAAGGCCAGATTTACAAGAAAAGAGAGAAAAGTTAATAGTACAAAGCGCAGCTAACCGAGCTGCGCTTAAACAAGTAGAAGACGATATTTTACGTACTTTGCAAGAAACTAAAGGTGATATTCTGGAAGACGAAAGCGCTGTTGAAGTTCTTGATTCATCTAAACTATTGGCAATTGACATTATGAAGAAACAGGAAGCTAGTGTGGAGACAGAGGTCATAATAGAAAAGTTCCGACATGGTTATAGACCGATCGCTTCACACTCTGCTGTATTGTATTATTGTGTAACTGAGTTACCTAACGTTGATCCCATGTACCAATATTCATTAATATGGTTTATCAATCTGTATGTTATTTCAATAGAAAATGCTAACAAATCAAAGGATTTAGATAAGAGATTGAAATTTTTAAAGGAGACTTTTACATACAACTTATACAGTAATGTATGCAGATCACTATTTGACAAAGATAAACTTATGTTTTCATACGTTATGTGCGCAAAAATGATGCTTGCTACTGGAGAAATGGACCACCATGAACACGTTTTCCTAATTACTGGAGGTATAGCTGTTGAAAACCATTTAAAAAAACCAGTTGAGTGGTTACCAGACAAAAGCTGGGACGAAATATGTCGACTAAATGACTTGCACACGTATGATGGGTTTAGAAATGATTTTGTAAAACACATTAACCAATGGAAAGATGTGTATGATGATATGGAACCACATCATAGAGCATTGCCCGGAGTGTGGAATAACAAATTGTCTCAGTTTCAAAAATTATTGGTTGTAAGAGTTTTAAGACCCGATAAACTAACCACAGCCATATCAGACTTTGTAGAAAAACAAATGGGTCGAAAATATATAACACCACCACCATTTGACATCGGTAAATCTTTTGGAGATTCAAATTGTCTTGCCCCTTTAATTTTTATATTATCTCCAGGGTCAGACCCCATGGGAGCATTAATTAAATATTGCGAACGAATGGGATATTCTCACAGATTTAACTCGATATCTTTAGGACAAGGTCAAGGACCAATCGCGCGTGCGATGATTGAGAAAGCACAACTGGAAGGCGGATGGGTGTGTTTACAAAATTGTCATTTGGCAGTTTCTTGGCTTCCCACTCTTGAAAAACTAATAGAAGGTTTTGATTTAACCAATACAGACCTTAGTTTCCGGTTATGGTTGACAAGCTATCCTACAGAAAAATTCCCTCAAGCGGTTTTACAAGTAGGAGTCAAAATGACTAATGAACCACCAACAGGTCTACAACACAATTTAAATCGGTCCTATATTTCAGAACCTGTAAAGGAAACAGAGTTCTTTGAAGGTTGTCCAGGAAAAGATAAAACTTTTAGTAAGCTATTATATGGTATTAGTTTTTTCCATGCAGTAGTCCAAGAGAGAAAGAAATTTGGTCCTTTAGGATGGAACATTCAATATGGATTTAACGACTCAGACTTTCAGATATCAGTCATGCAGTTGCAGATGTTTTTAAACCAGTACGAAGAAATTCAATACGTAGCTATTAAGTATCTGACAGGAGAGTGTAATTATGGTGGCAGGGTCACGGATGACTGGGATCGTCGCCTAATCGTTACCATTTTAGACAATTACGTTAATCCTAACGTTGTAAATGATCCAAATTATACATTCTGTGATATTGGAAATCAATATGGTCTTCCGCGCAGATGCGAATATCAAGATTATCTTAAGCATATTGAGAGTGTGCCGGTAAACCCTCCTCCTGAAGTGTTTGGTTTACATATGAATGCAGGAATCACTCGTGACTATACTACTTCGATGGCAATAACAGAGGCTTTGGTGCTTGTTGAAGGGGCAGGTGGCGGTGGGGGTGAGGGAAATACAGAAGTAATTCTCGTTCAAATGGCAGCAGAAATACTTTCAAAACTACCTCAAAAATTCGACGTTGAAACTGCGCAACAAAAATATCCTGTTGATTACAATGAGTCTATGAACACCGTCTTAATTCAAGAAATGGAGCGCTTTAATAAATTACTATGTGAGATTGAAACTTCCCTAATGGATTTGCAAAAAGCTGTGAAAGGTCTTATTGTAATGTCACCTGGGTTAGAGTTACAGTCAATTGCAATGTTGCTAGGAAAAATTCCAGAAAACTGGCGTAAAGTTTCTTATCCTAGTTTAAAACCACTTCCCAGTTATGTTACAGATTTTATAGAACGTTTGGAAATGTTGGACGATTGGTACCAGAACGGGAAACCAGCTACGTTTTGGCTTTCTGGTTTTTTTTTTACTCAAGCTTTCCTTACTGGATCAGTTCAAAATTACGCCAGAGCTAAGAAAATTCCTATTGACTTACTAATATTTGATTTTCAAGTTCTGGATGTGGATATGGAAACTTCTCATCCTACTTGGGGCGTATATGTATCAGGACTGTTTATGGACGGTGGTCGTTGGGATCGGCGACTTCACGCTATAGCTGAACAATTTCCAAAGATATTAAATGACAACATGCCGGCTATGTGGTTATTTCCTAAATTGAAGTCGGAGTTTGAAGAAGGCACAAGGTACAAATGTCCGCTGTACAAGACTTTAGAGAGGAAAGGGGTGTTGGCCACGACTGGTCATTCGTCTAACTTTGTTTTGGCATTTTTCCTGCCTTCGGATAAGCCATCAGCTCACTGGATAAAACGTAGTGTTGCTTTATTGCTGCAGTTAGACTTTTAATTCAAATATTATTTATTTTGCTGTAATGATATTTTATTTAAACATGGAACGCCTAATGTTTCCTCACTTGCCTTGCACGGATGGTCCCGATAGTAATAAAACAAAATGCCTCCAAAAGTCGCCTAGTCGCATAGGCGACCCACACCTGAAGTTATGGAGCATTTAAGGCCAATCAAGGTTTCTTTTTTTTTCTGAAAACGGTTGTTTTAAATTTCTAATTATGTAATTAAGCTAGCCTTTCTAGCTAAGTGACATTTCTACAATCGTTGTTATTAACAGAAAACGCTCAGTTATATACTCCATTTGTTTAGGTGGTTAACTAAATGTAAACAATCTTGGCGTTACTTTTTAACCAAAAAAATAGTTTTTAATTAGGATATTACTGCTTATAAATCAATTAACTATAGTTTTAGAAAATCTGAATGTATTTCAAGTTGTAAAACGTATTTTACATTTTTAAAGATCACATTTTGTTTAAAAGACATACCAAGATTGTTTACATTTAGTTAATTACCTAAACAAATGGAGTATAGGTATATAACAATGGCTTTTCGTATTGATTTGTCACGAGATTTATACCTGCCCTTTTAATACATTGGAGCGTTTTCTATCAATGCGAAGGATTGTCGAAGTAGCTTGCGTAGGGGAGAGATAAAGTGACTCTTACTTTAATTTGATTTTTTTATTATCTAGTCAATTTCAAACGTAATAATAATCGTTTGTTATAATAATATAGATGTTTCTGAATATTTCTAACTGTTGATAGATTATGTTTTCTTTTGGTGAAGTGGTTTTTAATGATATTACTTGTGCTGTTAATTAAATCAATAAAAACTTAACATAAACAATAGCTGTTTTTTATTGGGAATAAGTTGTAATAACAGGTATTTCACAAGTGTATGTTAATTGTCTCCCTGTTGCATTTGAGAGTTGCGTTTCATTACTTCGCGTCTTGTATTTTCAGCCTCCAGCAATCTTTTTCGTAACTTCAGCATTATTGCGTTGTTTCTTTTCTGGACAAGAAAAATCGAAAAACACTAGTTATATTATATACACAATATGTATATTAAGATTCGTATTCGTATACGTATACGTATTCGTATACGTATTCGAATGGGTGACAGGCGGTCCCATCGTAGAAATTGTCACCCGAATGGCGCCAGTCTTGAAACCCTTGACAAAACCTAATGAACCTAATTAGACAAAAGAATAAAAATGCCAAAAGCTACTAAAATGCAAGCCTACTTTAAGCACATATTATAGACAGCTAACGAGACTTATTCTCGATGTAATTCGATATTTCTTTTCTCTCGACGTTTCGGCCGAGTTGCACCGACCGTGGTCAGTCCACCGGTGACCACTGTCGGTGCAACTGTGCACAGTGTCGAGCAAAAACATGTAGGTATACACGACTAAACAAATGAAGCTTAAGTTCTAGTCAAATGACGCATGAATTTATGAAATTTTCTTTTAAATAAATAATTTTATGTTCAGCTTATAATATCAGGAATATTCCATAACAGATTCAGAAATTTCTCATTGAAAATCTACTGCAACTGTTTGCTCGTGTCTGCGCACAGTTGCACCGACCGTGGTCACGGGTGGACCAGACAAGTCGTATAAGTTTTAGAACATTTACTTTGAGCACAGCACACTCCCGCTCTATCGCAGCACATTCCTCTTCGACGGCCGCTGCCTCTCTCTGGTGCCGCGCGTTTTCCTCCGCGAGCTGACATTCCTTCTGCCGCTGAAGCTCCTGCAGCTCAGCCTCCTTGTCTCTTTGCTGTTTTATACGATACTCAACTTCTTTTCTTTCTTGTTGTGGGAAAAGGGTGTACAATTTCATTTAAGTACAATTGTTTTTTATACTTAAACGTTATAACGGTTTACTCACGCGTATTTATCGGGATAGCCGGTTTGAGTATGAATCATCCTCACGAAAGTTATTATAAAAACAATTGTTTTTTGACCGTACGGAGTGATCTAGCTTGGCCATTGTGCTAATTATTATCAGTATGAGCGATCTGCCGTAGGTTAGATCACCGCATAGGACAAGAGTAACCAAATAAATGCTGGTTTTAGGTTTGGGGTTCGACAAAGAGATTGAATTCGTTACTGCAAGAGTCGATTTTCTTAATTTCGGTTCGGTAATTAAAATTAATGTTAACATTTACAAAACTTAAAGTATTTAATAAATACACAGGTACTCTCCATGTAATATCTTCAAAACTACCAAACAGAATGCTGCAGAAAAAAGTTGCATTTTTTATTTTTTAAAAGCATGGAAGGTAAAAATCTAATATGGCAACAGTAGAAAAATCAATTGTCATTATCATTTAAATGGCGAATAGCAGGGGTAAGTATAGTTGAGACTTTTAAATAAGTTGATTAAAAAATATTATGATGCATGTTACTTATGGGTAAATGTGGATATTTTGTATGTGTTTGGTATCGGTAACTGGCAGCTAAAAATCGTCAGTGGAAGACACAAGCAACATTTATATTGTACTGAATTACGCAAAGGAAGAAGTTGCTTTCGGACGAAGCAACTACGGCTTCCAGTGGCCAATAGAAGCAGCGAACAATTGTGTCCGGTTGTCGCCACCGGATACAACGCTAGGCAACATTTGCGTAAATTCATATTCATAATTCTGTACTCGCACTATTCATCTACACTAATATTATAAAGAGGAAAACTTTGTTTGTTTGTAATGAATAGGCTCAAAAACTACTGGACCGATTTTAAAAATTCTTTCACCATTCGAAAGCTACATTATCCACGAGTAACATAGACTATATTTTATGTTGGAAAAAAATAGGGTTCCGTAAAATATTTGGATTTTTCGGACACAAACTGAAAAAAATCAACCAAAGTAACCAAATATCACGCGGGCAAAGCCACGAGCGGACAGCTAGTCTTAAATATTCCCATATCTACTCACTAACTATTAGTAATCAGAATAAAAGCTATTTTAGTGAATACTGATGTTATAAATAATTTAATACGGTTATTATGCAACCTGCATGCTCAAGACTGTTCCAGCCTCGTATACCTAGGCTCAATATTCATTTTTTATGACTATTGATTTCGGTTGCATTCAGATAGTATTGCCATACGGAAAGAAATTCCTTACTTTACAGTAGTTATGCCATCAGTAGAAAATAATTTGGTTAGTGTAAATGAAAAATCCTAATTAATTTTGACGGGCCTGTTGGTCTAGTGGTTAACCCTGACTGCGATACCGGAGGTCGTGGGTTTGATTCCCACCCAGGACAAATGCTTGTATGATGAGCACGATCATTTGTTCTGTGTCTGGATGTTATTTATCTACAACTAGTATGTGTGTATTTAGAAATATATAAGTATGTTTATCGGTTGTCTAGTATCCAAACCACAAGCTACTAAGTATGCTTAACTTGAGACTAGATGGCGTTGTGTGAATGTTGTGAAATATTTATTTCATTAAAATATTGCTAATAATAGGAAATACTGACCTCTATCAAACATTTCCTGAAAACCATCCAAGTGTGCGCCCATAGTAGATATATGTGCTTCTATTTTCAAATCTTCGGATACCGTGCAAATGTCAATCATTGATATTTGATGCTTGCTTTGAGTTATTTGGTTCTTGACTGCCTGCATGATTAACATCATTTAATTCCTATTTAATATTTCCTATTCCAATGCTGACTAAAGATGTACCCCTTTTTTTAATACGTAATTGTATTCAGAGTTGGGTGTATAATGTGCATCATCCTTTAGGTACGTTAGCTATTTAGGTGACTATTTAAGTCACAGGAGCTACTTTAAACTGATTAGTACTAGAGTTTAAGTCATGGTTTGATCTCAAGTATAACACATGATTGGTATCCAAGATCATGGTACGAGTTCAGTGGATCAGTTGTGGGCACGAGATGTCGATCTACGTCGTGTAAAACTTTACGCTTATTGTATAACTGCAAATACTGCAACCCAGAAGTTTTATCAAAAGAGGTTGAATAAAATATTACAATGGCTTAACCTCAATTTGTTCTGTTATGTAGTCTCCTTCAGCTTTCGTTGTGTTAAGCTCGTCAACAAGAGATCGTTCTTTGTTCCGCAGTTTTAGAACCTCTCTTTCTTTAGCCAACTTTTGTTTCGTTACTGTAAACGTACAAATACCTACCTAAGTACTTAAAGTAACTTTATGAGTATTAATTCAATTAAACATAAATTAATATACTAAATATTCATTCTGTTGTGATTAAACTAAAAGAATAACGAGAACTTACCAGATTTAAGTTTTAATTTTATTGACTCTACACTTTCGTTTTCACAAAACATGGTTCAAATATTGTTTTCTATAATGTTACCGGTGTATTGTGTTTTTACTCGGACAGAGATTGTTAAGATGTTTAATTTTAATATCCGTGAATGTGATAGGTCCTAAATCGTTGTTTAAATTTCCCGCCTTTATGTAACATACATTTGTTTCTGTCGTTTAGAAACATTTGCTTTAGAATAACCTATTTTATGTTGTAGTAAAGATATAGGTATATGTGATAAATGTTATTAATGCTTAAGTAATTTTATTTAAACCATTATTTTATCGACATGTTAAATTAAATCTAAATGTTGGACGAATTTTTTAATGCAGTATCATAAGTTATCTGTATAGCGGCGTTTTTGTGATATATTTTAATAATCTGTGGAATGTATGCGACAAGCGTGCGGTTTTGCAATTTGTAGTGTTTCACGAAAATTCTACAATGTAATTTCGAAAATGTAGAAACAAATAAGTCATGATAGTGAGATATAACTGTTAGTTAAGTTATAAGTGCTTGCTATTTGTCATTTTAATGTGCAAATCGTCGAAAATGGTTTCGGGCAGCACGAGGGTGATTCAAGTCACCAACATCGCGCCCCAGGCCACTAAAGATCAGATGCAAACACTCTTTGGGTACCTGGGAAAGATAGACGACATCAGATTGTACCCAACTATCAGGGATGTGTCCTGTCCAGTACAATCCCGGATATGTTATGTAAAATATTACGATTCGGCAACTGTCAACGTAGCCCAGCACATGACCAATACAGTTTTCATTGATCGGGCTTTAATCGTTATCCCCATGCAATCTGGAGAGATTCCTGATGAGCACAAGGCCCTAGAAATGTCCAGCAATGGAACCTTAGTGCCAGGATTAAGCACTGTGGAACCACGTCTACCAGCGCATGTTGTGAACACTTTAGAAGGTGTTCCTCCAAGTCAGGTGATCCAAACTCACGATCCTAAGTTAGCGGCGGCCGGGCTACCGCCATACCCGCCTTTGCCGGCGGCTTACGACTCTCGAAAAATAGAAGAAATAAGAAGAACTGTTTTAGTGGGTGATGTTGACAACTTGACATCCCAGCATCTTATAGACCACTTTTGTCATGCTGGTGAAGTTAAATATATGAGGTTTTGTGACCGAGACGCCGACAAGCAAAGATACGCGCTCATTGAGATGACTGAGCAGGAGTCTGTTCTAAAAGCTCTGCAGTTAAATGGCAGCATTGTTGAGGGACAAGCCATCAAGGTAAGATAAATAATACATATAGAAATACTTCTTCAGTACCAATTTTAGTCATCTTTTGCTGATTTTTAATAATCCCCTAATTCTCCAAGATGTGATTTAGCCTACTATTACAATGATATTTAATCATTTTAATGGTATTCAATAACCTCTTCAAGTACAAAACATATAACTCACTTCAATACTTTATCATAATGTATAATCTACTTGTGAAAATCACTAGAATATGTTTTTTGCTTGATTAACTACATTGTGTCACTCATAACTGCTATAAAATACATAATCATTTCATTTATTATAGGTGCTCCACGCCACTCAAGCTATTTGTAAGCCTCAGACTAAGAGTAATGAAGCAGCGCAGCGGGAGATAGAAGAAGCCATGTGTAGGGTGAAGGAAGCACAGAACTTGATATCTGCAGCCATTGACCCTGTTATAGGACTCCTCTCAAAAGACAAAAGGAGGTATGTACTCTAATTTTCCGTGTGGTGTCCGGATATAAAGAATAGCACCACCCCATATCCTCCTCTGGGTGTCGTAAAAGGCGACTAATGGACCTTAAGACCCAGTGCACTGTACCAAGCACCTTGGGTCACCCGAATGGTGGCAGGTAAACAATCAACAATTGCATTCCCAAAGAGGGTTAGTGTCAGGCAGGCGGCTGACTATAAAACGTGACGAAAAGACGTGTTGCGCCGACCCCAAGTGAAATGGGATAAGGGCAGGAAGATGTACTTTAATTTCAACTAATAAAAAGTTACCACTTAAGCCACTTATATCACTTTGACTTTGTAACTTGTAACGATGATGTATAAGAGTTAATATTAGCACTCTAGTGTTGTTTGCTGAGAAATAAGTAAAAATAAAACTATTTACAATGGATTCTAACAATATACTATTGATATATTTCCAATATATTAATGTCTCTGCAAATGTTACAGTAAACTTGAACCATTATGCTCAAAGCAATGTTTAACTTAGTAAATTACTGGGCCATCAAGATTCAGGCTGAACCTAGTTTTAATGCCACAGTTTTGACTGCTTTTCTGTCAGTTACCCTAAAAACTAAAAAAAATCTGATAAACTCAATTTGACAGGGGTCCTACAACTACCTTTAAAATTAAGATATAACAGTTAAATATGTGTATTGTGGGCGATAAAAATTAATTAATATGATATATTTCCAGGACACGGTCCCGTTCTCGGTCGCGGAGGCGGTCTCGGTCCCGTTCGCGTCGTTCCCGCTCCCGGCACCGCTCCAAGCGCTCTCGGTCGCGGTCCCGCCATCGCTCCCGACGCTCCAGATCGCATCAGAAACACCGCTCCAGGTAAACGGCACAAGTATTACTAAAATAATGTCTTGTTTACACAAACGTCTAGACAGGTACTGTTAGTTTTTATGTTAATTGTGTGTCACTGTCCCACATTTGGAATCTTGTTCACACTTATGTGGGTGTGAGTGTATTTGTAGCATAAGGTAGACTAAATGTTTACAACATTTCAAAGAATTTCATAGATTACATAAACACTTTTTAAAAGTTCTTGTTACTTTCTGATGAACCATCATTTACAAAAGTGACAACTGCATTCTGCTTCGATGTTATTGTATCTTCGTATTATTAACTATTCATAAAACACACACATGTGCATTATCAAACACTTGCGATAAGATAAATATGCTTTATTTTTACCTCAACAATTTCTACATATATGAATGTATCTCTCTGGTATCACCTACTTGTAAATGCTCATATAATGTATCACGAACGAGTTGAAGAATGTAGTCGTCATGACGACGGACGGACGGAGGACGGGTCTGTTGGTCTAGTGGGTTCGATTCCCACCCAGGACAAATGTTTGTGTGATGAGCACAATCATTTGTTCTGTGTCTGGGTGTGATTTATCTATAATATGTATATATTTAGAAATATATAAGTATGTTTATCAGCTTTCTGATTACCATAACACAAGCTCTGCTTAGCTTGGGATCAGATGGCCGTGTGTGGATATTGTCCCAAGATATTTATTTAAAAATTATATTGTAATTACAATATTAATATTACGTGATCTCTGCAGATCTCGATCTCGTCACCGCAGTTCGCGGCGCTCCCGGTCCAGGTCGCGCCACCGCAGCTCGCGCTCCAAGCGCGATCGCTCGCGGGACAAGGACAAGGACCGCGACCGCAAGGACAAGAAGGACTCCAGCGAAAAGGATAAAAAGGAAAAATCTAAGTCTCCGCCACCTAAAGAAGTCGAGAAAGAGGAAAAGGAAGAAATCAAACAAACTGTGTTGGAAATCGTGGAAACTAATGGCAACTCAGAAAAGTCCAAAGCCTCGACACCGGCTGACGATAAACCAGAAAAAGAAATTGAAAAGGAAAAAGATAGGTCACCCTCTAAGAAACGGGACCGGTCTAAGTCACGCGACAGGAAACGTGACCGCTCCCGCTCACGACGCAGATCTCGCTCGCGGTCGCGCAGGAAGCGCTCGCGGTCCCGCAGGAGATCCCGCTCTAAGGAAAGGAAGAGATCTCGCTCCAGGAAGAGGACCAGGTCGCGGGACCGGAAACGTTCCCGGTCACGCGATCGAAAGCGCTCCAGGTCTAGAGATAGAAAACGATCTAGGTCCAGAGATAAAAAGCGCTCGCGGTCGCGCGATCGCAAACGTTCTCGATCTAGCAGTCGACGTTCCAAGAGTCGTTCTCACAGAGACTCTAAAACGCCTCACGAACGTAAATCTCGGGACCAAACTCCCAATCTTTCTGTTATAGAAGAAAAGGACCTTTCTACTATTGAAAATAAAATCCCTGACGTATGTGATGAAAAGAATTCTCCAGATAACATGGACATTTCAAACTCGCCGTAGTCTGGTCATGCTACCACGTAAACACTTATATGAAGTAATATCTTGTGTAACTAATAAATACCTTTTTATTTTGTTGTATATTTAGTAATTACCAATTTTTCTAAGCTGAAAGTACATAATTTCAAATAACTTTGTATTATTTATTTTCCTCACTTTTCTCAGTAGTAATTTGTACACGAGATAATGAATTATTTTTTTTATTCATTCAGTTAAAACCTTATTTGTCATAATTCATGTTTTAGTAATGGATAAGATTATTTTTAAGAAACATTAAATAATGATCCAAATCACTATTGTTTATTGTTATTTGAAGATCCCACAATTGCTATTGTATTATTGAATGTGTTGAATAAAATCGTTAGTCAATAACACTTTTTAACAAAAGATTTCATATACTGGTATAATAATGACTGATATCTTACGGCTTGATTGACATGTGTCCGGGAATAATGAAGAAAAAAGCATTTTGGCAGCGGTGGGATTCGAACCCACGCCTCCGAAGAGACTGGTGCCTTAAACCAGCGCCTTAGACCGCTCGGCCACGCTACCACATACAATACATGTTAAAATTAACCATCATGACTTAAAGATATGTTTCTAGTTTAAATAATTGAATGGGCAATCTGCCCATCCAACCCGACGCTCCAATTTTCGTAGCATTATCATCGGCTATTTATTATTTAGTCCTGTCACCGGTATTTGCAAGCAGCGTGGTGGGTGGGCCACAAATAGGTTTGAATTTACAAATACTTTAATGATAACGATTTTGATTGAAGTGTATGCAATGCTGTAGGTAAGTAACGTTTAAGCTAAATGTTTTTGCCAGCTAGTTTCGTTTGAAGCAGTATCACTAGGACTGACTAGGGTTATCCATCTGGCAGTTAGGTACCGAGACACTTTCCACATAAAATAAAGTATCCCCTAAAGTCTTTAGAAGCTTATTTACAAGTCAGGATTTGTAGATATACCACTAACTAACTACAAGGTTTCACCCAGCTTCTAGCTCAGGGCTGCAATGACGTTTTTTGGGTCGGTTTACCTGTCCTTTGTTTTGCCGTACACACTAGATATAAATTCATCAAACATATCAGATTTCTTATACTTTTCTATTTGGTACCTTTCCCCATTTGGTAAAATACTTAGGGGGGTGGGCGTATAAGGTGCTGTCTAGTGCTTTTTCTTTCAAGTTCAAAACGAGTTCAGGTACTACTTAGTAGTCTAACTTGAAATTTACGTTAGGAGTCAAAATATGAGGATCTTATTTTTAATTTTTAATATTTGTTGGGTCCCGTTTTACTCTTTGGGTACGGAACCCTAAAAACGGTAGCAGGTAAAAGATTCAAATTTTCACAGATTATTTACTTGTATATTACCTTTCAAAATAAATAACAATAAAGTAAATATTAAAAGGGGGGCTCCCATTCAACAAATGTACCAAATTTTTAAGCAATTTTTACTCGATCTTAATAAACAGGTAGAAAATTAGTAAACCTAGAACAAGCGTGATTATCTATTATAGATGATAGTACGGAACCCTGCGTGCGCGAGTCAGACTCGCACTTGGCCGGCTTTTTTTGCGTTTTAATTCACAGACCGATTGCATTGTATAAGGTAATCATTGAGCAATAATTTTGCAATCATTGCATATGTTGTGAAATTATTGCACAATAAATAGAACATATAAATATAATTCGGAAATAGCCCTTCATCATTGTAAGTTGAGAATCGTTGGGAGTAAGTGTGATAGTGTAGATCAGCAAAGTTAATTCTAATATACGTTAGATTTGTGTTACAGATATTGGAGATGGAAGCGTTTCGAACAATGAGACTCAGGGTCAGGAAAATACTGATTCAGAAGATGTACACCGTGCTGCAGTCCAGAGAAGATCTCGCGTAAGACCTAGAGGGCCTTGTTCTTGCTGTGCTGAACGTATAGCACATCTAAAACGACAAGAACAGGAAGAACGGGCTCTACAAGACCTAGGTACGACAAGAAATCCATTGGTAGGTCGTCCTAGGGGACACACCAAAGGTAGGTCCAGGGGACACTCTAGAAGTAGGTCCAGGGGACACTCCAGAGGGCACTCTAGAGGCAGATCTAGGGGCCACTCTAGAGAGAGATCTAGGGGACGCTCCCGAAGTAGGTCCAGGGGACATTCCAGAGAAAGATCAAAGAGACATGGTAAAAATCGACCTAGGCGTCACTCTAGAGGACGTTCTAGAGAAGGACTTAGGGACAGGTCTAGAGACCACTCCAGAGGACGTTCCAGGAGCCATTCGGGAGGAAGATATCAGTTACATCCTAGAGACTACTCCAGGAGCTTATCAAGAGGAAGAACCAGACATCGTCAAAGCAAATCATTGCCGTAAGTAGGTTGAGTGGAGTTGCCGTGATGATGAGACAATTTCTGTAACCGATTTTATATGGTAAAACATGATAGTGGTAATTTTTATAAGACTTCATACCGGAACCCGACATAGTTACGTACTCATCATGGTCCACCTACTTATAGCATGAGAGGAATACTCGAGTATACGCTCAGAAACAAATTTAATGTCGATTAACACAACTAGATTTTCAAATATAATCACATAGTTACCTACATTGTTTTAATTCGTAAGTATTCATATCATATCTAATATTTTATAACATTTTGTGCACATTTATTTCTACATGATACTATATTATAATATTCGCATTTAGATATAAACTTAAGTAATATCTGTACTCAATTATTTTACTATTAAATAAAGATTTATTAAACTACCAATGTCTTTAATTTTTAACTAATTCGACGTATAGTTTCGTGTAATGTCTTAAAACATTTATTTAGAAAGAAAGAAAGAAAGAAAATACATTTACAGATTGTACAGACCATTGGTTGTATAATATTGATTGGATCGTCAAATAGGCGTGTGCCGTCAAATAACAGACGTAATGTCGCAAGCAGTTAAATCAATTGATAGAATTCATTCGGAAATCATAGATCTTCACGTAAGTAGATAGATGGTACGAATTTTGTAACACCCATTGGATTGTACCTGGATGAAAATAAAACATAACTCAGATATTTCTGTCCAATGCAAGTAAACATCCTTACTGATACACTGAACTTAAATAAACCATATAAGGTGTTGTGTAACTTGTAGACTTCACTTTTTTCTATTCTACCTAATGACAGATAAGAAAATAATGGTTTTTAAATTTTAGGGCTATTTTGCTCTCGCAGTTTACATCCACTATTACGTGCCGGGCAGCTTGAAGTACAGAACTAATAGGTACACGGTGCGACTGGGCCACCTCAGGCAAATCATTGACAGTCCGCACGATCCCTTGTTCGCAATCACCAGAAGGTGGCTCCCGAAAGGCGAAGCACCCTTCCCCGGCTACTGCAGGGCTCCCGGCAGCGGGAAGTGTTCACCAACACTATGCAACTGTCTAAAACTCACTGAAAGATGGAACATCCAAGTATTGGAACAAAGAGAGAAAATGAAATTAAAACAAAAAGGTTAAATTCATTCAAATGATTTATTGTTCAATACATACATAAATAAATCAAACACAGCCATTCATATATTTGCGTGCGTTTTTATTTGTCTTACGAAATCGTGCGTTAACATTACCATACATAGTTTATAAACATAAAAAATTGTTTAATGATCCTTTGAAAGGTTATATTATTATGAAAATACCCGACCGGGCGGTGCTGGCTAGACCTGTCCCGAACAATGGTGCGTATGGTTCAACCATAATGATGGTTTACACGAGGACTTGCTGACACATAAAAAATACTAGTTCATGTTCTCAGCACAATATAAGATGCAACAATCAATTTTTCAAAAACAATCAAAAAATTGTTAATTTAGTGTGATTAGTGACTCTAACTAAAATTCAAAGTATTTTAAACCTTTATGTATTATTTAGGCGTGATTATTCGCTCATACACTGCCACAGACAATGTAAGAAATCTTATATATAAAAATCAATTGCTGTTCGTGTTAGTCTCGCTAAAACTCGAGAACGGCTGAACGGATTTATCTCATCTTGGTCGAATTGTTCGTGGAGGTCTAGGGAAGGTTTAAAAGGTGACATTTTTTTTTTTTTTCGTTGGGGCAGTACGAAGTCTGCCGTGTCAGCTAGCATATTTATAATTTTTCCTACAAAATATCTTCTAGCAGAACTTGCAACTGGTATTTATGATTAAACTATATTTTCTAACCAATTAAATATGCATAAACTTATAATATTATCTTCTTTTATTCATTAATTCATTAATTCATTTTAATACACTTACATGTACATATTGTACATAAAACACAGAATTTAAATGAAATTTTGGCATACAGGCAGACTACGTCTTAATCACAATGCATATTTTTACCTTACTTTCTCAAACAAGGTTTTCCAAAAAAAGAGCGCAACTGTTACTGTCGACCACGTCGACTAATCAACACTTTGTTATAACCAATCAAGGTACTACCACAGTCTAAATATCATACAGTCGTCCGACGCCTTTGATCTTGTGGAAAATGCCGACAACGTCTTGACAGTATCGCGACGGCAAGGGTTGTCAAAATTAAAAATATTAATAAAATTATTTATTTATTGCAGATCAACATCGTTAACATTATAATCATTAAAAAAAGTGTAACCTAATATTATTATAACATGCTGAGAACCAATTGAAAAACTATGACAGTAAATAATATTAAATAAAATAAAATAAGTACCTAGCCTACCTACCTATACATACTTCTTTCCGTCCACCATTCGGCCATTTTGTTGGCGTTGTCAACTTTGACGGGCATGACAAATATTTTTATTATTAAATTTACGTATTCACTCTACAATAACAAAACATTATTTATTTACCTTTCTTCTGTTCGTGGAAGCTGATGAAACCGCAGATCCTTATTAATACGAGATGAAGACTTGCAATCTCTCACAGCACACGTCATATGCACCATTTTATAAAATAATTACGAAAACAAACACGTGTAAGCCCTGAATGACGTGTCCGAACTGCTAACATTATTTTGTTCGCAGTTCGGGCTCGGCCCTCCCGCGTCCCACCCCTCGCATCCCGCACGATTGCCCTGTCTAGACGCCTTCGTCGGACGACTGTATGACAATAATATATTTAGACTGTGGTACTACTCAATAACTTATCACTTCTCAATAGCGTATATTTCATAGTAAATATACTGGGTGATGACCTTGACTTGCCTGTTACCGTAAAGAGGCAATACAAGACACAAGTAGACGTGCGACGAAGGCAACATTGCTTTAATAACGAGATTGTTCACCTACAAGCCTAATCAATCTCATCAGTTACACGTAACTTTTTCCCTCAATAGCAACTTTCCTTTACCAACAACTTGTTCGCCTTCCCCGCTTTAACATGGGTCCGGGCCACTCGTATATTTAGTCACTATATCACTGTCCACTCGTGTCAGTAGGGTAGTATGTCATGCATCGCGTAACGCCACGTCCAGTTCCGTGCGAGCATCTCGAAGCGGGCGCGGTCGCGGACGTACAGGTCGCCTAGCTCGGGCTCCATACACACCTGATAGAAGAAAGATAATTATTATAGGTATATAATGGCTGCAGATGATTGGCTGAATATCAGGGGAAGTTAACTTAACAATATGCTATTTGACTAAATAATCTAATGAGTCAGTCAGGTAGATTTCAAAAAAATATTGGATATGTATTTTTTATTTTATTATAACAAACTTTGTGTGGTCCACAAATGCAGTGATCGATCCTTTTACCACACGGTGGCCATTGGCGTGGTGGCATGATTGATTGATTTGTTGAAGTTTGAATGAATTATTAACAGTTGGATTGGTTAAAGTACATAGTCATTAAAATTTTTACACAGCTTGAATTGTTTAAAACACATAGTCGTTAAGATTAGTCAGTTATTACTCACGGCAGTGTAAGGGTCGGTGAGCAGGCTCTGTATGGAGATGAGCACCTTGCTGATGGTGAGCGCGAGCGACCAGTTGTGGTGCACGGAGTCGATGCCCACGTCGCCGTGCCGCGAGATGTTCGGGTGCAGGATGCGCGTCAGGAAACGGACCACCGGCGGGCTCATGGGGTAGCTGGGGGATACGTTTTTTGATGTTAATTGTTATTTTATTTGCATCAGGTAAAGTGTTATTTGAAGACAGATGATAAAAATAGCATTAAAAAGTCAAGAAAGTATTCTCTCTAACTTTGTTAACTAAAATATTAATATGACAGAATATTTTTTTTATATTGATCTTTAACAGTAAACATAAAGTATTGAAAGCTTTTACGCACAAAAACAAATAATTATAGAATTTTTATAATAACTTTCGTGAGGATAATTCATACTTAAACGATAATTACTTAAACTTTACTCACGCGTATTTATTGGGTCAGCCCGACTAGTTTGGGACCCAACCGGAGTTCTTAATGATTAAGGACTCCGGTCCGAAACTAGTCGGGCTCTCCCGATAATTACGCGTGAGTAAAGTGTAAGTAGTTATCGAATTAATAAAGTATAATGTATAAAATAAGCACAACTTGAACGTAACTTACGCATAAGGCACCTGTATGTAGAGATAGAACACGCCGCCCTCGTAGGGCGAGCCGACGGGCCCCGTGACGCTGGCCTGCCAGTGGCAGCACTTCGGGTCCAGTGGAGTGGCCGCGATGCCCTCGGGAGGGTCGTTGCGCAACATCTGTCCAAAATACTACATATAAGCAAGCTGGCTGGCAGAGACAAGTGTACTTTACACTTTTAAGACCGTCACTTGTCTTTGCCAGCTAAAATACTAATACTAAATAGAGATAATAAACTAAGACTAATAGACCTAATAGACTAAATCATCGTTTACACTTAGTGTAAACAATGATTTAGTCGCTCAAAGGTATTGGCAAAACAAAGTCACGCGTCTCGTGGAAAAAGATTCGTCGTTTCCATATTTAAATAATTCAGTCGGTTCTGTAGCTTGTAATTGACACTTGTTTTCGGATTCTGGTTTGTTACTGGTCCACATTTTCACTGTATCAATAATGCTAATGCTATTTCGGAAGAGTTTTTTTTATCTAAATCTATAGGTACATATAGTATTGAGCGCCGCACCTTGAGTTCGATCCGCAGCCGGTTCCTGCGCCAGGCGTTCTCCTCGCCGGCCGGCTGCGCCTGGACACACATCTGCACGAGGCAGTTGCGGCAAAAACACGACTCTACCAGTGACTGGTATTTCTGCAACAGAAATGTCTTTTTGTGAAAATATTGTCGTATCTACGCAGTATACCCTATCCTACACTAAATATTTAAAGACCTATTTTAATTTTATTGAATGGCTTTATTGCATTGCAGAAAGTAGTCTTGGGTGGTAAACTTACATACAATATACTCTAACGGGCACAACAAACTACAAGAAAAGGATAGGTGTTTACAACTACATTCTTTATTATGATAAAATCTAAGGTGTTAAGCGTTAGTTGGTAATATATAGACAGGGTGTTCATAATGCTAAATACTAAAAGCATATATTTCTTACATATAGGATGCTATGAGGTCACAAAAACTCCTTTAACTCTTAGTTACACGATAGTTAATATGCAGGTAATAAATAAACAAGTTAGTAGACTATCTTCTTTTTTTACTAGGGCCCTATCACCACCAATTATTGTTCCTGTACCTTATGCCAGTCGATGTTAGCGAGCAGCGGTCGGTAGAGCGGGAACCGGCGCGCGGTGAAGGCGGCCCAGCGCGGCGGCGACACGCGCGCGCGCACCAGCCGCCACCAGCGCGCGCACACGCACGCGCACGCGCTCAGCGACAAGTCGTCCAGGTAGCTGAAGATGGACAGCAACACTGCGGATATACAAGTTCGGAACTTGTATATTTGCAATGTTCAATGGAACTTGAAGTTCCATTGAACATTGCAAATTAAAAACTTGGTATACTTAGTCTTACTTATAATCCTGAAAAGATATTAATGAATAAGCTTGCACAATTATTAAGAACTAGCTAACACATACCCACTTTGATGAGCGGTATTTTTTGGTATAATATAGGCAACGTAACTCATATGTAGATAAAAGATTTCAAAACGTCTATTCAGATTCAAGTAAAACTCTAATGGTAGATAGTGCGGCTACATAAAAAACAAGAACAACTGTAGTTATTTACAAAAGTACCTTCAGAAGGCATCTGCTCAACAAGTCCCGGAGCTAGGTTATCAGGAGGTCTGGGTGTGGACAGCGCTTGCAACGAGCGCGCGAGGCAGGGCGGATGCGGCGGGGGTCCCAGCCCGGCCGGGTCATCCCGGCTCGACCCGCCGTCAGCAGACCGGGCACCGTCGGCGCGGCCCTCTGGCCTACTCGGGCCCTGGCTGTCAGAACGGCTAGGACCGCCATTAGCACTGGTGGAACCACCATTACCACTACTGCTTGCGCCGGCACCAGAGTTACTTGCCCGGCTTGCTTCATCCTCAGGGCTTGTTTCACTGTCTAGTGAATTCTAGAATGTAAATAATCAAAATTAAATACAATAAATTATCTTTCATACATTATTTGGATGGCTTATCTAGTAGTAGTTTGTGATTTTGACTGTGTTTATAAACCTGTTAACAGTGTCATCAGAAACTAAAAGCCCACAAATATAAAATCACAATGTTTTAATGAAAACTTACCCTATAATACCACCAAGGAGGCAGAGCGCAAGCTCTGTTCAGTTTCCGTTCAGAGCTATAGTTAAGATCTGACGGCTCATCATTGCCAGAGTCTCCGTCATCCGTCTTCTCGCTGTAGAAGTATGACGATGGCAAGTATGATGGGAAATCAGGGAACAGGAATGCATGGCAGGTCACACAGACGGGTTCTCCAAAGCTGGGACCATAATACCCATTGCATACATGACATGTGGAATTCTGCAACAACATATCAATAAATAGCATTTTGTTCATCACTGCAATAAATCTAACTTTAGGATACTGTGTTACCCAGTAAGATGGGTAGTGGAGCTCTGAACGGCTGTTGCTTTATAAGGTTTTCGAGTCCAACTATACATACAATATTAGGACATCATAGTATATTGTACAACTTTCAAAGTGCTATATTCTAACAAATGTTATTTGTCTTTCTTTCAGATTGAAATAACATATATTTTTGGATTATCTTACCACGATAACTTTGAATATACTTACATTAAATTCAAAATCCAGTGGTTGTTCGAATGGGGTGCTTGAAGTAAGCTTGTCGCCGTTTTCCTCCAACTTTTTGATAAAATGAAAAAACTCGGGCCCCATGGCTAACATTTTAGAAACTTCAACTACTCTAATAGCTTTTGAAAAGAAAATTATAGTGGAAACAATTATGGTATTGTAGTAAATAAGTTTCCGACAAAGGTAAATTTATTATTGTTTGGCAATGTAACGAAACTAAGAGATGTTTATGAAATCGTATTTGAGAATCAAGCTGTCTTAGTGATGATAGCCAATGCAATTCAATCACATATCCAAATATTGAATGTAGCATAAAAGCAAAAGTTAAACACAAAATACCATCTGACTGACTGCATACAATTGAGTCGACATCGGTTGTCGTTCACGTTGACAGATAAAAATAAATTGCCAGAGCCAAAAAAACTATTATTCAGTAGAACATCAATACAAAAATGGAATCCAATCGATATTAACGGAGTGGTTTTATAACAAAATCAACAATTTTAAAATTAAGTTCTACATTTTTGTTTGTTTTAGCGGCCAGTTATTTCACATAACCTCTCACAATTTAATTACCTCTTACCTAATCATTTTATTTTTATAATAACAGTGAACTTGCATGGTGCAAGTAGCGCGTGCAATGGGAATCGCACCCTTGTAACATGCACAATATAGCTGCATTGTGGCTATCTTGTGCATGCATACTTAAGTTGTCGGTTCTGCCGCTTAGTAATCAAGAAACAACAACGAGTCGTTTTCATTATTAGTGTGTCAAATATTAATATCATGTTTTCATACGTGGTTTCAAAATAAAACTATATCAGGGAAAATAAATAAAACAACAGCTTCGTTCTTAAAATTATTCTTAAATTACTCTCATATCTTTTTCATTTTTTGTTTTCCTTTCTTTCTTTCGAGCATTTCAATGTGCTTGTCAATGTTTTCTCAACTTTCTTTTGAATAAGAACACAAAAATTACATACAAGACATAACCATACGCGTACATTGTACTTTATAATAAAATAGATAAGACTCGAATTTCGATTTTAATCAACTGTAAATCGGAATAAACAAATTTAAAGCATTCCAATAACATTGCTACCACATAAGCATTCATTTATATGGGTAGCTAAATAATATATCAATCATTATGAGGACGAGCACGAACGAATATTATTCTAAAATATTATGGTCATGGACGACAAGTTATACATTTATATTCAGAAAGTAACAAACAAATACAGACAAAAATATAACATTTCCGAGACACTTGGAAAAATTAGTCAACTATCCTAATACATAATGTAAGATTAAAAATTAGTATCTCTAACCCTATGTTTAGCTTCCCACAACAAAGCTGAAACTATAGTCAGGCGGCGCGAGCCGTGCAAGGTGGGTACATGCGGGTCCATGAGTTGCACATCACTTAGCAATATACACCAATCGCGCGGCCACTAAATACTTCATGTGGCGACTTAACTGTTTACTAGCATTCCTAAACTTCTCAGCTGCACTCACAATTGTATCAATAAGACCATTAGTCCAATACTATTATATTCTAAACACCTAAAACCGAGATATGAACAACGCTTGCCCAAGTATTGTATTCATAAAATCATTACAGACAAATTTAAGGCGAATTAAATACAAAATTTGAGTCAAAGAAAATATTTCAACATTATCTTATAAATGTGATACATAATCAAGCCTTTAGTCAACTAAGACTAAAGACATCGTATATTGTTGTATTACTCTCTAGACTTATTCTAAACACATCGCCCTGAAAAGTCCTCTTTAATAATTTTTGTTCACAATCGGAAACAGCACATTTTTAAAATAGTCACTTCATTCCAGCATCAATCTTATACAAATAAAATAAAATTCATATTTCCATAACGCGATCCGTCATTAATACACCGGAGTCCGTAAGTTGTCCTTAGCTACATAATCGTTACCGACAACGTTTAGAAAGTAAAGATACATGGTAGAGCTAGAGTCCAGTGGCGCAGGCGAGTAGCTATAGTCGGGTCGACGTCGCGGCGTCCACACACTAACTTAGCTATACCGCACACTTGCACAGAGCTACCGCGCGCGGCGGCCGGGGGGGCCCCCCTCTACCGCACTCAGTACGGAGAGTAATACCCGCCGCGCCTGAAACCTCTGCAAACAAGGCACGCCGTTAGTCACTACAGCTATACGCTACACGTTACAGCTACCACACTACCGCTACGCACTACGTGCTACGCATTCCCATGCATGCTACGTCGACGACGAAGGAGGGGCGCCGTATTGAAAATACTCAGTTTTCTATTACAAACTTTATTTGTAAAATGTGTGTATAAATATTGTCTTTCTTTTGATCAATTTACAACAGTTTGTACCGAATTTTACAACAGTGTCTACTGCCTACTGATTGTTTTATTGCAAAAGATGTCACATCAAATTAGTCGTCATAATGGTATAATCTAAATCAATTTACTTCTGCCTCAATATGTTAGAAGTAGAATAAATAAACTCGGGAAGTGGCATCTTTTACAAGTTTAAAAAGAAACTTTCGTAATTTGCAACTGTTAAATGTTTTACAATAGTTTTTTTCCAGACTTATTCTTTGACCTTTTTTCATAAAATAGTGTGTATGTACTGTTAACTAGAACACTCGTTGATTTAAAGTACATAAATTGTTTAATTATTTACTACTAGTGATCATTAAGATGTCTGAGGTGAAAAATGATTGTTTTCCAAAATGATATAAAAACAAAATTACACACAAAGGCAAAATTTAATGTAAATAAAAACAAAACAAAAATACATAATAATAAGAAAGAAGGTATGAGAGTTATGCGTTTGGCATTCGATAAGCGGCTACCCAAAATGTAACATGATGCAAATACGTATCTACACATTCAGAAGCGAAATACTTGTAAGTTACAAATTGGTATGCTAACTGTAAAATACTTATCATAAACGATATTATAAAGCAAAATCAAACCCTTCCATATTACCATTTATATTTTAGCCTTGTGGTGATATTTATGATACATTCAGGTTTGAAGCAGTTACTTTTTAAACATTTTTCACTCATATGCAATTTTAAAATCCTGTACAATGTACAGTAATAAAAATTCTTGTAAAACACAGTTTGAGATTGCTTTATCGCTATAAAGATGAGTAAAAAAAAAACAAAATAAAAAGGGTTCAACAAAACAAATTGTACACCTACAACCACACTTTACAAAACAAATTTCACAGATCATGTGTAACAGTTGCAAATTATATAACAGAATAACACGGGAAGTTGAAGATGTAGACAGTGTTAATATGGATTGTACCTGCCGCGGCGCACGGGCCGGTAGCCGGAGTAGTACGGGGAGAAGCCGCCGCGGAAGGAGCGCCCTCGCCCGCGCATGGCGCGCGGCGGCCGGTTCGTCGTCGACAGCCCCGGCTTGTTGGTGCGCTTGGGCATCACCTGCCAACATAACACTCATGTCTAACTTATATGTACAGAAGCCATTGACAACCGTTATCACCATACAACTGATGCATCAAGCACCAGTGATTGGCCTCAATATCTATTCTGCCTGTAACTACAAAAAAGTAATTATTCAATCTTATACACATACTAAATTACAGTGCATGACGTGAAGTAATTAAAATTTTATTACACCTTAACTCTTAAACACAAACTTTGAGAAAAAGGACAGAGAGAGTACAAATATTTTGATCTCAATAAATAGTAAGTACTAACAGATCTA
This sequence comes from Chrysodeixis includens, assembly GCA_941860345.1. NCBI lineage: Eukaryota > Metazoa > Arthropoda > Insecta > Lepidoptera > Noctuidae > Chrysodeixis > Chrysodeixis includens. The sequence goes on along the minus strand of OW796104.1, from coordinate 8,112,881 downwards.
TGAGTAATTGATTACATTAGAGTAAATTTTAAAAAATAAACAAATTATACTATTGAAATAAATAAGTTCTAATAATTAGTTCATCATACCTTAATTTGACGCCCCCTAAATAACGATTCGTCCATGGCCATTGCAGTCTGTACACTGTCTTTGTCACCGAATTCTATATAGGCGAATCCTTTAGGATGGCCATCAAACTTATTACATAATATTGTAACCCTGTAAATAAACATCAACAAGATATTATAATACTTAGTTATTATATACTCATTCAGGGGAATATTACAAATGAAGCCTATATTATGCACCATTAATCCATTAATTTACGAATGTGTTTCACCTATTAATAGATCCACATCCGTGGAAGTGCTGTTCAAGTTCTTCGGCAGTGGCACCATAGTCCACATTGCCTACGTAAACTGATCTATTGTCTGCTTCTATTTTCTCTTCGATCGACATGTTTAAAGGACTTGCTGTGGAAAGAAAATAAGGGTGTAAGGAACAAGTTTACAGAGAAAATCTCGTTTAATCAACACATAGTCTTAAGATATAAAATTCACACACATTTATTAGTACTTGTACAATTCTAGACAAAGTTTATGACCAGTCTGAACACAAGATAAATTGCTGCTCAGTAAAAAAAGTAGTATATGTAGAAAGTAAACAAGTACTATACAGCAAGTAGCTAATGTCAGAGAGAACATAAAGTTTGGTGAGAACTGTATTACGGCTTTACATGGCTATACACTGCACACCAAGATAATTTCTTGCCAGTTTCTACGACATGTGTATTGACTTTCAATTTGCTTGCACAGGGTAAGCAATGTAAAGCTACATAAATACCACGTTTACATATTTTAGTACACAAAATTTACGAGATTAAGAAGATCAAGTAAGCCACGCTTGCTGTACCTTGCATTGCGTCATTGCTAGTAAGTGCAAGTGCAAAAGGCAATGCAAGAAACAAGATTCAAACGAGGTTTAGGCTAGAACAAACACAATTTCAATTTTACCAATTTTAAAGTTCAGTTAATGCAAAAAAATTACATAGAAATAATAATTTAACCAACATTTTTATAAAGCATTTGTTCCAACCTGAAGTCATGGCTCTTCAATCTTGCTCAGTCGCCACTATGCATTAGACAATCGCTTTTTGTTCCCTTAAATTTATGACCAGAGGAGTTGCCAATATCTCTGCCTACATAAACTATTGTGGACTTATTTCGGACATTACTTTTATGTCACCAAGTGAAGAGCCACCAACTATCGCGAAACATGTGTAAACGTGGAGAACAGATAGAGATACAACCAATAACTAATCTTTTCCTCTCATGCAAACAAAACACATATCATATCCTTTTTTTTTTACTTTCTTTTCTTTTCATAAGCATCATGACCTGAACATGAACTAATAGTTGTGATTACCAGAATATGGCTCCTCAAAATTTTCTGGCAAGACCTTTTTAAGAGAAACAATGCTTAAACTTTAGGATCGGTATTTGAGGGTAAAGGAAACTTCTGTTAGATGTGGGTCCTAATAACCTAAACCGGATGAACTGCTTCTAAAACCAATTGCACACCTATAAAATGATACTGTAGAAATAGCATGAATTTGGCATATTCCCTAATAAATTTTGAAAAATTCTTTGCTACCTATCATAATTATGTAAATTTTGAATTGATTTCTAAGCTTTGATCATAAGGGGGGTTAGTAGAGGAAGCAAAGGCAGTAACATATAAAACAATCTACTTACTAAGTCCTGGAGGGCTACCCATACTCATCTGCTTGTCTACTTCAGTCTGCATCTGTTTTAGTTTCTCTGCTTCTTCTTCCATTTCTCGGACTCGAGCTTTGATGGCTGCCAAGTCTGGTACTTCACTGCCAGCGGCTTCATCACCACCCTGACAATGTTTAATATCATTATCACACATACTTACAGTTTTGATATTAAAAAATACATGGCCAAGTAGGATTTTGTAGTTATCTTAACATAGGATAAAATACCATGCAATCCACATAGTTACAGTTAAGCAATATTACTTTTAAAAAATATGTTGCAAGTATGATTTCTGCAGTGTTCTTTTTTCTATATCATATAATATCCTAGAGTTTGGCAAAGTTTCTTCCCTTCTTGTGTATAACAAAACAAAATATCATTAGGATCACTTATTCAATTTCTTAAAACTGGTCATGTGGTTATATTTGGGCCTAACTTTAGAAGAGAACTAGTTCAAATTCAATAAATGGTTACATATTGAATTATCTAACATTTCATAATGAAATATAATGAAAACAGAACCATTATACATATAATAGACATTAGATAATGTTATAGTATACATTACTGGCTTATCTATTTACTAAATACCAAAACATTTGAAATAAAAATATTTTGTTTTGATACATCTGATAAAAATGTGATAACATTGGGGGTTGAACATTATGCTAAGAGAAACAGTTATTTTTAATATTCGTAGTAAATTGTATGATAATAGTTGTAAAACTGAATAGTGTGTGATTTAATAGATTAGTAGTACTAGTAAGATTTGAACTTATTTAAAATCTTTAGTTACGTTAATTTTGCTGATTAAACAATTGCAGCTTACTACTGCGGAATCTGAATGTTACACGTATTATCAAATGTTCACAGGTTAGCTTCGTAAGCTAGACAGGTAAAGGCCGATTACCGTTAGTACTCGATAAGTGTGAAAATTGCGGAAGAATACTGTTTCCGCACATTCCTAACAAAAAAACGATGATGTTTTACAAATTTAATACAATGAGAGAGTTATTAATACAAATACTTACTCCGAGACTATTGTCGGTCATGTTTAGAGAACCGTTGGTACCGTCCAAGTGATTGTTGTCAATCGTCTCTAGATAATCATCATTTTCTGCCATGACAACTAATTGCCGCTTTCATTAATTCAACACTTAAAACTTAGCACTTCACTTTATGCCTGGAAATAGCACATAAATTGATTAAAATGTCCTCAAAAATAATTTTACTGATTACGGAGATATTTGACGTACCGGTAACCAAATCCGTTAAAACGCAAATGGCCTACTTTTAAAATACAATTCACATTGACCACATAGGGTCTTTGGCTTTCACTGTAATAGTTGTAATTTCATGAACATTGTATTATTCACTCGATATTTACAGATTCGTTTCGGCAAAAATACCTAAATATTAAACGCCAAACCAAACAACTAACAGTGTTGCCAGACTCTAAAAAGTGATAATAAATAAATGAGGAAAAGCACTATAGATTTTTGCAACCGAAAAATAATGGCACAGCTTGATAATAAATTATATTCGTTGTCTTTAAGTTAATTTAAATACATTTATTTCATTTTAAAAATAAACCTATCGCTAACTCTTAACTTTCTATTTTTCTGTGTAAAATGCGCAGTTTGCTGGTGATAAGTTACTGGTGTTTGCTGGTAATAAAATTATAAATGTTGTCTTTGACTGTTTCGAAATTGACAGGTTCACTTGTTTCTGCGATTCTGTCAATGTGACATCTGCGTACTGATAAGGAGAGCTTAGCAAATAGAAGCAGAATTTAGAGATATTTGAAGCAAAAACACATTTCAAATTAGATGTAAGCGATCATTAACATTACAAATAACCAATTAAAAAACTAACATACTAACTTTACAACCGCATACAGGACTAATGGTGTATTCTAGTTTACTGTACAAAATATTCATTGCGGTAAGTGTACAACAGTTTGTTTTTGTTAATCTGTTGTGGCAATGTTTATACAATTAGAATTTTGCTGAAAGAAAAGATGTGTACATCTTGACTTTTATGTATCATACTCTGGCATTTGCACGGGGTATTTGTGACCAAAATAATTACTTCAGTAAAATTCCCTACTTTGTGAATTTATGTGAGTCGGGGAATGTGCTAACGAAATCAAAATACATCTAGCTTAGTACACATGAATCTTATTAGTAAAATGCATAGTTTGTTCATTTTTTACAAGAACTGCATTTTTTTTTTATGCAAATGAATTACATCTGTAATTGCATAAATACACAATTTTTTAAATAATTAATTATTTGTTGACAGTTTACTTACGCGTATTTATCAGGATAGCTCAACTAGTATCAGACCCAACCGGAATCCTAAATCAAAGCTTAGATGGTGGGGTCACACATCAAACTGTTGAGTTATTACAATACAACCTTAAATATTATCACAATGAATTGAATGGTTACATTAGGTACCTAATAATTTTTTTATACTGTATTTTTACTCATATTAATTGGTATTAATAGTGATGGTCTCATGTCCTTATGAGGCATTACTAGCTCATGTAATTATGTAATTACAGGTGTTTAGTAATTAGATTTATGTACAATCATTGAAGACTATATGACAAGCTTCTTAAGATATTATTATCTAGCAACTTAATCAACATTATAATCTGAACTTAACTAATAAGTTAATTATACCTTAATTAAACTAAGCAAATGGTACAATAAGTGGCATGTTTGACATGTTTCTCCTCTATTCTTCTTTTCCTTACAATAGGGTCCAGAATAACTCATTACACTTATAAATAAGACCTTCATTGATTGTGGAGAGCAATTATAGTTTTGAATATCAAGTAAGATAACAATTTAATATGAACTTATACAAGGACTGAAAACACAAAAAATATTATTTACCCTTTTTGATATTACAGCTGTTTGTGAGTGTGTGCTGGTTCCATATAATATATCTCAGTTGGCGGCTGTCGTCAGTGTTCCAAAATGCCTCTAACAGCTGATGTTGCAGCACAACAAGTCCAGGTACACAATCCAGTTCTTCTTGTTTAAAGTTCTTGAAGTAGCAAATAATAATACTATAGTTTGAATAAAAACATATATTGGGATTGGGGTATATTGGGATAATTATTAACTAATGTAATAAATGTGAAAGTTTGTAAGTATGAATTAATGAATGGATGTTAGTCTTTCATGCTTAAAAAGCTGAATGAGTTTTGACGAAATCAAAATTAAAAGATTGACAAGACTGTGTAAAAGGACTTTTTAGGGGCTATAACGAACCATGTGGGGAAGCCACAGGAGAATTTATAGTACAATACATGTTCTAAACTTTGGACTTGGTGATTTAAAATTTTTGAGACATCCAACCCTGAAGTTCCTCATCTACATACTTACAAAAAGGAAATAAACTATTACGTAATGTTTTAGGAGAGGCTGAGATCCCTACACAGATTGATATATGACATAGAAGCTGAGAGAGCCCGCAATGAACAATGTATAGATTCCATATTGAGAGCTGAAAAGGCTGTAGAGTCCCCATCCTCTAGTGAAGACTCATCTAGTTCATCACAACAGGTAAGAAACTTTTTGCAATAGAAGTAAATCTTATCTGTGCATCTTTAAGTACCATTATATTTTTCTATTAAAAGTGGAAATTTGAGTCATGAAGACTGTAATTGGTTTGTGATTTGTCTTTTACTTAATGTTGTTTTGTGTCTTGCGCCGACAGATGCAATTGAAAAACTTGTACAAATCTGGCTTATCAGCAGCTGAGCAAGAAGAGAGCCTACTTAGAAAAGCATTATCACGCATCTATGAAATACGTAGCATCAAGAATGAAAGGCGAATACAGGTAAGATGCTATTAACGTCTACGTTGATTTTGGTTATTACGACAAAATAGTCCGGACTTACTTGTACTTGAAGCCAGCTTTATATGCATTTTAACAATTTTTATTGTGCTGTTAAATAAACAATATATTGTTAAATATATAATAAATATTGTAAGCGTTTGTATTGACGACCAAGAATTATATTGCGTGAGTTTTCAGGCTCGTTACGCTGGTAACAAGGAGACCATCGGTTGCGGGGCTCTGATGAAGATGTTGCTGAGCGCGGCGCAGACGCTGCCGCTACACGTCGGCCGCGTGGGCGAGCGCGCGCCGCCGCTGTGCGGGGCCGTGCCGCCAGACCCTGGACATGTGGCTAAGGCCGGAGATGCTGTGGCTGCGTTAGTCAGAGTCTCAGAGAAGGAGGAGAACTGGATATTGGCTGAGGTATGTAAGCAAAAGTGGATTTTCATAACTTACGTAAAACTGGCAACCTTGCTTGAATTATATTAGGAAACAATAATACCAGTCTAGAAATCTCCTGTACTGGGTTAAGGAAGGCGTCTTCTATTATGATTTGCAGAACAGTGTACCGTAAAACGGGGTGAATAGACACATTTTTGGAGTGAATGGAAACACAGTTTGTCTTAAATTTTGCAAGTTTTATGAGACAAAATTATTGTTTCGAGATTCTTAACTATATTATAAAATACAAGTAAATTCTATACTTCAGGTTGTGAGCTGGCTGCCGGCTCAAGGTAAATACGAGGTAGACGATATCGACGAGGAGCAGAAGAACCGCCACGTGCTGAGCAAGCGGCGCGTGGTGCCGCTGCCGCTGATGCGCGCCGACCCGCGCGTGGACGAGCACGCGCTCTTCCCTAAGGGCGCCGTCGTCATGGCGCTCTACCCGCAGACCACCTGCTTCTATAGAGCCGTTGTTAACCGCCTGCCCGCTACTGCTGCTGATCCTTATGAAGTGCTCTTTGAGGTACGTGTTTGAATCTTTTTTTTTTTTTTTCGGTTTATTTGTGGTGACGCATAAGATATTATAGTGAATTTAGGCACTTATGGAACATGTAATTCAAACTAAGCATAACTGTGTGTAAGAAGTCAAAATCAATAGGTTTTTTTACTCGTAGTAGGCCTTTTCAGGCATTTTGCGCGCATTTGCATTTGCAGTTGCGCGTTTCCAAAATGTCATTCTTACGGAGAAGAACCAACAACCACAAGCAAGAAACTCATAAAACAGTTTAAGTTAAAGTGTCTTTAAAGGCTTTGTTTGGAATGGTCACCTGCTCTAAATAGTTGTAAACGTACAAAAACTTTTATATATTTGATTGTATTTGTCACAGGACTCGTCGTACGCCGACGGCTACTCCCCGCCGGAGCGCGTGGCGCAGCGCTACGTGATCGCCATCAAGGAGGGCAAGGGCCGCGCCACCTGACCCGCGCCGCACGCCCGCCGCCCGCAACACGAACACGATGATCTGCTCTAAACATGCCTTATATTGCAAACTAACTTAAGCAAGGAGTCCACTATTCCTTCCAATCTTTTTTGTTCATGTTTCAATATAAGAGTTCAGAACTCACCTTCGCAAATCCGCAAATCGATTATCTTAGCTTGCTCCTTTCGTAATTTCCGGCTCTAATTAAAAACCTTTAGTATATTCTACTTTTTTTTGTTAAGAGCTTTAAAGTACCTTTTTCACCCATGTGAACTCTTGCTGTTTATGAGCTATGCACGCCGCATTTTTCAAGTGAGTTAGCGTGGATTTTGATCACAGATAGCTATCAAAATTGAGCGTCAAAGAGGTGTCTAATACTGCAACGTATTCGACACGCTATTTGTTCCAATCAGTAGTGCTAAGGAACATTGCGGTCACTTTAGTGTCATACGCATGAATTTGGCGACCTATTAAGAGGAATTTTGACATTTATGATATAACCTAACCTATAAGCTAAGTTTAGGAGAATGTGTACTGGAATGAATATATGAAGCAGGTTTCTTAGGGTTTTTGCTCATTACTATGTATTCAATACTATTGAGTAGTTAGTTTAGTATTAAGTGTGTAATCTATTTGGATGATCTCTATTACAATAAATGACATAGCCGCCACTGGTGGACAAAATAAAATAATTAGATGTTTCTTTCTATCTCCCCATTGCTATACGCACAATATAACTTAATGTAGACTGGGATATAAATGTTCTACAATAGAAAAATAAAACCATTCATGTTGAATACAATCTTTTATTTATAGTCTAAGGTTAAAATCTAATAGAATACATGATAATAATATATAGTGCTTATGTCCGAAATATACAATCATTTAATTTTGATTAGAAGTTAAAACAAATTGATTTTATATTTTCTCTGATTACTTACGAACTAAGGAATAATACAATTAATGGAAGAGACTAAAATATGTCAGAGTAGAGTAAACAAAACATACGAGGAACTTTTAGATAAAGTGCACTGTTACTACCTATACTTAGGTATAAAATAAAACCTTTGCTCCAAGCAAACTATTTAGTCAAATTCAGGTTAAAAATGAACATTAAACTCAAAATTACACACAAATATAATAAAGTGGTAGTTACATGTAATCTGGTAAATAAAATCCAAGTTTCTTTGCCTCGGAAACACTATTTCATTCCGACACAGCCCTTATAGACTCATTATTATTACTTAAATCTTACGTAAGCGATGAGCAAAATTCAAGTTATGGCATATCAATAATATATGTATATCAACATAAATAAAAAATGAGATCAATATGTATATTTCTCAACATTATGGTGCTAAGTAAGCGACAACTCACCGTCACCTCGCGGCGGTGTTCTAGCACCACTTGTCCAGTTGTGACAAGCTATAACAAAGTACTCATTATGGTCAACCTTAACAAAATTGATTTTACATTTACATTTTAAATTCGTCAAATAATCAAATCATTTTACAAAGGAAAGACGACGGCTAGAGAGCTAGAAGCGATTTTTGGTACTAAGTGAAATGAAATAAATATGACTAAGAACGTAAATAGACTCGAATGTGTTAATTTGGATGGAGTCGAATGTACCTGGAACAACAGACAATTACAATGAGCTACTTATATTGCGAGTTGGTTATTAACCTCTTGATTATCTTACTATATGTAGTGATAGGCAAGTGGTGTTGGTGTCTGACCTCTAGACAGCCTGTCGGTCGGTCATAAGCCCGTGCAGCTTGCGCGCGACGCTGGCATGCTGCAGACGCGGGCGCTTGACGACGTCCCCGCCGGCCTCCGCGCTGCGCTTCACGCTCAGCGCACCCAGCCCGCCCACCTCGCACGACACCATTGTGTTGATCGCGTGCAGGTCCTAAAACAACAATACACATGTTATAGGTAACTTGACCACACGTCCTGTTTTAAACGTTTAAGACGTTCCGTTTTATTTTCTTTTATATTAATAAATAAATCAACGGGACTGTCCTTTTTCACAAATACGAATCCCGGTGTCCCCGAAATGAACAGTGGGACACGAAATATCCCGTTTTCAGAAACCGCGCGAAAATTTCAAGTTCCCGCCGATTTCTCTCTCTAAAAAAAATCTTAGACGGTCGAATTAAAAAACCTCCTTTTTAAATTTAGTTGCTGTTATTTCGGATTATAGAAAGAAAGAAAGAAAGAAAATACATTTAATTGCGTAATTGAGGACGCATACATAAGTACAAGACAATCAATATACTAAATAAAACAAAAAAGGGCTAAAATAGAAAGAAAACAAACAGGGGGTGAGTATGTCAGTACAGGAAAACTTCGTGGTAACCGGTTGTCATGGCATGGACATGTCATGCGAAAGAGAATCACGTGGTTAGGTAGGTGCTGGACATGAATGTGGATGGAAATAGGGGAAGAGGACGACCAAAAAAACGATGGATGGATTGTTTAAAAGATGACATAGCAGCAAAGGGTGTTGCTTGCTTGCGAGATGACGTCAGATAGGAACGTGTGGAAGAAGAAGACATGCTGCGCCGACCTCAAGTAGTAATTGGGATTAGGGTAGGGGAATTATGATGAGACGCGGTGAGTATGTGAGTGCGTACCTTGGCGGGGCTGCGGCTGAAGCGGTAGGTGAGGTGGTGGTTGTGCGGCGGCGGCGTGGTGAGCGGCTTGACGTACAGCTGGTGGCGCTCCGACACGTACGTACCTTGGCGGGGCTGCGGCTGAAGCGGTAGGTGAGGTGGTGGTTGTGCGGCGGCGGCGTGGTGAGCGGCTTGACGTACAGCTGGTGGCGCTCCGACACGTACGTACCTTGGCGGGGCTGCGGCTGAAGCGGTAGGTGAGGTGGTGGTTGTGCGGCGGCGGCGTGGTGAGCGGCTTGACGTACAGCTGGTGGCGCTTCCGACACGTACGTACCTTGGCGGGGCTGCGGCTGAAGCGGTAGGTGAGGTGGTGGTTGTGCGGCGGCGGCGTGGTGAGCGGCTTGACGTACAGCTGGTGGCGCTCCGACACGCGCTGCCCCGCCGGCGACCACGCCGCGTCGCCACGCCCCGCCGGCAACGGGGACAGGCTGCACTCCTAAAGGGACATACCAAATAATATGTTATACTAAATACATTATAAGAGACCCCCTCACTAGCGTCTTTCGAGCGTCGTCGTCGTGCCAGCGTCGTCGTCGTGCCAGCGTCCGCGCGACGTCGACGCCGCGGCGACGCGACGCCAGCGCTGGTCGCCTGCCGAACGCCGAGCGTGCGCGGCGCTGGCAACGCGTCGCCGTTGTTGTTCACAAAAAACGTTGAACTGACGTCGCGCGGACGCTGGCACGACGACGACGCTCGAAAGACGCTAGTGAGGGGGGGTCTCTAAACAGTTACAATGCCCCCATGTCTTATTTCCCATAATTCCTCGTTGACCACACACCAGCAGGTATTCGTTAGCGGTAGACGCGACTGCCGCGCTATATTTAACATAAGTCGGAATCTCGAATTGTGGTATGAGTATCATTCACTACCTAGCTTTTTCCAATTGCTGGCAATTATGTAGGGATTTGGCTTCCATTTAAACCGTATAGACACGTGTTATTAATCGACTGACTGCTTATAATGGCCTATATGACCTCAACTCAGATATCTGGGCAACACAGTGTGCCTTGATTAGAATAGTAGTCAAACTTTCAGACTTCTGTCAGCCTGTAACGCCTGTCGATGATGTACAGATGACAATACAAATCTGCCCTTCCGAAACATGAAGGAACTCATTATAACATAGATGACCACCCAACCATGGACCAACCGCGATAGGGTTTGCTTCATCTGTGATCAATTGACTTATATGGCTCTTACTTAGCCACAAAGTTTACAAAGAAAAGAAATATATATTATCTCCAGAATTAATTATGTTCGAAATGCTACTTACATCTTTATGTTTTCCAGTAAATCTTAAAGCGAAGCTTTGCATACATTGCACATAAACGTGGTTATAGAAATTGATTAAATCGCCTCTCTTTGGTGAACCTAAAAAGACATACAATATGTTAGTGGAACGTCTCACAATGTATATGGTAAAGGAGTAAATGCTAACAAAAAGTAGGTACTTACTCTCTCCTTCGCCCTGTTTTATTAGAACGGATCTGTACACATGATTGTCCGCTAGGGGTCGTTGTCTATAACAGCGCATGATTTCAGCAAACGTTCTCTCTACTTGATTTGTAGGATTGTTTGACACCTGAAAATAAACTAGTGTGAACTCGCGATTCAAGTGCAATGGAAGAAAAATACAGTGCGCAATGAAATGAATGGTTATAAACACACAAGCCTTGAATACCAAACCTTATGGACTGGGAATAGGGTACATAATAGGTTAAATAGATATACTTACTCTACATATAACGTATACGGCACACATGAGTATCTGGTCGAGATGGCGGTCCTTCATGAGCTGCGTCTGATGCATGATGGAGTACTCGAGACACGTCCATATCTTGCGCTTCAGCTCGTCGTCCGTCAGCCGCAGCCGGGTGCACAGGTCGTTTATACGGACCACCGCTAGACTGTAGAACTGTACACGAAATAGTATTGTAGATATATTATTTAAATAACTATAAATGACTTGCCCCTAGTCTAAGAACACAATTTAATTATTCTATTGCCCAACCTGATTAGTTTAACAGGCCAAAAGATTAACAACAAAGTTTGAATTTTTTTTTTATTGTTCATCATATCAATGATCAGGGCTGATATAATGAAGATTGAAAAAGAAGAGAAGATTTTTTTGTTTTTTAATCTTTATTTAAGGGGACTTGGTCAACGTTGACGATGTCGCCCCGAGAAGAAAAATGATTGGATCTGTTGCATATTAATACTTTTAAGCGGGCATACACACAGACAGATGTAAGATTACAAATAAAATAAGTTACCTTTCTAAAGAAGAGTATTAAGGAATTGTTTGCTCTTCTTGGTGTTGTTGGTGTACTGTCGCTACCATTTGAAGTGTTGCTTGTCTGTGGCGTTTGACTTGTGCTAGGTTCTTGCTTCACAGGCGTATTGTTTGTGGCAACTAAAGACAAACAAAAGCAAAACATTATAGTATTCTCAGGACCTTATACCTGTTGGTAAAGTAATTGGAATAAATAACATACCAAGTAATGATTGGCCAGGTTTAATGGAATCTTTAAACAACTGCTTCTTGGCCTGATCAGCTAGTGGCGACAGGAAATGGTCGAACGCTGCCAATACAGGAGACTGCATACCATCTGTTTGAGAAACATTACATACATATATAATAAGCCATAGTATCCAACATTACATAATTGGTATAATTTCATAATACATATTCAAGTTTGTATTTGCGATTGAAGCCAAATGAATGAATGTGAAACTAACTGTTCCTGCGTAGTGGTGAGTCGTGTACTCTGACGTCATTGGACGGCGGCACTGGAGTTCTACTGAGTTGATCCCACAGAGGACTGTCCGAGGTCCAAGCTAGAGACTCCAACACTTCTTCCTCAACCTAAAGGAAAATGTTAAACTTATAATATGTCTGGGCCTAAATATTTCTAAATATTTAGCAAAGTTTTGAAGTTTGAGGAAAACAATGACTAGATCATATTACAATACCCTTATTTCAGTATTTAATTAATAATATTTTTTCAGACAATTCTAAAAAATCAAGTTTATACTGAAGATATTCTTTATGTTATTTGATAACATTAAATATGTCATGGACTAAAATTATTGTAGAGAATGTTAGGAGGTATGTAACTATGTACTATTATCTACAACATTCTTTCTTGAACTCAAATTCAACAATAGCCCTTCTGTGTTTTTTTCATCTTTATCAAGCAAAACAACGCTTTAAACTTACCGCATTAAGATGTTTAATAACATCTCGGCTGAGTTTCTCCACAACCGCTTGTACAACGAGCTCTATGATCTTGTAGAAGTGGAAGGCGCTGAGGCCGTAGATCTGCAGCACGCGCGGGAACTTCATGGAGTGGACGCCGTACGCGTGCAGCACTATCTCGGTGCAACACGCGTACACTGCTAACTGGTACGTCTCTTGTGTTAGCAGCATCTGGGATAAACATATCGTAGTCAGTTATACAGTATTTATGAAAGATATAGAGCAAATGTCGACTCTTAAGTGTTTGCTGTCATTGTTAATGGAAATGTAGAGAGAAATAGACATTATAGACTGCTCTTAAGTATCGTCTGTATTTTGTGCAAAGCTTTAGTAGTTTTGTGTTTTTACCTTTAAGTTTCACACAAGGAGGACAAACCAAAATTATTGAGAAATCAATTGCGACAGCGAAAAAACTTGTTCGTACTATCAGTTATTATGTACTTGACGACAGAATGACTGGCGACTATTGTAGTTTTAAAGCCATTTTGATAAAGTTACGCTTACATTTAAGGACACTTGCGGTTTTTTCCTGTGTTCTTCTTTGATGATGTGCTCAAATACTTTGTAGTAGAGACAAGTGACCATAGAGCAGCGGAAGCCGATGGTCTCGTTACTGGACGTGCTGTTGGTCTCGCGCAGGCTGTTCGCGAACTGCTCCATCCATTTGTTACAAGGTTGGATCAGGTTCGTGTTCACTGTCTCGACGCTTACATTGCAGTCGCTGTAGACAAAATGACTGAATTGTAAAAACCAACTGCTAAAAATGTAATGTAAGAAAGGAGAATGTACAGAAAATACATAAGCAGGAATGTTCGGGAAACGACGTGATGGCGTGCGTATTCCTATTATTGCAACTAATAAAAATTTTTAGGAAAATTAGTCTTTCATTTGAAGTATGTAAGCTTTTTTCTACTACTCAGTTTAGATAGGCTTTTTTTTCGTGGGGAAAAAAAACTTGCATCATTTTCATAACAAGCACTAGTTATCGATTTTATCTATCTCTGACAACTTTCGGCAAGTACAATTGCATGCTATTTGCATCAGCCAAATTATCAGATAAAACAAATTGCATATGATAAGTGAGGCATATGAATGTAAGTGCAGTGTTATATCTGACCAAATTGTCTCATCAATCATGATGATTAAACTAAATCCGGATGTTTTTATTATTATTGCATCAGTCCCATTATAATGCTACAATGATTTTTTGGCACATGGCTGAAATCGTAACTAATGCTGTGACATATGAAAAATCATTCCTTTGACAGACAGTTGTGTTGATTTTTGTTGCAAATATGCACACCAATGCCCTTATTTTGATGTAATTCACATGCCAAAAGATCCTTGTAGCACTATACAATGTTACAGAATACAAGACGTAACTATTACAATGGCGCAATACATGACGATACCTCTAACAAATTTTAAGAAGAATGAAATGAAAGTAAACAGTTTATTCGGCTAATAGGATATAATTATCATCATTTTTACGTGTCAAATAATTTAGGAGGTCAGGTCAGGAGTACCCTAAACCGACGGGCGTGTATGAAGCGATTGATGAGTGTGGATGAAGCTTGCCAGGATTATAGCAAATGGAAAGATGTGATCTCTGCCTACCCCCAAGGGAAAGAGGCGTGACGTTTACGTATGAATGTATGTATGTAAATAATTTTGACTAGACGATGCAGTTAGTGTGAACACAGACTTACTTGAAGAGTTTGTAGAGGTCCCGTGAGGGCTGCAGCTTGGCCTGCTTGAGGTATGCGGCGAGGCGCGCGAGGCTGTTCTTGGCCTCGGACACGGGCGTGAGTTCCTCTCCGCGCCGCGCCAGGTAGTCACGACCTGTTAGGGGCGTCTCGTGGCACGCGCGACCGCTCTGGGGGGGAAAGTAAGCTCTTAATATTGCATATATTGTTAATGTTGTAATGTCTCGGGAGGTTTTTTTAAAGGAACATAATATAAAAAAATAATTTCGTGACATAGATGTTATCCATAGACTTATTCTATGAGCATTGTCAGTCTTCCTCAGTATATGTTTAGCCACTGCAGTGCACATGTTTGTCCAATTATATTATTGTTAGCCTTAGATATAAATAGTTCAAATAATTAATTGTTGAATGTGATGATAACCCAATGCAATAAAAATAATTATATGTTTAGCAAACAAAAATATAGTATACTAACTGGTCCAAAAGTAGCAATAACTTGTGATATTTCATCTCCAGATACTTTGGTTTTAGTTCCGATTTGTTCATTTGCATGTTCACCTGAAAATAATATTTAATATGTAAAATGTTCAACGCATACAACAACTGTACAAGAATAAAATAAGAAAATGTTCATGTTATAAAAAACATATTAAGCAGATACCTTCATAGTCCACAAAGCAAGTTAATATTGGGTTTAAATAATAAATATTGGACATAGTCACGTTAGTTTATGTACCTTTACTTAGCTGTTTTAATAGGTTATAACAATGACAGTTATTATTTTTTTATAACTGGCCTGATAAACACTGAATAAAAAAAAGGTTGCATAATATATTCTACTAAGGAGGTCATCATTAACAAATTGAATATTACCTCTTTTCGAAAATAGCTATCTTATAATATGATTTAGTTTGAAATAAGCTTACCTAAAAATATCCTTTCGTCAAATTCTCCAACACTTAATACATAAGTTTCATATAAATTGTTTAATGATTTTAGATTTGAATCAAAGGTACCAATATCTAGTACTCCAGCCGGTGGATCCATTTCACCTTTAAGAATCTAAAGAAACAAAAAATAATAATGTTTTAAAAAAAACATTATTGTTTTACATTATATACAAATGACATGGACGCGGGGCTCAGACCTACAGCCCATCCCCTCTAAATACTTAATTTTAATCTACATAAGCTTTCATTGATTTCAGCAAAGTTGAGCAATACTTACAGCTTTTTCAAAAAACGTTTTTAATACAGGCTTCCAGTTGTACTCCTTGGTAGCGGCAGCATCAACAAGTAGGCCATCCTTTATTTGACACAAGGTCGATATAATGCAAGGAGGTGTGTCGGGCATCTCGAAATCGTCTTTTAACCAGTCACTTGGTAGACCTGGGAAAAGCAAGTAACACTTAGTGTTGGTGGTAAGAAATAAAATATATTCAATTAAAATGATGAACTGGACACTTTCACTTGAGAGTCAAATTATTTTAAGATAAAGAATAAAGCCTTAGCCTTGCAATGGAGTTTAGGTGCAAAATAATCAAAAGTGCAGTTGAAGTAGATAAGATAAAAATGATAAAAAATTCGTGTCAATAAATTGTGATTGTTAAAACTATAAAGTAAATGCAAGTTGCAATATCAAACTTTGCATGTTATGCCATCACTTTTCAAAATCATTAATAATCAATATTGGTAAACACACCTTTGAATTCTGGATTGATTAAATCAATCCTTCTGGCCATGAATGCATTTCCGAACACGAAATCCAAGCATGCCAACAACAAATGGTACATGTCTACTAAATCATGGGCGGACTTATGAAACTCTCCCTTCACACAGATGTATAGACACCATGTGAACTCGTATAAGGCATTTGTGGTGCATGGCTGGGATCTGTAGAGAAAATAAACATAATTAGAGACCCATCAAGTCAAGCATAAGTTGGTAAACATCCAGATTTATGAACTGCCACAAATTAAGAGTGATTTTGTAAGTCAGTGTTAGGGAAGCTTTTAGTAGTGTTGTTTTAAAACTATATTTTTACCCAGTTTCAACAATAACATATTTGAGGACAGGTTCTTTGTAAATCTGTATGAGTTTATAGATTTTGGCTGTTACCAGTACATTAAAAAAATAATTAAAATTGTTAGAGAAACATTAAGAATGAAAATAGAATGTAATTGAACTCAACAGTCACAAAGGAAAAAAAATACTAGCTTTTGTAAACAGGTTTACCTGCAAAGTACTGTTGTATACAATAACAAAGTCTATGGGTCACAAAAAAAAATATAATCTGATTAGTGGATCCTGAATACTCTTGTACACATCTACCTGTATGTTATTAGTAAAAATAAGTTTTGCAATGCTGTGATTGTGATCAGGCTCTTACCCTACCTTTATGTAATAATACTTTTTCAGCTTTGCATTTGAGGATGCATGTCTGTTACCAAAGGAAAAAAAACCTAAACTCTAAAAAAGGACAAATTACTGTTCAAGTTATATTTGTTTGAGCTAACTTTAATGTTCAGTTAACAAAATCAACTGGGTGCCTTAAATTTTAAATAAAAAAAAGAAACAAGCTATTTTCAAAATACATTTATAAATTGTCAATTGACTGAGATTTATGCATTTGTCACAGAATTCATTTAGTTATCTTTAAAACTATGTTAAGGGACACTTTTTGTTTAACTGTTCTATAAATAGATCATCTACTTCCTGGGTGGGAAGTAGAGATGCAGCTATTTATAGACTAACCCTAAGTTACAAATAGAACAAAGGATGAGACAATAATAAGTTAAATTTTGGTGGCTTTTCTATTTAAATTACTTTTATTTGCGACTTTGGTCCTCCTTAAGTTGACATTTCTAGATGATAATTGTATTTTCAGCATTCTAACATCTTTACTTCCTAATCTAGTTTTTAATTTCATATATTACATGAAGAAAAGTGATAAATACACTTAACTCAAGATTTTATGTTGAGCCATGATTCAGCATAAAATCTTGATCTGATCATTGAATAAGTTTACTTACTTAGGTCTTCTCTTAGTACTGGTCTTCAAAGGTTCGTTTGTCAACCCTGAGAAGATCTCTTGGAAGATAGGCTGGAAGTTCCTGTACAACACAGTGGAGACGGCAAACTTGTGCTCCAAGTGTGATATCCTTTCTTTAAACTCAGTAGACATTGAAGCCATCTCCATCCAGTTCTTGATTTTTTTGAAGAACTGTATTAGACTGTAAAATTGAAGAAGTCATTCCACTGGCATCTTGATATTAATTATTGATAAGATTCGTAAATATTTACTTGTAACTTAATCAAATGCTTTAATGATAATAAATGTGTCTTTTCATAATAAGAAGTTCTGATACTGTTTTTCAAAGCTAAAGTTGTTAATTAGGGGTAATAAACCTGAAAATGAGTCACACTAAATAGTTTTAATTGGCCTAGAATTTAGGATTATTGTTTGCCATAATTAAAGTAATTGTATAAATATTCTCCTTTAATTTTCATAAACAATAAACTACAAGCAAGATAACTATAAGATGGTACACTTTTGTTATTTCCTAGTTTACCTGATGTTGCATAGCCTCAGTAGTCTTGTCAGACTGACGCAGTTGCCTTCCACTGCCTTCCCAGACTGCACAGTAGGGGTGATTGATGTGCGACATGCTACATATAAGGCACAGGCCATCCAGTGTAATGTGTCACCCTAGAACACAATAATATGGTCAAAAAATTCAGTAATATTAAAGGTTAGCAGAATGTGCATTAATATTAAGTGTGGATGTAATGTTGATGTCTTTTATCTTTGAATTAGATAACAAGCTTTAAATTTGTATCATGATTTGAGGTTGTAGATAAGCTTGTGTTTTGTTTGTTTTCTTAAGCTGAAAAAGGCTTTTTTAGAGTATGTACTGAAGCATAAATGAAAGCATCCCTAAATGTAGGGTTTACTTGAATTCATGTGTATAATACAGATAGGCACACGATTTTCAAAGAAATTTGTGTCAGTTTGATTGTCTAGCTACATACTGCTGTCACAAAGGCGAGTGCTAGCTAAAGAAAGTAATATTGATAGATAGGTGCATGTGACACGAAATACGTTCTGTAGAATGCAAATTGTACATGCTAATCCTAGGAGTTCAGCCTCGTGTGGATTTCGAAAGGAGAAAGTTGTGACGATTTATCGTAACAAATTATTGGTCATACACTGTTTAGTGGTTAACCTATACCTTCTTTAATGATCATATAAATAATTGTAAAACTATTACACAAGAAGGAAACGATTTACAGCTTCAGCATCATTTCATGAAATGTTATGATGCACATCAATGTTTCAGTGAGTATCCTACATAAAATTTATGTAAAGTGTATAAGGCATTCCTAAATATCAAATAAATGAAAGATCAATGGACAAGATACTTACATCCAGAGTATAATTTCTTTTAATCTCTAAAAATGAATCCTTCGACTTTTTTGCTGCTGCAGGATCTACGTTTAAATTTGAACAGAGGCTGTCCATTTTGGCTATTAGACTTTCTTCATTCTCATCTAAATTAGACATTTTTACAAAGAATTCACTAAATGATTTTTAAAAAACATAAAAATAAACAACCTAGCACACGTAAACTTAGCTCCACTTTGACAATTTGACAGGTATTTGGCGGGAAGTACACGATCGACGGCTCCTCCCACGCGCGGAAAGTTTGTCTTTGTCTTTGGTTTTACAACATGGCCGCCAAAAGTAGAAATTCTCAACCGCATCATAACTTAGAACTAAATTTTGCTGGCTGAATAATAGTTGAAAGAATAAACAAAAACTGTGTATTATTAAGGAAAATAATAAGAATAAATAATTAATACCTTTAAATTGCAAAAACTAAACAATCTTGTCAGGAGTCTCATAACTACTTAAAATTCTCCACAAATATAGAGTTCGATGATTTTTGAGCCTATTTTTTGAGTGATTTCGGACGTATTTTTAAACTATTGCATAAAGGCCAAGGACCCTTGTTATCGTTCTATTACTGGCAATCGACTTTCGTATTTGACATATTGTGAAAGAAAGCATTTTGACATTGACGTTGACAGAAATAAACATGTTTTTGTGTTCCATAATTCTAATTTCAAAACATAAATGAAAATTCAAATAATTCTAGTTAGTCACTCAGTCATTCTTTTATAAATTTTCTTGAGGAAAGCGTGCTGTTGATTTTAATCTGTTTACAAGTTATAATTTTCCATTTTCCTATTGGTACATCATTTACATTACTGAAGGAAAATGATTTCGTTTCGTCGGCTATACCATGCTTCCAGTGTGGCTTTCAGCATAAAAAAGCAAGGTTTAAAACTGTGTAAAATGGTGAATCCGAAGACTAAAAAGTGAGAACAGAATTTTATAAATTTGTCTTTTTTAACTTTTACAAGTTTTTAGGATTTCAAACTTTTTTCGTCTTTTTGTAACGCTACGTCTTTATTTTGATTTTAGGCAGTGGCATCCTACGTATGCGATGGAAGCCGATGCGCTACCGTCAGTAAAGAGTTTGACTAAGGTTAAGCATGAACCTGGCAAGCGAGGCCAGCTTAGAACAGCCATGCTCAACAAGATCTTCATGAAACAAATCACAGATTTAATGTCTACTGGCACCGTTGCTATGAATATAGTTGGACGAGGAATTGAGATATCCAAAGTAAGTTAAAAGTATGAAAAAAAAACATTTGAGCATGGCCATCTGGTCCCAAACTAGGCGAGCCTGTACTATTAATAATAATAAATATATTAATATAGTTAGACATCATAGTATACCATATAATAACTAAAAAGTTTGAATTGCCATTCTATTCTCTTTGTAAAAGTTGCTTTCTATTTCCAGGTAAGTGTAACTCCGGATCTTCAGAAGGTGAATGTGTTCTGGGTGTGCAAAGGAGATGCTTCAGATGAAACTACTAATACATTGCTTAGTAAGGTGGCTGGAGCACTGAGGCATGAGCTGTCTACTCTTAGGATCATGGGGGAAATACCATACATTGAATTTGTTAAAGGTTTGTATTTGTGTACCTAATCTGATAATCCATGCAACAGGAGCATTTCTTTTGAAGTAAAAGCCTCCTGTTAGAAGTAGATCAATGAACAGCAATGTAGAAGTTTCTATGTTGTTATTCTTTTGGATATTGAAATAAAGTTGGCAATAAAATACAAAAATTATCTGAATGTTCCGAAGATTGGACAGTTCTATTTATAAATGTGCTATATTTTTTCATAATATGGAGTTTCATAATGTTGTCAACTATAACAGTTTATATATATATAGATCTCAATTTATAATGGTCTTTAAGGCTGATCCAACTAGATATTATTTTTATAATTCAAGTCAGACAAAACTTATACTTTAGTTTCGATTTCTAACTAGTGAACCGCCCCAGCTTTACTTCGTAATATATAGGGATAGCAAGACGTGAGGAGAGACTGTTTAATACTATGTAATGATATGTTTCCAGATAAACAAGAAGCCGTCATTGTCGACCTGGATCGTCGTCTGGCCATTGCTGACTATGGTGAAGATTATACTCCCACTGACTTGGGGCAACTTCTGAAATCTGAGTTCACCTTAAATACTCAGTTATCACCTGAAATGAAGGTAAATGTAGCAACAGTATGAATTGTGATAACATAGGAACAATAATTTAAAGCATGATACTAGTGAGATGAGTAATTTTATCACAAACCTAAATTTAGGCAAACTGAATTGTATTTTCTGCTGAAAATACCAAATTAAGTATACAGGCAGCTGACAACTGACAGCTTATAAAGCTCAAGTTGGGGCCATAACTCATGTCACTTCCACAACTTTTCATAACTATGGTTAATTAAATACTTCTTATTTCACTTCTTTTAATAATTAAATCATCTTTTGTAGTGTCTCTATTGTGAGAATTTCTAAAACATTCATTTTTGTTTTAGGCGAAAATAAAACAGTTGGAAGATGAATCACCTGTGTTTGAGGAACCTATACCGGTGATGACAAACAACGTATTTGGTCTGGATCACGGTAAAATAATGAGCCGGCTCCTAGCGGCTAGGAAGAAGACTCGTGACGCGTGGAGCGGGCTTAACACCACCCCCGGCGTTATATCGTACAGGGTGTCCCAAGACAAGGTCAATGAACCAGCTGTTGCCAGCCAGAGGAAGGAACTGGCTGATTTCTTACTGAAGAGACAGGTTTGTGTTGTTATTCTTAATACATAGAGAAGATAGTCCGAAAATAGCTTAGTTATGTTCAAAATAACTGACGAACTAGACGCTAAGACAAAGTCGCTATGAAGTAAGCATACAATAGGCTAGATAGACATCGGGTATTTGAAAGCTTTATACTTCGAAATAAGATTCAACTTGTAAAAAAGACTCATTTCAAACGTCGATAGGGCTACCTACCTACAGAATTTTAATTAGGTACATCAACAGCATACCGTCTGTTCGTGACTGCGACACGCTCATGACTAGGATGCCGAGCAGATGCCACGATCCAAAAGCGTAGGCATAACCCGCGATGCGCCCGTTTATACAAGACGTCAGTGATGTTATTATACTGTCTACATTTTCTTCACAGATTGAACAGAAGAAACTGCACAAGCGAATAAACGACCCCCGTCAAGTGTGGCTGGCTGAAGAGTCCCGCGAAAGTGCGGAGGCCGACGTCGAAGAGGACGATGATTACGAAGACGAGGACGAAGAGAGCTACACTTACTACGTCGACGGCGCCCACACCGGCCACCCCGAGCAAAGTAAACTAGTCTAGTTGTTATGTAGTGTACTATGGTGGTTTAATAAATTATTGTAGCGTTTAACGACCTTCTTTGATTTTATTTGGTGGGTTTTACCGATTTTATTGTACGGTTTTTTTCGGTCCTCTTTTAGTGATTTCGGGATTCCGTGATATCAACCTGCCGCCGGTATCGTTGACTAAAACTTGCCAGTCGTCACAAAGTGGTAGGATTAGGTCCTTACGAATCATAATATAATTAGACTAATATTTATAAAGGCAAAAGTATCTGAGTGTTAGTGTGTAATATCTTCATCTCTTCACGCTCGGCTGGATCGACTTTGATGAATTTGGGTATGTAGTCAGCTGAAATTTTTGAACATACGTAGGCTACTTTTATAGGATTGCGTTAGAAGGATGGTGATGTTTTTTTTAGCTATAACCGACAGTAGCCGCGGGTAAAAGCTAATATAATGATTTATTATCATCGACGAGGCTGCTGACGTCGCTGCAGTGGCATCTTAATGAAATATAATTCATAATGACCAACACAAAATACTGCTTTAGGCAATTTTAAGACTTTGTAGTTGGATATACCGGTTTCAGAGTTCTGATTGACTGGTGAGTCGTATGGACTAAAAGGCTATTTTGTCACATATGATCAGAGCACATTATATTTCTCAATGGAAAATAAGTACTGAACTTACTCTATTAAAAAAAAACTGTTAGAGTTAGAAAATTAGCACTAACTTCATTTCGAATAAGGGTGATAAGTTAAGTGGTAATTTCGAAATTTTGCTAAGTGTTTAATTTGGGCTCTCTGTTCATGATGACATGATCAGCTCTACTTCGTTCAGATTTAACCTTCTCTTCCCCGCTCATTCGTAACCTTCTCCGTTCGGCCCTCCACCTCTCCGTTTCACCGAGGGCATGTCTTCTTTCCGCTCCGCTTCAAAGGAAATTTCGCATATTTGCACCATTTCCACTCCGCTCAGATCCACGTCAGTTAAACGTTTTCTCTTTCATCTATTACTTCTGTTGGTTCTCCTTCATGATAGGTAGCTATACGGAGGTGTAACCAGTTAGTGGCAATGAGTATATTAGTGCTTCGATGGTCAATCACAAAGTCAGTCTATTGGATAATGTCGCTGGCATCTGAACACATTAAATATGCAATAAGATCGTCCGGCCCCAAGATATGTGTATTTACACGCATAACTAAGTATGTTTTGTTTGAAATTAAAACGAAACTGGCAGGCGATCTGAATAAATAATGTTGTGAACACCCGACTAGACTTGAAAGGCGTCGGATGACGTCACGGAAAATAGGCAATGAACTCTTGGCTAAACGACGAGTGCCTTTGACCTGTTGACAGTCTTCGTGAGTCCCCCTCACCTTGAAAAGAAAGGGAAATTTATTGATTGTGGCCAATTGTCTGCTTTTCTATCACTTTACCGAGAATCGGGAGCGGGATATCAATTACAATTTACTGTGATACGAATACTCGTTTAACTGTTAATTATTTTTGCTGTTACCATCTATTATCTATTAAGCTACCTATTACCTATACAATAGGTAGGCAGTAGATAGGTTACCTATTGATATACCTCTTCCTAATTCCTATACATTTTTTTATGAATGAGCTCACTTAGGTATTTGTTCTTATTTACTTCGTAAAATTGCTAATCTCTCAAATCGAATAACCTAATATTCATTTTACCGGAATCTCCCATTGTTAGTCATTTCTTTTATTGCACTTTTCTATTGTTTTACTTAATACATAACATAACTTTGTATTTTCTAAGAATTTTTTGAGTCATCGTAATCCAATTGGTTGCATGGTATTTTCAGACAATACAAATGCTTCAATATCGATAAGACGTGTTTTTCAGATAGTCTTGGGTGATTCATTGCCAATCATTCATTCCACATTTCTTAAAAATGTAGTAGGTATTCCTGTTTTGATACCAGCTATCTCTTCTGCGAATCCTTTTAAACAATTCTAATCCTGTTAATTTTATTCAGTGTATAAGGTGCTTATGTAGTCAGTCCTTAAATGCCTAACTACAAAAGTACAAAAGGATGTGTCGTTTGAACCGTTCAATTAATTGATAAAATGAAGTTCTAAAATTCGTAAACCTTCTACCTTATGCGAAAACTTTTAAGAAATAGCGTTATGACCGCGCGGGGTCGTTCTCTTGTTAATGGGAGATTGCAATGGACGTAGACATTTAATGTTTTGTTTTTACGGGAAATCTTTCCGAAAAAGACTTCCAGCTATAGAAGGTAGATGGTTATTTATTTTATCTACAATATTAGGTGAGTCTCGCGATTTTACAAGCTCCTTTTAGTCGTAGCGTGCTATTATATCATCTTAACTTTCCTCGTTAAACTATCTACGCGTTTAACAAATAGCTTTATAATTTGAGTAACAGCATTTGGGTAAGTCAGAAGGGACGCATTGCAAACTGGCGCGGTTACGTGTTATCCCGGATTAACCCTACTTGTTATGATCTTATCACCCTTATTTACGACGGAAAGCGCTCGAATTTAAATATCTTAATAACCTCCTTGTGGACACGCTAACTGGTGCTTTTGAGGTTGTTAAAGGCGCGACAGAAATTAAAATGTTCCTTAAAAACTTAGCCTATCTTGGCTAAGTTTTTAGAAAGAAAGAAAAGAATCAGAAAAGTTTCTTCTCTGTATTTTGTATCCAAATGAATCAAATTGTTTTCTGCACTAAAATATTAGTAATGGATTCGATGTAGGAATCGTAATAAAATTTAAAGATTATAGATTAAAGTCGAGCCTATAGGTATGTACAGTTGAATTGCCTAGACGTCTGGTTACAACCAATTGGATCGATCCAAATTGGATTGAAGATGACCCTTCATAAAATGTTTGTGCAATCAATTCAGCCGATGGTAGCTCCCTACTTGTAGACAATACTTTCTCTGTTAGCCATTCTTTGCTCGTCCAGTTATTAATAATTGTTTTTTGAGACTTGCTTTCCAATACAAAAATTCCTATAAACTCGAATGATATTAAAATATCCTGACTTCCCGGTTCGTGGGACGCGCAAGAAGGACGTGGGAGTCTGGAGTCATATTAGATCGATAAAGTTTAAATTCCCTTGCAGTATAGCGAAGCAATGCGGTGTCTGTCTGTATTATCCTTATACGAATGCATAATATCTATAGATCATGTGGAACGGAAATTGAACTCACGATCCTTAAGGCAAACACCAATTCTATGAGATTGGTTTTTGCTGGTTTTCAATTATTCAATGATATAAATAGAAGTGCTTGTTCAATGGATTTTGATTGAACAGTGATTTTTCCCGTAAACAATTTTATAGTATTTCCTGGTTCTACAGGGATGTACCCACAAAATGTGTTTATTCTATATTAGGAAAACACTAGAGCAATGGACTGCGCGGTTCATGTAATAACGGCAGACAATGAAACTTATTGCTATCACATAGGGGCGTGATGTTAAATCATTTTTTATTAAGTACTAATGTGCTGTATTGTACAATATGATAAACGATGTTACAAATTACATAAAAACTCATCAATAATAGTGACGTGTATTATAATTCCGTTCTATTTGTATGGCCGTGACATCCAGTGACAGTAATAAATAAAGTAGTGAGATGGGATCTATTCGGTTGACCTTCTTTTATGTGTGTTCGCCACGCCTTTAAGGAAAGGTCAAGCAGTATTTAGGAGTTTTCTCCGGTTCCCATCCTCCCCGAGCAAACCTACCCCATTATAGACTTAGTTTTGAAGGTTCTATTAAATATTAACATGAGCGATTTTGTTTTTGATAACATTTTCGTTTTTGGAAATGGTTTCGATTAAATAGAATTACCCTAAACGGATGGAATAAATATTGTATACAGTGTAATGAAGTTAATTGGATTATTAATGATAGAGGCAAAATATTAATTAATTTCGTATTTTGAAATAAATGGAATAAGGATTGAGATGATTGTCCCTAAGGAAAATGTGATACATTGAACTGAGTGTATGTGTTATTGTAATAAGAAGATAATAATTATATGTAGTAATACAATATTGTCAATAATGACTATCTGCTTTTATTAAACTGGGAAAAACATAGTCTTCAAATAACATAATTTGCTAAGTAAAGGATAATGGCATACCCACCAGTCACCACTAACAAGATCCTTGTCGAGTAATAATAAAATCGGAATAAGACAAAAAAGCTCTGTCAATAAAGAGTCCTGACATATTCCTGCTTAGCAATATACTCGCAATGTTTCAAACCCGCTTCTATACCAGCCTCCTAGGAGATAGAGTCGTTATCATATGCAAAGGAATAAGTTACCAAAAATAAATTAAAACAGACATCATCAAATATCTCATACATAGACATAATCGTTCTTTTTGGTGAAACACATCTTGGTTGGTCAATATTATGTGTGACTTCGGAGCTAACTCTAAGCAAGATCTAAAGTCTAGTCTATATACAATCTAGCTACGGATCTAACTCGACTTAACTCTAGCGAAGGGATCTTAAAATGACTATATTCGCTTTTTGCCGTTTATTAAATTTAGGTAAAAGTCATCATAATGCTGATGTCCTCGTGTAATGACAAGTCCCCGCTATCAGTCCCTTGCAGTGATTTACATTATTTACGGGGTGCCCGATGTTAAGTGAAGTACGTTTCCCGGCTGTTATGATGATGACATAAATACCAATAAATGGCCAGCCCACACGAACGGCATGATTCGCGGAGTTCGTAATACACTGCAGACGCACTTATGAAAAGGCTTAAATTCACATCCATCATGTTCATGATGCGAGTTTGTTCTTCTTATTCTTTGGACAAAAATGTTAGCTTTTCAAACTATTTCTCTGACCTTTTGTTTGGAAATATAACTGACCTCTAGATAATTGAATTTGTAAAAAGGTTTTGGATCTAGCTAACATTTATCAGCTTCTATGCGAAAAGTAGATTTATCTTTGTTAAATGACTTATTTACTAGAGAGGATTTTCGAGATGACTCATTCATTTATAGCCTTTCTATCCTCCTATAGATGACTCGTTCATTCTAATGTCCAACATTTATTACTCAGCCACCGATTTTCTCATTTAGACCAAATGTGTCACAAATCGCAAGCGATTTTCAAAAGCATAATCTCCGATAGAAAAATTGCTTGCCCAGCTTAATTCAACTGGAAGGGATCAATATGAAACAATGGAACCTGGAATCAGCGTGTAGTATTAACGGTAATTTGACTTGACAGTCTTATTTATTAGAGGATTTACAGATTTATAAAGGCATTTTGGGGATAGCTAAAATCTTTGTAATAATATATTATGTATCTATAGTCCAACAAATCTAAGAAGTACCGTTTGACAGTTATGACAAATAGGATAATAGGGTTGGGAGTAAAAAAATCGAATACTATAATATCCGAACTTTATGAGATCGATTACTATAATATCCGAATTTTAAGAGATTAATTGTCATAATGAAATAAAAGTCATGTTAAGGATATTTTATTTATACACTACTAGCACTAGAATCGTTCATCGTCTTCGTTATCATCGTCATTTAAATTAATGACTAGTTGATTATCCATGAAATTATCAAAGTGTACGTCTCTGTCGAAGTCGTAATTTATTTTAGGGTACCTATGTATTAAGTGCATAATGCGGTCGCGCAGTAACGTGTCGTCAATTGATAATTTGAAAGTAATACATTCGATTTTTCGTACATGTAAACGATTTTTTCGTATACAAGTGTATCCGAAGAGTCACAACATTACAACCAGTGACCTAACTACGTGACTTTGCAATGAGGTCAAAAATAGAACTATAAGAAATTATTTACTATGTAAATATGTGTTATTTTGCTACGTTTGAAAGTTTTCAATTAAATTAGGATATTAAAAATTGTAAATTTTTAGATACAATAATAAAATCTTTCTAAATTCATGGTTTTAAGACAAAGGTTGTCGAAACTGAGTATTGTACGCATGAACAAAGTTGTTTCGGTTTGAAAATGATGAAAAGTCAAACGGTACTTCTTAAATTTGTTGGACTATACTTGTATTATACGTTGTTTCTATTTTCCAGATCAATAAATACAGAGTAACGAATGTTCTTTGTGCGAGAGTAAATCAAGCCGGTCCAATCAAGTGAGTACCCTTGTCAATCAGTCCAGTCGTAACTATTCCAGTCATTCATTTGTAATTAGCTTAAGTAGTATCTAGTTATCTACGGCCAGCGATTGTACTCTAATTAAGAAAATATATGTATTAAGAAGAGAGGCCTTTTTTTCGAGAAATTCAAATTGAAATTTTGCTAGTAGAAAAATAATAGTAGCAACTTTTCTTTTTACCAAAACCCCATTGATAGATTAAAGTAGCAAAACCATCCGATGCTTTTAAGGCATAAGTTATAATTTCATGTCTATAAGTTTTTTTGCTATGCTTTATAATGTGCGGAAACATCGCAACTTTTTTTCTTTCTCTATGTTTATTCCTTTCAAATTATTATTCTGTGTATAAATTCTTCTTCGTGTATAAATTTATTAAATCAACGGTGAAGTTTTGAAAGCTAAGTGATATACTCGTGTAACATGAAGCACAAGCTGTCCACTTGTTATTACACATTGTAATATAATATCTTAATTACAGTGTTTACGCTTTCATCGACGAAGGCCGCGCTGATAAAATTAACTTCGTTTTTATCACGTAAACAATGCTTTTATAACAGTGGCATGCAGCAGTACACAGGCATATCAGCCCACTGTACTTAGTACATGAACCGATATATGACGAGCAAACAATGCACATATTTGCTTTTATCGTAATATCTTTATCTGTCTTAATCAACAGGTTGCTTGTGAGTTTCACGAAAGCAACCTAATGAGGGTAGTTTTCTCGTTAATTTTGATAACGCGAGCCCTGTCTGGATGTCTGGTGCCTAGTGTCGGTGCCCGTTCGCTCGCTATACATTGGTCTGCCACGGCCGCTCAATAGCACCGACATATGCAACTTTACTCGCCATAAATTATACTATCGATCCCGTTGCCAAGTCACGTTCAGGGTGTGTACCATTTCAGGAGGCGACGATTCGAGGCTACACAGAGTCTACGTGGTGGAACAGTACATAACTAACACCGCTTTTTATATCGACCTCTGTGCAATAAAGTTAATCCAGGTCCTATGTAGTGTAATATCGGGCGGCGAGCGGCGGGGGAGGCAAACCGGCCGGCGCGGTGGCCACCTGTTCGCCGCGCGGTGGCGCGCGTGTGCCCCCCTCGGCCGCCGCCGCCCGCTCCCCGCGCCCCCTGCACCCTCGACGCCGCTGCGCGCGCTTCTCCCTTCTCTCGACTCATTCGTTTCGCGGCGCGTCGTCTCGCCGGCCGACCTCCGTTGCACTCGCCCGGGCTCATTCCCATCGCGTCCGCTAGCCGCACCGCTCGATCGCACTACCCAGTCAAACACTTCAAAAATCATGACGGAAAGCACGGAAACCCCCGCGGCAGCTGCCCCTGAAAAGACTCCCACTGAAAATGGAACCACTGAGACCCCGCCCGAGGAGACCCCAGAGAAGGCGACTGAAGAAAAGGAAAAGGAGACTCCACCGCCCAAGGAGATGCGCGCTGTTGTTCTTACCGGCTTCGGAGGGCTCAAAACTGTCAAGATCCTGAAGAAGCCCGAGCCGACCATTGGAGAAGGCGAGGTCCTTATTCGAGTCAAGGCATGGTATGTACCAACTTTCTACCCTTATTATAATTTAAAATTGGTTAGTTTGTATTAGCCGGCAAAACGACGTTGCGTTTAAATATTTTTACTTCAGATACTCCTTCACAACGATAGCCATGTTGTGCAAATAATTATTGGGTGGTGACCGAACTTGAAAAAGGATATGATTTTATACATCATGTTGTTTTTTTAATCGTGTCCAAGGATATTTTTCGGTAGACCGGCTTGCGCGGCCGGCGTAGTGTACCCACTTCAGTGCCCGTGCGGACAGGTCCCGTTCGCTCGCCGCGTTTCGGCTGCCTCATTAACATCTGCCTCCGCCGAGATGCAGTGCTCATGCACCCGACCGATTGAAATTTCTGCACGCACACTCGCACCCACTACCGATCGTGTGACGCGCCCTAAAGCGGATTTACACTTCGTCGGCCGGCGCTGTCCATGCGGCGGTGATCATCTTTATGTTTATGTGCTGATTTTAGCCTCTCTCTTAGTTAATGTAAAATGTTTACATGGCCGTGTTATTTCATTCGATTTCGCCAGATTATTTATTCAATATGCTATGGAAATGTGTTTTCAAGCGATATTGGAATAACTGCATGCATGTACGCACCGAAGCGCGTCGCTGCGTGGACGCTGCGTCGCTGACGGTTGTAACAAATTAATGTTATTTTGTCATACGATGCCCGGCCGAGCTGAGTTCGTGCGAAAGGGAGTTGAGCGCCTACTGACATTGTTCTTTGTTCGTTTTTATCGCTCCAGTGCTTCAGATAATGCAACGGACGAGTCGCGTCAACGTGCTACTTGCAACCGCGACACATGAGTTATCTGCCACTTTTCTCGTTAACGTTAACTGCAGTTCGTTACAGGCTCAACAAAACACTCACTTAACTGTGAAGTATTTGTTTCGTTACACCGCCCGCCGACGTTTACAGTAATCAAAGAGGACCTTTTTTTCTGAGAGGCTTAGGCTCTTTAGGATAAGGTCAGACGTTGAACCATTTCGGAAGTTTGATAAGGCAGGCAGTTTTTTTCTTTTATGCTTACTCACTTGAAATGTTATCAGGATTTTTTTTATCAAGTATTGATAAAATAAATTCTTACTGACATTCAAGGATTTCTAAAGGATTCGTGACTAACAGTTCTCTCCATAGCAAAGTAAACATTTTGTCTCTGGGATGTTATTGTTTTAGTACATTAAAGCCGCAATAAACAGCCCATTGTAAACGGCAACTGTTAAGTTGGGTCTAAGTAAAATAAATGAGCATTTTCAAAACAATATAGAGTCGAAATAGTATGGCACGAAGGTGTAGAGGCTAGACAGGGGTCTGGCTGTGGTGTAGGTGCTGCGCGAGGTGGCAGCCAGAGCCGGCAGGGCGCATCCCTGCGCGTGCTAAATATAGCGCGCTTATCGTCGACTTACTATGTAAATGACCGCGACATAGCCGACGCCATCTGCCGCAAAAATATTAACTGACTGGTTGAGTCCCGGACCGGTACCAGTACAAGTTTGCTCTCTAGTTTTGAGCCGCAAAAACGTGTGAGTTCCGCCTACATGGCCGAACGAGCGTTGCAAGTGTAGCGGTCTGCAGAATGGCTGCACGAGTCTGATCCGCCATCATTATTGTATTAGTACTGCGATTAAGTACGGTTTTTTTCTCGACGGCAAACAATATAAGGGGTTTAGATGTAAATGTTTTTTTTTGTCTATTCACTTTTTCGGCCCTTTGAAATCCGCTTAATAATTCTTCTGATCCCATTTATTTACTAGAAAAAGGTCCTTATCCCATTACTTTACCAGAATATCCCTTTCGAATACTTTGAGACCCACAAATAATCTGTCATGGTATTTTTAATCTAGAACCATTTCATTTGACACCAAACTCGTTTCACGGGGGTCCAATTTCTACATTCCTTGTTATCGCAGTATCTCTCTTACCGTTTCAGTTAGTTTTAACGGAATAAGTTAACTTGATCGTGACTGGACTGAGATAAAGTGAATGGTCGTTAAAAAATAACTTTTCAAGATCTGTAGGAACATGTATTTCACGTACGGGATTTATTAAGACAAAAAACATAGCAGCCCAAAAACAAAAATGAGTTTAATTCTTTGATAAGCTTAAAAAGCTCTTACATGACACTTCTTAAGAATATTATGCAATCATTATGTTTAGAGATATACGACCACATAAAAAAACTTGATCGAATCGTATGCCGACACAGACACTACTTTATTTAAGTCTTGATAGTCGTTACCAAGGTTAAAAAATTGGGCCATTATAAGGTTCCATGAGTATGTTGAACCTCAATTAAGTTCACAACCATTATAAGTGACTCTAAATAATACATAGACACCTGTAGACAGTCACGCATACGATTATCTCATAGTCACCATACAGATTACAACAAAAAAATACAAGTATGGTATCTCAAAATGTAACAAACTTGTGCCACTAGATGTTGAAAGCTCTCCGTAAAGTAGAACAGCCTTTATTCATTGTTTAGATGAATAAAGCTTTAGTTCATCGCATACAAAATATGTTTAACACTGATATTAATTTAATGATACGTTACAATTCATGAAATGAAATCCATCTCATAACGGAGTTCGTTTCCGCGCTGCGTACAGGGATCGCTATCGGCCACCAGTCATTCAGACGATATGTTTTGTAAGACTTCACTAAGGGATCAGCCCAATGAATAACGCGTCATTATTTTCAATTAGGTCAAGTCAGTGTCAGTAAGAGAGGTCTTCCGAGAACAATGGTCGTACTCACGCCTCGTATAAGTGGCTTTCTTTTTTATATGGCGAGTGCTTAATTGTATGTGGAGATGATGGGAAATATGATGGCTGGACTTTTATTTTTGTTTGGTCCATGTGTGCTCTGGGCGTCTGGCCTACATCATTCGAACACGAGTTTATTTTGGGGTCATGGATAACGTAAATATCAAGGATTCCATTGTGTGCTTATCATTACAAGATTGTGCACTTTTTGTAACGAAAGCGCAGTGTTAATTGCTTACATCCTTTCCTTTGTTGGCGTATCAATTTAAAGCCTAAAAATAACATCTGCCCCTCGAGTACAGGGGCCGAGCTCTATGGAATAAAGTGCAGTATTGTGCATTTTAATGGGCTCCGAAGCCACATAAGATGGAAGAGATGAATTTGTTTATTACCCTCTTCCTTATTGAGAGCGTCTGCGCGAGATAGCTCTCTTCCTATGAGTCACTAGAAAGTTATGTTCTTGAGCTAACTCGATTCAAATAACTTGCTTGTGGTACCTGACTGCAACGACCGAGTGGGTGGATTCGCTTACGATTCGTGCCGTGCCAGGCTCACTATGCCTAGTGTGGACATTACTTACCCCCTATCGTCACTACTGGTTTAATAACTCTGTGTGAATAAACTGGAATTAACTTTTTCACAATTCAAATAACGAATATAAAAGAACAATTTATAGTTATTATGTGCTGATTGAAGTCAATTTGATAATAGGGGTATATTGTGTGCTTTCTTATGATGTTATTCATCATTATTGGTAGCACTTTATCAATTTAACGGTGAAAGTACCCTTATTATTTATTAATTTGAATCAATTTCAGTTCTTATTCAAACTTTAAATCAGATCAGATCACGATCAGATTAAATCTTTTATTTGTTTCTGTTTTCTACTTCACAGGTTAGAGTAAAGAGTTGTCATTTAAATCAGATGGTTGTAAATAAACCATAAATATATAATTATGTGCGTTCACACAAAGAAAGATTCGTTTTATAATAATAACAACAACGCCTATCATTATGTTCATATTTTTATAATAACGTGTTATCGTTAGCATGACCTGTGGGCTGCGGTCCATCCATCAATCAAACATGATGAGAGACAGCGATTCCACTCGCGCACCGCGCACCGCGCACGTTAAACCTCACATTAAGCAAATTCTTATACAGTTTCGGGATTTGAATTAAATTGAACTTCCAAGTACCAAATTATACGTCGCGCACGATTTACAAATAAATAGGAGCTTATAGATGTTTTCGATATTTTTTTCTTTTGTAGATCACTGCAATTTATTCTGATTCTGCCAGTGAGGATACTGGTTTTCTGTGAATACAGATAACCTTCGCCAGATAATTGAGGTTGCAGTATATTTGTTTATTTTACTCAATAATTAGCGTGCAAGAAAACGTCTACTGGCGATGCGTCACGGCCTTATTCCCGTATTACTTGCAGTTAACTTATACAGATGAGTCAGTCAAGTTAGGCTATTAGGCACTTACTGACTCACCTAACAATATAAATACAGTGTCAATAACGTTATCCGTGTGATATTTGTCGGGAGATTGCTTCAATCATTGCACTTATTCAACAAATTGTTTTAACCTTTTGAATGTGACAATATAATAAAGTTTATAAGGACATGTCACGGAGGAATGAAAACATTTAAGCTATTATTAACGCTTAACTATTTAATTTGATGTACTGTGTATGCGATGGGAAAAGGAAGATTGTTGTCTACTAAGTTACAGTTTGGGAACTTTTCATGTGTCGTGCTCTCACTCACTTGATAGAGGTTGACCTCAAGTGCCTGGGTAAATCGTAATAGTCGGAAGCTGCAACATATGCTGTCTCTATAAAATCCTTCGTCGGCCAGCAGATGCGGCAGGCGGGGTCGCGCCGGCCCGACCGCCGCCCGCGGCCACATTGTTCGCGGAGTCAACGAACTTACGAAAATGCTCCTTCGCTTATTGTGCCCATAATCGAATCAAGTCGCTACTGTATATGGAAGTAAACACGTCGCATACTTTCATCTTTTTTGACAAATAAAACCCTCTTGACAAGATATAAAACTCCAGAACATTCGGCTTGCATTTCTGGAAGCCACAATGTTCATGAATGCCTTATTGAATCTTAATCTGCGATCAATCTTGCGAGAAAGTTTCGCCTGTACGGTTTTCATTCGTAATTTTGCCGTCGAAGCTCGAGAGGCTATATTATTCAGAGCACTTAGTTATAACGTTTTCTACACATAATGATCTCAACACCCGCTGCTTATGTTCTCGATTGGTTGGCAAATTGAATTGGAAAATCCCGTGAGTCGATCCTCGCACGAAGAAGGGGTGTGGTTGCGTTGTACCCGGGTGTCGCTGTCGGCTGGGTGGTGTGCGTCAGCCGGGGTGCGAGGGGAGGGTGTCGGCGGGGGGGTGCGGGGGCGAGGGTGCGAGTGCTCCTGTAATGTCTGGCGCGGGCCGGGGTCGGGCTCGGGCGCGCGCCGGATCAATACGGCGCGTCCCCTACCCGCGCCGAGCCGCCATGCCGCCCGACCAATCTCCGCAGGCCCTACGTCTTTCGACGCCAATGCTTGTTTTTTTATAGCTCCCATTAACCATGCTCTTCGATAAATGAATAAAACCATGTGTTGGTATATTTTCTAACTGCTACTAGCGGTACTAGTATTTTATTTTGACTTATTTTGTTGAGTATGTATGAACGATTATCTCAGTCCTCTTCACTCCAAATGGGTCGGTGGCATGTTTTGTTTTCATTTGAACCATTAACTTTCAAATTAGCAAGGTTATCTACAATAAAACTCCCAACTTTATAGCTCGTAAAATTAATTACATTATTTGCTAAACGTGTTGAGAGATACGTGTGTGTACAGTTAAGAAGGTAGATAAGTTTAAAAATATGTACATTTAGAATTATTGTTTATGAAAGTTTCTTGTTTCCCATGGACAATGATACATCATGGTTAGCCTAAGTGTTGCCTTGGTTAAACCCTTCGAAATTATTGACATGTGCTATTAAGTACATTCAATTTTTCAATGATACAGTAATTTGATAGATGTGTGGTCAAACAATTCGTACTTGTTTAGAAAAGCATTACAGTGGATATAAGAGGTTGAGTTAGAGGAAGCTCCGCAGTAAATCTGCTCAAAGCCAGTGGGCCGCGGGTACATCGCAGACGTGTTTAGAGTACAAATTCCTGTACCGGAGTTGCGGATCTATATTTAGTTACGTAGAAGTAAGGGCACCCTCCTTGTAGTGAACCGACTCACGCCCTAATATGCTTCGTTCCAACACCTTTTTTTGCTTGCCGACTTTCGGGTTGGCCACTATATGATATTCCGTTTATGACCCTGCGCCCGACGCGACACGCTGTGTAGATGAGTTTTTTGCCGACCCGCATATGTTTCATATGAGGGTCTGTTACATTGATTTCGGATATTATTGCTTTGTTAAAAGTTTTACGGTACACACACGCAGTAATGTGTTTAAGGTTGTCGTGTTTGCTTTGCATGCTCATGTTTATATTTGAGAGCTCGTGTTTTGTATTTCCTATTGACATTTTGATTCACAAACAGCTGGATCTCTTGAATATGAATTTCGTATTGTTATGGCCGTTAGGGGATTCCACAAAGCAACAAGTTTTGTTAGTCGTAACAAAAAAACTGTCTGCTATTTGGACATCTTGTTATCTTTTATTTGTTTTCATTATCTTGTGCACACGGATAAAGAAAAGGAATATTGTTGTTGAAACAATAAATCCTAAGAAAAACTATAATACTATTACTCAGAATAGATCAAAGATAATAAAGTACTAAGTCACTATGGGCAGGAACAATCTCCGCCTGTTTTTGTTCGAAGCATCAATAGTAATGCCATGTCATCAAATTGAATATTACAATAAAATTAGGTGTAAATAAATAAGCATCTTTACAATGAGGCGAAAGCTTACTTTCGCTCACGTAAGCTTTTCTGTAGCCACAATGAAAAGAACCCATCTAAAGTTGAAATTGTAGCGGAGGCACTTGGATGGAAGTATAAAATTAAGAGCCATTATCAGTAATTGCGTAACGCACATTTTGAAAGCGATAATTGCTTAGTTCTGAATCGAATTCTTGTCTGTTTTATAGAGCACGGCGGCAGTGCGTAATGCGTGCGTTAAATGTAGGCAACAATTTATGAAATGGATGCGGAGAGACCGGCTTAATGACGACTCAATTGAAATTATTTAGTCACCCTAAAGTTGAACGTTCAGCCATCTGCGGAATGCAAGTTCACTTCCTGAGTCGACAATTAAAGCGGATGACTGACGTACGCTCGAAACACATCGACATGGTTCATCATTAGCATACTCGGTGACTAATAAGGTAGCTACCACGCGCCCACGATCGACCTCCACTATTATGTAATTCCAATGCATTTACACCTTTATTTGCTTATAATTAAACAACAATTTGCCCAAGTCATTAAAATAAGTAAATTGACATAAGAAATACCGTGTTAAATCATTATTGACTTTTTAGAAACCTGCGTTTATAATTTGTACTCGTGTTGTGGACAGACAGCGGAAACGACACTTTCGACTTGAAGATTTATTTTCTTGATCAAAGGTGTTTCTGTGATAAATGGCATTAATTACATCTAACGGCTAGTAATTAATTGAAGTCATTTGAAAACAAACGAAAGATTTCTCAAAAACAAGGGGAATTGATAAGGCCTTATGTTAGAAGCTTGAATATTTATTTTGGTCGTCGTTGGTGTAAATAAGTAAGGGTAATATTAGGCCCCCTGATTTTGGTCAAAAGTGACTTTGAAATTATCGGCGTCAAGGGGAGGGTGTCCGTTAAGTAGGTCACAAAGAACCATTGATAAGCGGTTGGAAGGAGCGGTTAACCGAAACGAATGGCTGCCAAGAGTCCACTTAATTGTTACTAAGATTTACTTCACGAACAGTTTTGGACTTGATTATATTACCCGGAATATTTTATGGATAGTTAAACTGCTTAAACTGGTGCGACTACTATGTAACGAAGACCACTTCAGCAATGTGATCTATTAAAGTCTGCAAATCTAAGCAGATGGTACAGATTTGAACGGAGCCGTTCTTACCCGTTTCAATTCAGTAAATCCTATAGTCCAAAAAACGCCAAACTTTCGCTCATTACTGTTAGAACAGTTGATGAGTTTGGAGAGGAAAAGTCAACATTAATTAGACGAAATTGGGGTGTTTGTATTTAGTATCATTAGTTATTATCTCCATCAGTTAATTACAGCCGTTGGGAGCAGAGCGGGTGTCACACGCGGTTGGTTGGCTGTCCTGGCATTCTCGTCACTCACTGATCGGAAGTCGATAGGTTCGTCACGCGTGTCACGGTGTATTCATTCTGGTCAGCGTCATGGCCCGCTAACCGGATATTAACGCTTTTTTAACCACCTAAATTATTCCTTCCGAGCCTTTGATTACCCATCGTCACTTAGTCATATGCAGTTATAATAGTAACTGTTTATTATGTATTTGTTGGAGTTATATAAATCTGTCTGTTATAAAAATTGTAGGGTATTTTTGTTTTGTTCTCGTTATACCTGATTCGCATGTGACTCGAACATTTTTTATAACTAATACCAACCCTTGGCCTGGTAAAAAAGTATATATTATAAGGTCATTTTTGTGTCACGCTACCAATTAGTATTCTAGGTTGAATTCCTGTAATACGTGACCCTATTCATTTGTCTAGGTTCTATTTCAGGATCATGAAATAAAATAATACTTCTTAACACGAGAGAGCCCTACATTCGTGTGAAAATCTATATTTTTTGAGAATAGACCGTTGAGGCCCTTCACACTTTTTGTTGGAGACAAAAAGCAACATGTTTGCGTAATAGAGTAGTCTAGATAAATTGTTGTCCACAGTAAACCTATTCATTCAAAGGAAATGTTGAGATGAATAGAATAACTATGTAAAATGATTTATTACGACAAATAGTTGGAAGCGCATTGATTTCAATGACTAACGCATAACCCCATAAACGACCTAATGATAAACAACGTTGTAGTTGTTAGTACATAATAAATAACTACTATAATTGTTTTAATTAACATGCAATGAGTTCGTAGCGTATGCGTCAGAACATGGATTCATGCGTAAACGTTCGATACAGCCAGTGGTACTTCCGGTGGCTATTTTATAAGCCCATAACATAATACTTATTGTATATTAGACTCGACAACTCGACGTCGATCCGTGTCAGTGTGGAATACAAATGAATCAGAAAGCACGCAAATAAGGAAATTCCTCCGGTGCATTTGTACTCCGGGGCACATGTATGATAAACTAATAGTATGAGTTATTCCTATTCACAAGTCGTCTTTGTACCGACTTGTAGGTTTACGTGAGTCATCGTCCATAGCTCCAACATGTACATAAAACCGCCTAATTAACACGGTTCTACTAAAATGAACGAGTTTATTTGTATTATTTAGTATTGCGGGATATCAACAACTTTTAGACTCTTTTTAAGTTCCTTCGGTATTCAGTATTTTTTGCTTGTAAAAGAAGCGCTGTAACTGTAACGTTCGGGTAACGTTACGATCCCCGGCGCACTCGTAAAGTTTTTGTGTTGCTTCATTTTCACAACCCAAAATCTGGATCGATATGCAAAGGAGATTGCTCTTTTTCCCATGGGTGTAAACTGGAAGCATTATGTTTACATCCATACATAGATACGGCCTTATATTTATGAAAGTTACTTGATAACTAAATATATTTTCAGAAGTGTTTCTTTATCTTCCACTATTATTAAAAATGAACAAATTGGAGCGACAATTTACAGTTATTTTTGGTCTAAACGACAAACGACTTTGTTCAACACTTAATTTATGATAGCTACGAGTACCAAAGTTTTAGCTATTCGTTCTTGTTGCGTACGTACGTCACAAACAAATGAAACAAAGTTAGCATGACGTACGTAAACATCGTAAAGAGATAGTCGGGTTTCACGAAGGAATAGCGATGCGATAACAGTCACTTGTAGGTGCTTGTAGTATCGTGAAGTTCGTAACACGAAACATGATCGCCGGCCGCGCGGCGAACGGAAGAGGAGCTAGTATGTAGGTACACGGTATACACGCAGAATTACAATGATGTTACCGCTCTCGACGTTTTCGTCGGAAATAGAGTTAGACGCTGACGAATCGTCTGTACGTGGGTATTGTGATATCGACGGTATAGCGTATCCGCGTATAGCGGTATCCAATACGCGCTGGGTGACAAATTAAGGCAGTAGGTATTGATTTTCTTGTCCAGTTAAAAAACTAAATAGGTACAGTACTGCAGTCAACATACAAAAAACAGACTGTAGAAATAAAAATGCTGTTCTTTCTCCAGGTAGTGAAGTAGATTCTTTAAAAGTAGCAGCAATTTGATTCGTACTAAACAAAAACTATGATGCATATTATACCAAATACGTATTACTAGCATCCACAACAGTTTTTTACCCTGCCAGACTAATAAAACTTCAGCAATACTTAATCTGAACTTGTAAAATTGAAAGGTCTATTGACCGGTTCAGTTGTTTTCACTGTCGCCCGATGAAAATGAAAGTGCAAAGTTCAGAAAAGCAATTTTGCTTCGTGTAAGTTAAGTGCGCGGGGCGTGGGTTTCGCCGAAGTGCATTGGAACGTGACGCCCGACATCCGACTTGTGCAAGTTCCTCCACTGGGGGGAACGCTCCTCGAAATTGGCGTTCTTTAAGCAATTTACCGTAAAATGTGTTACTTTGATTTTACTGAATATTTTAACATCACATGAATGATTTCTGTTGAAGCCATAAACATGCACAGACGATAATGAATGTGATTGTTTATGGTAGAACTTTCTCTAGACAGGCATTAGTACCTAGACAGTATGAGCTGGCTATACCTAGCTGGTTAGTACCGCCGTCGGCGTCGCGACGCCTGTCGCCGGCGAGGCGCGCCGCACAACCCCGATGCAGTTTTAAATTACCCCGTACTGAGGGTGCTCATTCGTTCATTTTAATGTCCATTTTTAATGACAGTGCGCACGTGAGGGGTTGCCCTGCTACGCAAATAATAACCTATTCAAAATTATTCTCGACATATCATTCTACTGCTGTTTAATAAACCGTAAAGTTATTTGAATTGCGTGAATAGAAATTGTATGCAACGCAATGCATTAATCGCATTAGCACTTTGCTGGGGTTGTGTTCGTGCCCATACTGAAGACCCTTTGAGTAATCCTCAGGTTGTACGTGATCCGATTAATTGCTGCGGGAGTTACCGCGACGCTGCTAAATATTACACATAACAGTATTTTATGTTATATTTCCTTATATTTCTCGACAAATACATATATTATTGACGTTACTCATGCCATAAGGAGCGTGTTAACTTCGCGATATTTGAATTTTAACTCGTTATTCGTTGAATTTGTGGAAATGGATCCATAATTAAGATAATCAAAGGAGGACAGGGTTGTCGACTTTATAGTTTGTCCTTTTAACTGAACAACGACCCCGAGGCCTTGACATAAGGAGCGCGGAACACGCGAGTGGTAACAACACTTAGCAACTATTTTCTAACATAATTTATTCAAGTGACAAACACCCTTAACTCGGCGCCACGCGCCGCCGCCACACATTATTTTAATTGCGTGTAATAAAACCTGCTAACTTTAAACATGCACCGTTTATACGCAGAAAAGCATGAATTTTAAATCCGAGGATTCTCTTTTACAGGGACGTCAATGTTGCATTATTAAAAGCAGTGCATGTTACAAAGTCTTCTACCTGCGCATAACGTGCCAATACCAACTATTGTGGTAGGAGGAAGCCATTCAATAACTGTTGAATAAACGTTGTTGTTCAGGTAGCGTGCGTAAAATTTGATACGAAACTCAGCGGAGATTATCTCGGATTAACATTCCGACCCTTTACCGGTTGGGTCCCAGGATCGTCACCACGCTATGTAGATGTAGGACAAAGCTTTTTTCATAATGAAACCGTAGTGCCCGCGCCCAATTTATCCAATAAAGTGTATGCGGGCGCGACAATCGTGCGACAGCCGACACCGTGGCGGCTATCGACTAATTCGACTCCCATGTCGCAGTAATTATTCGGAATTAGTGCATTAATATCATACGACATATGGAAGGGGGACGCAGCATTTTCTTCAGCCCCCTCATGCGTGAAACAAAGTAACGATGATGTAAATGAATCATCTGTTGATTGTGTTAACAAAGGCGGAATATTTATAGAGAAATTATTCATCGACATGATTAATAGTCTTATTTGTTTACGACACAATGTATGTAGGTTTTATTATAAATGTTCTACATTTTCTGATAGCGGCGGCATAAGCCTTATCATTTATGGGCATTACATAATAATTACATCAGAGTAATTCTCAATTCTGTCTAGGATCTATTTTAAGAGCGTATTACTTAAACCATTTCTACCTAGGTACATTTAATCAAACTGACGATCGTAGGCGGATCTACTTATATTCAGCGCCTACACACTTCACAATAGCAACTTCAGTTGGGTCAGGCCACATAATTCATACGTTTACATAATATACACCCAAGCTTATAATTTCCGAATAGTCATTGAACCGTGATTGAATTGTAAACATGCGGCCGGAAAATAGTTCCGAAAAGTGACTACGAATTCTTGGAACTTGGTTGGCAAAAAGGGTTGGTTACCAAACCCTAAACAACAAAAACCTAGGTAATACTTAAAAATAATGATTATTGCGTTTTATGGGGTACTACCGGCTGTGACAAATGATACTAAATTTCCGCTTTCACTACCCTGTATCGATACTGCGAATAGGGTAGACGATGAGTCATGAAAACACCGAGGGGAGGTTTTACAGACTAAATTACTAGGTGGTGTTCAACGTACCTACCTATCTAGATCCGGCGGTCGATACCGTACGCCGGCGAGCAACAAAATTGAAACAAAACAGTATGTAATTGAGAATGTTTTCAATGATTATTTAAACATGGCAAAACCTGTAGATTCCACATTAGAGTTGCTAGGCTAAAACGTGGTTCGCATTGCGAGGTCGGAGTTGCCAGCATTCAGTGTTTGTTGGATACACTATGGATATTTTTGGCTTTCTATTAGCTCGACCAATGGTATTTCCTTGTTTAGCCGTTGGTACAATAGGCTTTTGGAACATTACCCATTTGGTTGTTGACTTACACCGGCAGACGTTTATTACTTTCGATTGTAAATCGATATTTAACACAACGTCTCCCAAATTAGTTTCGTAATAAATCAGTCAAGTCTATTTCTAACATTGGAATTGTTGTTTTTGTTTCACGAAGGTTGGTTTGGGTTTTAAATAAAAGATTTTCTAGAAAGTACTAAAGCCCTAGACAGTAGGTAGGGCCGGTCGGGAGAGCGGCGCGCTATCGATTGGCACCGGGAGGCGGGACGCCGCGGGGGACGGCTCCCAGTATCTGTACAGCGTATAGCGGCTTGCAATTTTATAACACGTGTAAGTGCCTCGTATCACTTACCTTGCTATTGTTTTCTGTACCGCAAAAAGGGCTTCCGATGTCATTAACAAATTGCCTATGTACTTGGTATCAAGTTGCTTTCGGTTTTTCCGGAAAGGGTTTCGACTTAAATGATTTTACTTGAAATTTATTTAGGTAACCATAGGGATTGTCTATCTTTAGGTTTATATCTGGTGTATCGTGCGTAAGAATCCGTGTGTCAATGATAACGTACGGCATCTGGTTCTGCGGTCCTCCAACTATCTTTATAGCTCATTCCATTATAGATTCATTCAAACAGATCAATGACGTCGTAAAACTGTTTTGGCTTCTATAAGTATAAGTGAATATTCTCGTTGTTTGTCATTGGGCCACCAAACCTGACGTGATTTAAATTAACCTACATCATCGGTTCTTTTGTGTAGTAACAATAGTAAGTCAGTGTCCGTGTCCTGCCTTGGTCCTGCCATATTATTGATTGAGACGTCAACACGTTTAAAAATTTAAATGTGGCCTTCTTTATTCTGTGCGCGCCTTTAGAACATAATAACAAATGGCTGCCGCATTCCAGGCCTCACTCATTTAATTAAGTACGAACATATCTACGCACTTGTTTATTAAAATCATTCGTTCACGACGATTAACTTGAATGATGAAGTGGGATTAATACGTTCAAATTATTCATATTGATGCGATTGATTGCTTCGGTTGTTGTATAACAGGATTGGCCCATTGTTTAGCCAGCGAGCGCAGCGATAAAATTTCAACATGGTATGATAGACAAGCCGACTTTTATAGTGGTACTAAGTTTTGTTTTCGTTTGTTACAGCGGTCTGAACTTCCAAGACCTGATCGTGCGGCAGGGCGCCATCGACTCTCCTCCCAAGACTCCGTTCATCCTCGGCTTCGAATGCGCCGGAGAGATCGAGCAGGTCGGCGAGGGAGTCACTAACTTCAAGGTAATGAACACAAATGGACACAACAGTAGTAAGGGGAGAAAATAGTTCCTAACGTTCTAATACGAATATATAGCCAAGTAGACATA
Source organism: Chrysodeixis includens (assembly GCA_941860345.1). NCBI lineage: Eukaryota > Metazoa > Arthropoda > Insecta > Lepidoptera > Noctuidae > Chrysodeixis > Chrysodeixis includens. Next base: position 8,068,315 of record OW796104.1, on the reverse strand, counting down.
TATATCTACGGACACAGAGGGATTCATTTCATTGTCCTCACGATCCAATTTGATTATACCGAAATGAGAAATTACTTTCGATAGAGTTTGCCAACATTCTCATTCGAACCACAGAATAAGCGAGCATCGAAGGACGCAGACACAATATTAAGTACTTAGTTAAAGAAACAATGAACAAACTTCTGAAATCGAATTAGTTGACAAGAAAAAAGGAAAGTATTCCTTAGTGTACTCGGAATTCCCTGAGAGTGTTTGGCACGTTTTAACCTTACAATTCTTACCTTATAGTCCATTCCCGTGTCCGTAGGGTTTCCGCAGCTATTTTCCATTAACGTTTTGCACCGTAATTCAGTTTTCATTTAATTTACTTCGCCTTTGGGCTTGGGTCCACATTCTTGACGGATCGTGAATTTCCCGGCACGTGCCACGTTTGGCAACCCTACTCCTAATTAGTTTCTCCGATATGTCTCTGCCTCGTGCTGTTCCTCAACATCACTATGTGAAATTTCACACGCCTTCAGAATATTAATTCATTCTGTAATGAATAATACAATTAATGTGCGGGTAGTATCGCAAACCTTACTTGACGGAAGATTATTTTAATTAAAATTTCTTCTTTGCTGACTTTGCAAGATAGAATTAATTAAGCTTTTCATAATGTTTGATAGTTCTTTTTTTGCTTACATTAAATGTTCTGAAGGCGAAGTATTTTGAAGCCAAGGCAAGGCAAGCAGGTGTTGCATTTTAATTTAAGTTTTGTATAATTTAAAATTACAACTTCATGTTATAAAGCTTCGGGGGGTCTGTTAATACCAAGGGCCGAAATCGTAATCTTTTTTACTCGCACATAATTGTGTCTATAACTATATTTTCTTTATCAAAGGTTGGCGACCAAGTAGTAGCCCTTCCGGAGTACCGAGCATGGGCCGAGCTGGTGTCCGTGCCGGCGCAGTACGTGTACGCGCTGCCCGAGGGCATGACCGCTCTGGACGCCGTCGCCGTCACCACTAACTACGTGGTGGCATACCTGCTGCTCTTCGAGATGGCCAACCTCACGCCAGGCAAGAGTCTGCTCGTGCACTCCGCTGGAGGCGGTGTGGTAAGTTACTCAAGAATTTAGAAGTACATATAGCTGCAGATAATCTTTAATCGCAAAGGTATTATATCCATTATAAACAAATGTAACCGAGTCAATTTTGCCAAAAGAGCGGATATTTTTTTTTTAGGTCGTAATAAAAATACACCGTTGGATACAACGAAGCCGAAAATGCCCCAAAATAGTGCATTGAATCAGTTGTCCATGTCCTGACTAAAACAAAACCTAAGCGACATGTGCCAAAAATAAAATGAAATACATGAATCAAAAATGCTAAAATTAGAGTTATTCAAAGTTGAGAAACCCCGATGAAATCGAAAATACTCGCAGTTCGCAGTAGTAGCATTGACCCGCTCACACACAGACCGCACACACTTAACACTTCACACATTTTTGTGTGCTTCATAATGAGAGTGTAAACAGTTTAAAGACTTGTCTAATTGTTGCTCTAAATACTTAGGAGAAGGCATATTTGTTCTGGAATTTCAGTATCGACGTGTCAGGCGTTGCGTGTCACTGACCGGTTACTCGAAGCAGGCTGGGCGGGGTGACAATACCAATTAACTGACATTTATTATCAGGGGAAACCAATTTGAAAGACAAATAACGTGTGCGACTATGCCAACTGATAATAATGCGGGGTCTCGTACCATGTACGACTACTTCCCTATTAAGGCCCTTTAATTGTAGGTAGATGGAATAAACTTCCCTAGGTTTTTGGTTTCACGGGTTCAATTTGCAAATAGGAAACTCTGGCCTTTTTGTAATTTAATCTACAAAGGATATTAAATTACCTAAAGGTCAGAATTTCTCCTTTAGTTAACTTATTTTGCAAAGTGCCTACCTCGAAATATACCGTGCAAAAAGTCCAAAACCCGAGCCTGAAATTAAATAAAAATTGAGCCCTACTTTCTTTTGCTTTCTTTCACTTTAAACAACGCTATATATTACTCTTATACCTAATTATAATAATAATAATCTGTAAATGCCCCATATCTAAAGAAAGGGTTTTTCCAAAGAAAGGATTGCACCATACATATCCTAACATATTCTTTGTTGTATTATATAGGGCCAAGCTGTTGCCCAGCTGGCGAAGACCGTTGACGACGTGACGGTGTTCGGCGTCTGCTCGAAGACCAAGCACGAGGCTTTGAAGGCCAACAACAACAACATCGACCATCTGCTGGAGCGCGGCAGCGACTACACCAGCGAAGTTAGGAAGTAAGTACCACTATACAAAGGACTTGTAAGTTCTATCCTTACTGGGGTCTTATTAGGAATGTTGGTGTTGTAGAAGCGAAGTCCGTGTCCTAAGGAGGTCATAGTATACTGGACATAGGAAACCGGACTAACTGTTATACAAAACTTTTAATCGGGGAATATCACTGTGATGTTCCTAAGGCCTGGAACGAACACGAATAGATCGGGGATTCCTTCAAACCAAGTTAGATGGGAACTTAAAGTGAAGACCAAAAGGGAATGCACTTGTAAACTGCAGCGGTGGTTACGCGGAACCGTATGTCCTAGATTGACTTTATGATGTTTATCCGGGTATTACATTCATGTGGGATTTTAGAATGTTATATGGACGAAGGATTAAGTCTATAAATTCAAAGCTGGTTCGTAATAGTTTAGGATGTAATTTGAGTACCTTCCGAAGACTCCACTATAACCTTAGGGCAATTTATTTATTACGAAGTCGTAGCAGGGCTTCGGGAACTGATAAACTTCCAATATTTTACAAACATATGAGCATATGTCAGGTTGCGAAATTAAAGTGCTATTAAATGATATTAATTCTAGTTTACGATAGACTGTTTATATCCGCTGTCGCTGCGTTCTGGTTTCACAATACAATCTCGGTAATGCGTAAGATAAAAATCGATCTGGAGTTCATATCAAGAATTCGGTGAGATCATCAATAGTTTGAATGAGTTTCTTCTTTGAACACGTGCCAAAGTTAAAAAATTAATGCTATAGCGGCGCGTTTATTATAAGCTATCGATCTTACAAAGTCGTAAATGTAAGCAACACAAACACTTAAACAATACCTATGATTATTGTATTACCTTTATACAATGTTTCGAGAAACAATGTGTGAGATACATCAAGTCAGAAGATTATAGGATTCGGCAATGAATCACTAAACACATTAATTTGTTCAGTAATCTTAAAGAATTCTAAAAATGAAGGGATCCTTCGTATTCGAGTACGTATCACCGAGTTAAAAATATTCCGCGTTCAGCGGCCCTTCATCTTCTCCTAATAATACCTTTGTTTACATTACACGCATTAAATGTTCGGTATGCGAGGGGTTTTTATTCCCGTGAATTCCTATTATTGTCACTATAAATTCCATACTTACTAACTCCGTTAATTTTTATCGCACGCTTGTATGTTTTTTTTTGTTCTTCCTGGTTCCCAAACACGTCATTATAATTGGGTGATTCATGTTTTAAAAAGTCTAACTTGGATGAACTACTTCCCGCTGCAACGTGCGAGCAAACGAATTAATTCTGTTCCCAATCCCATGCTTAGTTAATTGGCGGTTATTACAGTTACATATTTCAGTGCGAGTTGCCTTCGTGTGATATTTACTCCTCTCAGAGGAGCCAGACCTCTCACGCCCCCTTAGTGCATCGTTATACAGGAACAAGGGGGGCTTGACGCAACAAAGGCGGGGGTCTGGCTTAGTTGGTCGCCCTGGACGTTAATTGTTCGCTTTATAACCCGCTCCTTAGGGCAGCTGCTTCGTAACAAGCGCGACATTTAATTCTCGTAAATAGACAAAGATATTTTTATATCTGGTGAGCACTTTATAGCGTAAACAAGGCGAGGCGAGCCACACAAGTTCAATGTAAATAAATAGTGTCAGTTATCTGCCGGCGAACAAATGCGCGTGGAAATGTTGATTTACTGTATAAAGCAGCAGTGGATTTATTATACACCAACTTCTCTTGTCTTTAATGAGTTTCTCTACTGACTATTATGTAAACCATTCAATCTATGTTGATACTGTTTTTGTAGATATTAAGAACCTGCTAAACAATCAGTGAGCGAAAACACAACATGAGTATATCTGATTTGAAAAAAAAAAATGCACATTGTTGCAATATAAAGATTTACCTTAACAAACACTGTACCTATCATATTTATCTGCCATGAGGTTCATGACTTAAGCACAAGCTGTGATTCATCAGGTGCAAGCACCTGCTATAACTAGATACAAAAAAAACTTGTATCTTAACAAAAAAATGCATAAATTTTAGTTTCGTCTTTAAGTTCTACTAATTTTAAGTACTGTTGATCGTATCTAAATTACCCCGGTTTCGGCGAACTAATAAAGAAGTTTATATCTCATACTGTAGTTATTAACGAGAACATACTTACAAGCTTGTTATTACAGTAGGCACATGGTTAGTTACCAAACAAGCCTGATCTTTGTGTGATGGCATAAGAGAGATGATAATTTACATTGGAGTAGGTATCTCTTTTTGTACAAGAAATGTAGCTTAAATAATTACACATATATTTGCCATTAATTCTTGGCAACTGATGATCCATTCACGGGAGTCACGGTTTTAGTCCTCGATTAGTAAGGAGATAACTAACCTGGCTGTACGTTGTCAGGGTGTCTCCGGATGGAGTGGACATCGTGCTGGACTGCCTCTGCGGCGAGGAGTGCAACCGCGGCTACCAGCTGCTCAAACCGATGGGCCGGTACATCCTCTATGGTAAGTCTTACCTTATCAATAACCCTATCTTCCGAAAAAATCAACTACTGGCCTTAATCACCCTAGCTACAGATTTTGGCCTTTGGATTAAAACTTGTTATACGAAGTATTAAGTATTACAATGTTATAGTAAAATAGAAAAAGAAATGATGCATCAGTGAACCGTTTACGAATATACTAAGCTGCGTTTAAATCCATTAAAACATAACAACAGCTAGTTGTAAAGTGATTGTAACGGTGTTATTACTCCATTACAACAATTTTCTAAACCGATTTAAATAATTATGATGTGCGGGAAGAGATAATCTTATAATTACCAGTGTGGTTACTGATGGTTAAATAACTACTTACATATTTATTATTAAATCATTATTTCCTAACTCTTGTAAGCGTAAGCTAGGGAATTGCTCTTTATTTTTTCCATTTGCAATTTTCCCCAGGTGTAATAGCTAATTGTTTCAATTTTTTTTGCAAGAAGTAAACTAATTGAGTATTTTTATATATTCTCTATATTCGTTTTTTTTTTGTTGAATGAATTGTTGAATGTTTTGGATACGAATTATTCATTATTTAAGGGGAAAAATACAGAGTTCAACTTATATTAGACAATCAAAGACGCCAGTTTTAACTGCACTCATTATTCCAACTTTTATAAAGCACATTATATGAGCTTGAAAGATAATTTAAATAAGTTTTAGTAAACAATAGTGTATATCGCAGGATCATCTAACATCGTGACCGGCGAGACGAAGAGTTTCTTCAGCGCGGCGCGTGCAGTGAGTAGCCAATGCTTACATATCTGATCGTATGCTAGTGCGTGCCTTAACACTAAATACGCTACACTTTATTACCTACTTCAGTTATTAAACATGTGTTTTGTTTTTGTACTAAATATTATGGCAGATATTGTAGTAATAACATTGCGTCCATTTTACTAGTTTGGCTTGATTCCCACTAACAAGTTGATGTAGGGTCTGAATTTTTTTTCCGTTATAAATCTGACCATAAAAAATAATTCCTAATCAGACAGCAAATCAAATCAACGAATAGTTTAAATAGTTTTTGGTCTTTCATCCAATATCATTTATTGACAATTTTATTCAGTTTTTGACGACAAAACGTAGCATACCTTTCAGACACTTATTAGTAGGTTTCAAAGATTTTCTGACCAACTTCTCTCGTCGTATGAATATGTAATGTTACAAAAAGCTCGAACTAACAGCCGTCGATTATAAACCCTATTATTCGGCAACATCTGTGTCAATCGGATTAACCCCCCTTTATTTGGAGACTACAGACTATAACCCCCCTTTATTTGGAGACTACAGACTATAACCCCCCTTTATTTGGAGACTACAGACTATAACCCCCCTTTATTTGGAGACTACAGACTATAACCCCCCTTTATTTGGAGACTACAGACTATAACCCCCCTTTATTTGGAGACTACAGACTATAACCCCCCTTTATTTGGAGATTACAGACTATAACCCCCCTTTATTTGGAGACTACAAACTATAACCCCCCTTTATTTGGAGACTACAGACTATAACCCCCCTTTATTTGGAGACTACAGACTATAACCCCCCTTTATTTGGAGACTACAGACTATAACCCCCCTTTATTTGGAGACTACAGACTATAACCCCCCTTTATTTGGAGACTACAGACTATAACCCCCCTTTATTTGGAGACTACAGACTATAACCCCCCTTTATTTGGAGACTACAGACTATAACCCCCCTTTATTTGGAGACTACAGACTATAACCCCCCTTTATTTGGAGACTACAGACTATAACCCCCCTTTATTTGGAGACTACAGACTATAATCCCCCTTTATTTGGAGACTACAGACTATAACCCCCCTTTATTTGGAGACTACAGACTATAACCCCCCTTTATTTGGAGACTACAGACTATAACCCCCCTTTATTTGGAGACTACAGACTATAACCCCCCCTTTATTTGGAGACTACAGACTATAATCCCCCTTTATTTGGAGACTACAGACTATAACCCCCCTTTATTTGGAGACTACAGACTATAACCCCCCTTTATTTGGAGACTACAGACTATAACCCCCCTTTATTTGGAGACTACAGACTATAACCCCCCTTTATTTGGAGACTACAGACTAAAAATCGGTGTGTCGTGTGTTCCAGTGGTGGCAAGTGGACAAGGTGTCCCCGATCAAGTTGTTCGACGAGAACAAGAGCCTGGCGGGGCTGAACCTGCGGCACCTGCTGTTCCAGCACGGCCGCGCCGACTACGTGCGCCGCGCTGTCGACGCCGTGTTCGCGCTCTGGGGACAGGGCAAGGTCAAGCCGCTCGTCGACTCCACTTGGGCGCTCGAGGATGTGAGTTATACAGTTTGCAGGTCTTTTGACTTAGGATGTGATGACTTATGCCTAATAGTTTCCAGTCTTGTTGGATAACGTTACTTTTTGTCATACCAAATTAGTAATGTTTCGAGAATTAAAATATTGTTTAAATTATGACAGATAATAATTGTTAACATTTTTCCCTTTATCAGGTCGGTGAAGCCATGCAAAAGATGCACGACCGCAAGAACATCGGCAAGCTAGTGCTGGACCCGTCTCTGGAGCCCAAGCCCAAGCCCGCCACCCCGGCCAAGGGCAAGTCCGGCAAGGAGAAGAAGCCAGCCAAAGAGAGCTCCGAGGAGAAGAAGGACAAGGAGACCAAGGAAGAGGAGAAGAAGCCGGCCGAGAACGGGGAGAAGAACGGGGAAAAGAACGGTGAGAAGAACGGTGAAGAACCGCTCACTAACGGTAACAGCGACGAAGGTCAGTCTCGAACTCTTGTGACCAGGCATGCGTAGACGAGTGCGCTTCACGAGCTGCATACATGATACAACGCTTGTAAGTCATCGACGACAAAACTCCGCAGAGGTTTGACGTCTACTCAAAGTTATGGATGACTGATTCGATATATAAGTAACAATTTATTAATCATGCGGGGCGATGCGACCAGCTTTCGGCTTCGTTGGCTTCCAAAATCAATATTCAATTCCCTTTTCTAAATTGACTTTGATGACCTTTTATTTGTACCATTAGAGACTTAATAGCCCGAGGGACCCCTATGGTTTAAACTTGGAAGCTAATGTAGCCTGTAGCCCGCAGTTGGGAGTCGCCCTAACTATTATTTTTATTTTGGCTTTGATTTTTAATTAACTACGCACGCATTGGCTAAACGCATAAAATGGGATTTTAAGGCCCCGTTTGATATATGTATGTATAAGTATTTATACAGCCTTTAGACTTGCTTTTAGTTTTTATTTAGAAGTTACTCGCTTACACTACTGCATATTATTATTACCTCAACATTAATGTATTTGGAATTTATATTGCAAAGAGATTTTTACGCAAGCTTTAGTTTAGATAATTTTGTAATAATTAAAGTTAAGACATAAATGATGATATTCGTTCGTGGAAAAATATTGTTATACTGTTAATAAAGTAGGTGGGAGATCGCAATTTGCTCAAAAAACTCCAAATGAATTGACATCACCTGGAATATTTCTGTTATTTCAATTGAAAAATAATAATATAATAATAGATTAAAGTTCTCAAAAAAGCCTCTGCATGTTGGACCTGTGTCCCCGTGTAAGCGTTTAAAAAGGACCGGGGTTTCTTCCCTTGTAATTAGCCCATGACTTAAAAAAACATATAATGAAAAAAAAGTTTTTATTTTACACTTTAAAAATGTATCTAGTTCTTTTTATCAATTCCTTTAGGAAGGAGGAAGAGGTCATAAACAAAGCTTTCAAGAAATTTTCTTAGTAATAGTATATGAGTCATTCATTAAAGATGGCTCAGTGATAGCGGCTGTATCAAGTAGTTAAAAATTTCTAAATAAATATAGCCAAGTCTGAGGGCTGTTAAATGTTATCCGTTTAGCCAGCTTGGTCATGAAAAGTCGGGTCTGAAATTCATCAGCATATACTAGATTTCTACACCAAACATTACCTGCATAATTATAAAATATATTGGTTTGTAAGCCATGCTTTCATATCATAATCTATATAAGTATTGAAATAGTGCAACCATTTAGCATGCTTATATAAACAGCTTATGAATAGCAAAATGAAGCCTTAGAAAACATCTATAGTAGCACAAAGTACTTAAGTTTAAATGAATCATAAAGGCTTGTTGCAATACATATTTAAATCCAGATTGTATTGTAATTACTATATGACAATATGAATTATTAATTAAGCTTATATTTATTTATAAGCTGGCAATTGCTCGTAGGATTTTTTTATGCATTCTGTTCTTTGTAGAGGGTTTATAATAGTGTTTTTTTTTTTCAATGTTTCCAGAGTCTAAGGAGAAGGAGAAGGAATCTAGCTGAATTAGTTCCCCCTCGGACTGACAGACAAACCACCGCCGATTGATTATGTTAGAGTTGAAGTCCCGAGGCTGTCGCGCTTGCCTCGCCCGGCTGCGGCGCCGACATCTATATGTTGCTTCGTGTTTTATTATCCTTATTGAACTATACAAGTCTGATTACACGACATCCTTCGATCGCTCACCTAATTATAAATGTTTTGCCTCATATAATCATTGATATACAGACGATCGAACGATGTCGCTCGCTAATTTTAGTTTTTAATTATTCGACATCATCACATTCTCTTAGTTTCGTTAGATTTTTTTTTAAATTTATCGTTGAAATTATGACAGCGAAACTACAATGAATTTATATGTTTTATCAATTATTCTTTTATAACTTAATTTGGCCTAAGTTAAGAAACGTCTCGGAAAACACATACAGTCTTTTTTTATTATAGTTTAATGTTTAAGACTTTATTTTTAAGATGAGATATTTTAATCTGCAGTTATTTTGAATGGCTATTGTATATCTAAGGTGCAGAGATGCTTAATCTTTATGTATGTTAAGCTTTAATATTTTATTAGTAAATGTTTAAAATTTGTCCCACGCGAGCCACACGCCCCGCCCGAGCCGCCCGAGCCCGTGCTCGCGCTCAGGCGCCCGCGCCGACTTACGACTAACGAATGAGAATCTTACGTGTGATATTTTGTGCTAGGTATGCTAGATGGTTTGCGGTATTATTATGCTGCCAACACATAACATATTATTTTTTATTACTTTGAGCTTAAAAAAAATCGATTACTTTATATTTTTATACTTAAACGTTTTGTAAATTATTTTCTAGTTAAGAGAAGATTTGACAGGCTTTGTTTTTCGCACCGGCCGTTGTGCGGTAGCTACAGTTGGCGGGATCGTCCGCCGCCCGCACGCGGCTGTCTTCGCCGGACCTATCAGGACGAGCTTATCCAAATTGTCAGATATTTTTGTGGCTTAGTTCGTACGAATCAACATAATCGATGTCACCTACGATATAAGTAATATTTTTATATTCCAATGAATACGACTGTACCGCGGTCTCATCTCATATAATGAAGCTTTTTATGTATCTTTACACAATTATCACATATCTAATCAACATTACACATTCACACGATATATATTAGGATTAATATTTTGATACTAATATTCACTGCATTTGTTTTGATATATCTAGCATATTGTATTTGTGTACCGTTTATTTCCTAAGGTTTTACCGCCATATATGTACAGTATGGTCGTAGCGTATGTACTAACACATATCATGCGGCGTCCGAGCCCAGCTGTCGCCGCGACCGCGACATGACCGCGCTCTCGATGTGTGTTCACTCCACCGACTTGTTTGACAGACTCGATTTTTTATAAACTTTTACCCTTTTTGAACATTTTTGCAAAAGCATAGAGTAACGTGAGCGCGCGTTGTGCCCAGTGTCCGCTTGTCCCGCTTGTTCTGTACGGTGGCTTGGTGCTAGATGTCTCGGCACGCGGATACCTCTCGCTTCAGTGTCTCGGACCAATATCTTAAAGCTATTTAGTCTTCTTACCATAATATTCTTCGCTTTGTGTGTCAAATATGTGCGAATTTCTTGTAATGTAAACATATATTAATTAAATCTTGTGTATATCAACCTGTATAATGGTTTAGAATTATCTCTGAATTTTCTTGTATAAGGATATTTGATGAAATTCAATAGTAATAGAGCTGGGGTGACTGCGCCGTTTGTGATTGTGTCCAAATTGTTGTAGGTTAGTATCGAAATTGATGCCAATATTTATTAACTTCAGGATCGGGTTTAAGTGAAGGGAACTCGCGCGGTCACGCCAGCAGACTCACACCAGACTGGGTCGTTATTGTATTACACATTTATTTTTATAAGGGCGGGCCAGTGTGATATCTATACTATGAAATAAATAAATAAATATGTATGATCTGTAAAAATGCTTACTAAAGACTTTCATTTAAATAAATCCCTAAAAAATGTTATCCCCTTCATGTTTATTTCATATCTACACATTGAAAGCTAGTTAGTTAGAAATGTGGTTCAGTCTCTATAAAATTAGAAAACGAAAAAAAATTTGTACTAAGTAAATATATATAAGGTTTATTATAGCTAGCACTACATTTAAATATAGCCCAGTCAATTTAGACATTCGAAGTTACATAAAGTCCCAACAAGCTGAATTTCGGTGAAATTGTTCAAAACACAATTATAAACAATGTCTGAAAGTTCCCCATGATTCCCGTGTGTGGAAAAAAAAATATTCTATGTTAAAAGTCAAAAAAATGAGTTTTTCGCGATTTTCAGGAAAACGGTAAGTTTTATCATAAAAGTACCTCTGACAAAAATTGTAGATCGTAGAATTATCTATAAAAATGTATTAATACTTTTTTCTTACAAGCCACCGTTTCTGAGATATAACGATTCAAAAAGTTATAAAAGTTGTTATCATCATAATACGCACGCCACGTATGTACATCTAGAGTTGTTATTTTTTATGTAATATATATCTAGACACACGGCAGTGTGTCCGCCAAGTTCGAGTAAAAAAGCGACACACCGGCCGTGGGTTATATTACACGAACCATTTCGGGCCAATTTCGACCTCCCTATAACTCAAAATCTATTTTACTTACGCATTTAAAATTTCTAGTATCTGTTGAGACCCCCTTACTTATCTAAAATACAAAATTTCATTAATATACCTATTGTAAGTCTTGAGATATTGACGTCAGAAAATCGCTATTTTTACTATACACTCACTGACCAAATAGGGAAAGTCCTAAAAAAAGGTCAGGTCAGGAGTACCCTAAACCGACGGGCGTGTATGAAGCGATTGATGAGTGTGGATGAAGCTAAAGTGGTATGCCAGGATCGTAGCAAATGGAAAGATGTGATCTCTGCCTACCCCCAAGGGAAAGAGGCGTGACGTTTATGTATGTATGTACTCACTGACTGACTAACTCTGCTAACTAGTTTCAAAAATGAAACTGACTCACACTTGGCCATTTTCAGATTTTTCCCTTTACCTTGACTTAAAGACCTACTCCCATGCCAAATTTCAAATCAATACGACCATTGGAAGTGGTCTAGGTTTTTGATGAGTGAGTTAGTCAGTCAGTGAGTGTATAGTAAAAATAGCGATTTTCTGACGTCAATATCTCAAGACTTACAATAGGTATATTAATGAAATTTTGTATTTTAGATAAGTAAAGGGGTCTCAACAGATACTAGAAATTTGAAATGCGTAAGTAAAATAGATTTTGAGTTATAGGGAGGTCGAAATTGGCCCGAAATGGTTCGTGTAATATAACCCACGGCCGGTGTGTCGCTTTTTTACTCGAACTTGGCGGACACACTGCCGTGTGTCTAGATATATATTACATAAAAAATAACAACTCTAGATGTACATACGTGGCGTGCGTATTATGATGATAACAACTTTTATAACTTTTTGAATCGTTATATCTCAGAAACGGTGGCTTGTAAGAAAAAAGTATTAATACATTTTTATAGATAATTCTACGATCTACAATTTTGTCAGAGGTACTTTTATGATAAAACTTACCGTTTTCCTGAAAATCGCGAAAAACTCATTTTTTTGACTTTTAACATAGAATATTTTTTTTTCCACACACGGGAATCATGGGGAACTTTCAGACTTTGTTTATAATTGTGTTTTGAACAATTTCACCGAAATTCAGCTTGTTGGGACTTTATGTAACTTCACACTAGTTTTTTGGTCTAATTTGACTGGACTAATACCAGTCCAGTGTCTTTACAAAAATACTTATCTAAATATTTGCTATGACTAATTGCATCTAGAAATCTAGCTTGGCTAGTATCTAAGTAATAAAAAAACTGTAGTCATGATCAAATAAAGTAAATTTATTAAATTAAAAATTTAGTCTAAATATATTGCATAGACAACGACACTAGCGAACAAGTGTGGATTTTCATAATTATATGAGGCAAATGCATCTCTCTCGTGGTCCCACAAAAATGTATGAAAAATGTGAACGCTCTGCTGACGCCGCTGTCCAATAGTAACACTGACAATTATTCTGTATCTGAAACAAACAGCACAGACTAAGAATACTGTATGATTTGTAATTAGGTCCCTAACTATCGATCAAGGGTAAAATGCAGCATTTTTTTATGTGCTAACCGCTCTTATCACTTTCGTCGCCCTAGCTAAGGGGGCCCCGCTAGATATAAACACATAATTTAAATTGGAAATAAAAGCCGCTCTCAACTTTTAAATTTTCAAGTCCCACTAAAGATTTAAATTTAATAAAAATATATACATACACGATACAGACTTCCCTTTCTGATTATTGTTACAAAAGCGTGTCCCTAGTTACCTGCACAAATTGGACTTGTTTCGGGTTCGCACTTAATCGTTATCTTGGGGTTCTCGCATTCATTTGGAATATTCTGGATCTGCACGGTCCTGTGATCTAATCATGTCCGATATTATTGATTTGAACTCATTAACAAGGAACTTACACATCATCAACAAATATCGGTTACTATTATAACGACGTTGTCGGAAGCAAAAACAGTAAATACAGGAGAAAGCCGAGACCCCGGCTATTATTGGCAAAATATACATCATGCTTGATGCAAGGGGTGTTGCTTGCGAGATGACGTCAGATAGGAATGCAATGTATGGAAAAAGAAGACATGCTGCGCCGACCCAAGTAATAGTTGGGATAAGGGCAGGGGAATGATGATGATACATCATGGTTAATCCGTATTATACATTTTCCTATTAGGTTTATTTATTGTAGGATGGTGCTATTTCTTAAAAGCGTGTCCCTAGTTACCTTCGCTAATTGGATTTCTTGCAACTACGGGATCAGTAGCTCTCGTTAAGATTATCTCGCAATCTTTTGGTCTATCCTGGGTCTGCACGTTCCTGTGGTCTAATCATGTCCGATATTACTGATTTGAACTCATTAACAAGGAACTTACACATCATCAACAAAATAGCGGTTACTAACACCTGCGTCGGAAGCAAAAACAGTAAATGCAGGAGAAAGCCGAGACCCCGGCTATTATTGGCAAAATGTACATCATGTTTAATCCGTATCATACATTTTCCTGTAAGTTTTATTTATTGTAGGATGGTGCTGTTTGTGTTGTGCTGTTTTTCGATTTTGGTATCCTACATATTATTGTAAGGATAAGTACAAATTACAAATAACTCTTCTTGTCATGTCTCACCTGTCATAGTTTTCTTCTTTCACGGCGTTCCGTAAAATTTCTGAGAGGTTTAAACAGAGGTCTGGAACTATTTTCTCGCTGTACTCTATTTCCAATAACTCTGCGTCCACCAGACGCTTGAGAACTTTTTCGATCTTTTCCGCATCGAATCGCTTCTTAGGATTTAATCTATAAGTGGGTTGATAAGTCCGGACCTGTTTAGCCATGAGGTTGGTTAAAGTAAAGTTGTTTAATCAATACAAAGGTTTGCGAAGGCAATATAGCAGTTAAACTAAGTATTCACTTGGAGGGCGACTACGATTTAGTACTTTATTTTTGCTAATGTAGACCAATTGACCTGCTTCGGAGGAAATGATTTTATCATGCATGTGAAGGTAGAGAATCAGAGGTTGAGGTGAAACTTGTGGAGCCATGTCTTACAGCAGTACATGATGGTTTGGAGTAAAACTACTACGGTTCTATTCAAAAGTAGGTACAAAGTCAGGCATTGCCTGTTTTATTAACACTCTTTCCGATTGCATACCTACATAAGAAAATAGTTCATTTTTTGAATTCTACATTAACATTTCATCGAGGTATTTCAATAAGACTATCTACTGATAGGGTAACGTTTAAAGTTTAAATTACCCCTCTGGGTCGCCTAAAGCTCAGATATCTGAGTATCACGGCACTAGTAGCAGCCACTGAATATCGTTTATCTTCATGAGACATTCTGTTATCTTGAGTAAATAAATCAGGGGACAGAAGCCATCTCGATTTATGGAAATAATAGAACGTGGGCCTTCTGTTTGTGTCTATATTTGTTGAGAATAAAGACTCTTACGTATTTTACCTGCCTATCAGTAAGTGGGATGGGCCAAGTCATTTTTTCAATCATTTGTCGTATAACGGTTTACGTATTTGTCACAAAGGTTATACAGAAACAGACTTCGTGAACGGCTCCGACCGGATATCAACTTGTCATTTGTCAGTCATTGATTTAAATTGTCCCGCTATACCACAGTCTAAGTATCATACAGTCGTCCGACGCCTTTGATCTTGTGAAAAATGCCGACAACGACTTGACAGTATCGCGACGCCAAGGGTTGTCAAAATTAAAAATATTAATAAAATTATTTATTTATTGCAGATAGAAAGAAAGAAAGAAAGACAGTTTATTTAGCGCAAACAGGAGGCTACAAATATTTAAAAATAGTGAAAAATAAAATAAAATAGAGAACAAAAAATTAAACAACTTAAGCCTAAAAAAAAAAATCAACATCGTTAACATTATAATCATTAAAAAAAGTGTAACCTAATATTATTATAACTTGCTGAGAACTAATTGAATAATATTAAATAAAAGAATAATTATAAATGGGTAACTGACAAATATTTTCGGTTTCTAGATTTAATAGATTTGAAATTTCTATTGCTGAACTTAATTATATAAAAAATCCTCATCCTAATAAATAATTTCAACAAAAAATTTACTGGGAAGCAATCACATGGTTTCGTATTATACTCCACTAAACTCAGATGTTCAAATAATTTGAGCCCAATATTGTTTTCGTTAAATGTATTTTTTATTTTTCTAAAAGTCATTTCAAGTAAATCCGGTCTTTTACATGCTTCCACCCATAACTTACATCTGAAATATTGAAATACAATACAAATTAATAAATTCATTCTTCATCTATATTTTTTCATGTAAAAATATAAACTTTGTTATAATTTTAGATTTAAGTTATTTAGGTTTCATTTTTGTAATTAGCACTTAATTAGGGTCCATTTTCCAGGATTTTCCATTTTCCTTCAGGTACCTAGCCTACCTACCTATTCATACTTCTTTCCGTCCATCATTCGGCCTTTTTGTTGGCGTTGTCAACTTTGACGGGTATGACAAATATTTTTATTATTAAATTTACGTATTCACTCTACAATAACAAAACATTATTTATTTACCTTTCTTCTGTTCGTGGAAGCTGATGAAACCGCAGATCGTTATTAATACGAGATGAAGACGACGACATACGACGTGTGCTGTGAGAGATTGCAATCTCTCACAGCACACGTCGTATGCACCATTTTATAAAATAATTACGAAAACAAACACGCGTAAGCCCTGAATGACGTGTCCCGACATGCTAACATTACTTTGTTTGCATGTCGGGCTCGGCCCTCCCGCGTCCCACCCCTCACACCCCGCACGATTGCCCTGTCTAGACGCCTTCGTCGGACGACTGTATGACAATAGTATATTTAGACTGTGGCTATACTGTCAGTGAAGTGTCACATCTAGACCAATCATAACAAATTGCACAAAAATAAATGCAGTGCAATAATATTGTTTTGTATTGTTCTTGAACGGCCGGCTTATCTAATTTACAGTTATCAAACTATGTACGTAGGTACGTATGACATTTGTTATCAGTCTGAAACAAACTTTCGCGCCAATTTGTACTTGTGTGAGGTTGTGTCTGATTTTTTTATTCCTTGGGTTAATAGTTGTTTTGATAATAAATACTTATAAAACATCATTTTTATAACAAAATATTACTACCACTAGTAGCAGTAGAAGGTTTATAAAGAAATAGCCGCAAAATTATTCAATATTGATAATGTTCAATTCTAGATTGTTAACTAGCTATTTCCCTGTTTTTAAATCTAGGGTGAGTAAAGAGCGGATAACCATGAGTGCCGAAAAAAATAATAATCAACGTAGTTTAAGCCTCAAAAGGCCTTTGACTCCTAAAAAGGCGACAATTCCAAGTACGCAGGATGTAACGCCAACGAAGGTGCCTGAGGACAAGCCAACGCAGGATGCGGAGGAAGTGGTGGATTTGATAAGTGACAGTGAAGATGAGGTAACTCCACCTAAGAGGCAAGCTAATGATCATCCAAGTAAGATTCTTGTGCTTGATACATCGGAACAAGAAGAACTAGACGTCTTCGAGTCTCCTAAACGACGTGACACTCCTACAACTTCTCAGAATAACCCTCAAGCGTCTCAAAGTAGCGATTATTTCACACAAACAGTATCACCAGTTTTGAATTCCAGCACTCAGTCGACAGAGAGCATTGTATGCAATGTTTCTCCCAGTGATGTATGGGTGTCGCCTAAAACACCGTCAAAGCCGCCCAGGACTCCTTCAAAGTCACCGTCTACTCCAAGTCCCAGATCTAAGTACTTTTCTCCAAATAAGAAAAGGAGTTTAACTAAAAAGAGTCCGGTTAAGAGGAAACTGTCTCTCCCACTCAGTTCCAGCCAAGGGTCTAGCAATGGGAATAAACCCGACGACAAAAGTAAGATTCTTTATAATATATTTATTAAGGATAAGATAATCTTATTATGGTATAAAGAACATAAATATCCTGAATTGCTATATAAAATTTGAATTGTTTTCTTAAAACAATATTGTAACTGACCAGGAAAGCTATAATGAACTGATTTGCTCTATGATTTTCAATCCAGTTGTGGTACAATTATGCCCAGAGGCCTATTGCAAAGTAGTATTAAGTATCTTATATATAAAAATCAATTGCTGTTTGTGTTAGTCTCGCTAAAACTCGAGAACGGCTGAACGGATTTATCTCATCTTGGTCTTGAATTGTTCGTGGAGGCCTAGGAAAGGTTTAAGGCTTTTTTTTTATTTATCGTTGGGGCAGGACGAAGTATGCCGAGTCAGCTAGTTTTTGTATAAAAATATAGCAATAAAAGTATTGAGTATCATGATAATGCATATTAATGTAATTATTTGTTGCAGCCTTATTTCTTCTTACAATAGTGAGAAAGTTCCTTGAGACTGAAAGCCTCAAGTGTTTATTGGAGACAGAATCCCAGGAACTCTTGAGCAAGTTTGAGTTTCTAGATTATCTGGGGATGAGGTTAGTTTGCAGGCTCTATTGGTACCAGCCCGGCTGGTACAATGCTGAGAGTGTGGTCAAAATAACTCAGGTTGATGACCTATTAGAAATTATTAAAAGTTTAGTTGACTGCGGTTTTATTATATTATCAAAATTTGGAGGTGAGTGAAACTATTGTTTTTTAAAGATTGTTTGAGCTGAATGGGCTGTCCATAAAGATCACATCATCATCATCATTGCCCTTATCCCAATTATTATTTGAGATCATAAACATAAACATCACAAATTTTAATATTTTTTTTTTTTATTAAATTAAGATGTGTGATAGAAAGTATACTACACAAAAAAATATACATTTAGGATTAAACTTTTATTCCTATAAAAAAACTGTCATCCGTGTCAGTAGCAGGAAACATGCCCAGGAAACTGGTGGCGTTACCACATTGAATAGCAATGTTACTTCTTTGTATAAAAAACATGCCAGCCCTATTATTATTTCAACCATTCTCCTGCATGTTTGGCTAACATTTATGAATTTTCTATTTGTTATAAATTGTTTCCTTGATTCTTAGGATCAATATAAGAAAAAAAAAACAGCATAACAACAATTATTCTTACAAGTAACATGTTGTGTTACTGACATGAAATAGTAAAAATGATTGTTTCTCTTTCAGACAAAACAGTAATGGAGTTTGATGACTATTTCAAGATTCTAAAAAAGCCGGAACTTGATGAGATTTGTAAATCACTGAAGATAAAGACTAGCAGCAAGCAAGATGCTGTGATGGCATTAAAAACTTTCAGTAGACAGATACCAATCACTAACTTACTTTTAAAAGTAAAGATAACCAACAAGGCCAGGGTTTTGGAACTGTAAGTATAAAAAGTAAAAAGAAAAATAAATATTGGCCACAAACCACTACTGAACTTTATCTTCGTTACCCTTTTTTTATTTAATTTCTAATTTGTAACTGATGGTCTAAATAGATTGATTTTTTAATAATTTTTTTATTACTTTTTGATTCCTGATTTAGATTTTACTTTTAATTTTCTATTTTAAAATAATTACTTATACTACTTAATAATAAGTTAGTTGCTAATTCTTTGACATATAAATGACTCAGTTATATTTTTATACTAACTTCCGTGAGGATGATTTATAGTTAAACGATAAAAGGGTTTACTCACGCGTATTTAAGTGTAATAATATCCTTTCGATTTTGTATGCCTGGCTTTTCATTATGCTATGTTGGGTCGGCTTCTAATCTCTCTATTTCAGCTAAATGCTATTCATAAGCAACTTAACTGTATCAACATGATAAAGACTACTTAAATCATACATACATACCTGTTTCTTTTCAGTTTACAATCAAAAGCTGGCATTTGTTACAAATTGTCTGACTTAGCTAGAACAACGCTGTACAATTTGCATGTGCTCATGTATTTAGGAATGGACTTCAATATACTAAGAGAAAAGAAACTTGAGTTGCTATTGTTAAATGATAAAACAAGTGCAGAGACATTCCCCGTTAGTAAGGATATGGTGCTTGACAATGCAAGTGTTGTGTTCCAAGACAAAGAAGAATTTTATAGGTAAGTATTACTTTTAGAATTATTTATCTAATATATGTTCGACCTAATATTATGTAGGTCGTGGAGTGTAGTGGATTTTGTAATCTAAGTTCCGTGATACAGAAAGCTATTTAATTAAACTGTACCCAGTCTTAAAAGTTAACAACCAGATATTGTTTTCCTTAAAGCACCTTAATGCGACCCAGTAAAGTTTATTTTCGTAAATCACAGGCACAACTTCAGCTTAAAATTGTATAGAAACCTAATCTAACATTATTTTTCTTTAGTATTTTAAACTAAAAACCATTATTTTCAGGTATCTGCAGGCCTACAGGTTATACGAGGACTATGTGACTAAGAGCGGGCAAGACGGTTCTACCGAAAGTTGTGCTAATATAATACGCCAAGCATATGAGATGTACAGAGGGATTGATAGGAAACAAATGGAAAGGTAATATAGCCCTTATGATAGTAGGTAATATAGCCCCTATGATATTAGGTAATATAGTCCTTATGATATTTGGTAATATAGTCCTAAGATATTACCTTCTGACAATACAGTCATTTATTCCAATACTAACTTTTGCCTGTGACTTCGCTCTATTATATTGCTACCAAACGAACCGATTTTGATTGTTTTGTGCTTATGTAACAAAATTATTCATTATTTATCTATGTAACTATTTACATGAAAGTATAAAAGAACATAATTAATAGCCATATTTTAGTTATCTGCTATATTCTCAAATTACATATTTACAATACTGACTTGTTGCTTTTTTTTAGGTATCAATCATTACCAGTTTGGCTCCGTAAATACACGGCAGCCAGTGATTACATAAGAATCATGGCAGACGGAGTGCAGGTGTTAAAGAGGATGAAGACAGAAGAGCATACACTGGCCATAGACATTCTGGAACTATTGATAAGTCAAACAACATTCAGAACTCATAAGAAAGCGTTGTGGTACGATCAGGAAGCATTGATACTTCAGAAATATTTGAAGAACCCAGAAAAGGTACATATGCATTTTATTTGTACCTCTTTTAATTCAAGGGATAACTTCAAGGGAAGAAACCTGGTCTTTTTTAAAGGCTTATATGGGGAGATAAGTCCAATATGCAGAGGTCTTGTTCAGAATTTTAATTTTAAATGTGATATAACATCTGACCAAGGGCCATTTATTAAACTAGGTTTTTTTAATATTAGGCAAAGAACTACTCAATCTTTCCATTTCTTAAAAAAAGTCGAATTTTAAATCTATGGAAGTTTCTGGAGTTTTCTTCCTTATCAATTATGGATTGAAGCTGCGTTGATAACGTCGATTCCCAGTATAAACTTTTTGTTTTAGACACTTAGGTGATCAACTTTTGACATAAGTACATGATTCTTTATTTTAGATTTTTTTATAAAACATACAATTTTAAATGAACGATATAGGCGCTTCAAATCCGAATTACGATAGCATAGATATGTTTAGATAGATAAGGATAGCGGCAGTTTTCCGACGAATTAGCATTATATCTAGACATTAACAGTTGTATTGAGATTAAGTGGTTATCTGCAAATATAATTTGTGCGACTATCGTTGGTCGGGCTCGTGGCACGTGTAAATGTTTCTAAGTTTAATGCACTGACGATATGCCAAATCAATACGGCTTATGAGATTCTACTATACTATTCTATTCCTTAATCATCCATGGGAAGGCCATTTTTTGTGGCAAAATGTTGCCTGTGTTAGTCTAGGGTATCTGCTACTGCACCTCTGATGCTTCGCCCACCTTAAACGGGGGAGGGGTCACGAATGGACCGCCCAGTTTTCGGGATCAGGGACTAAACGTTCAGCCAGTTTCCCAGACCCTCTCCACTAACGCGAAGCTGTGACGCTAGGGGTCTTTACTAGATAGCTACCACAAACCTAGCTCTCAGGAAGTACTACATACATCTGCGATTGAAAAGGGATGCGTAATACATTTTTTTTAGCAAAACAAATAATAAGGTCTCTGTCTCGGTCTTACAATATTATTGGAATATCTACCCAATCATCATCACCTTCCTGTCCTTATTGGGGTCGGCACATCAGATTTTTTTATTCCATTCTCCGCTATCAGATGTCAAAGTATAATTTACTCGGTTTTCATTGATATTATTCCTTATACAATCCATCCATCTTTTTTTGGAATATCTACACAATCAGAGATCTAATAATTATGATTATAATATGATTGTCAGTTAACGGAAAGATAAAATTGGCACGTCATCTATTGGTGCCCTAATTTACATATTCGTTTTGATAAGGTATAAAAATTGACTACAAATTGTAGTTAATTCCGACTAGGTTTATTGATCATTGTATGCAAAAATGGCTTGAAACAAAATTATGCATGAATCATGGGAAGGCTACCTATCTCGCAAATGTATGGAATGTAATTCGAACAACGAATTAATTCAATAGATTGAGTTGATTTTTATTTTATATAGTGAAGGACTTGAAATAGTCAGATAGAAACGTGTGGAAGAAGAAGACATGCTGCGCCGACCCCAAATAATAATAATTGGGATAAGGGCAGGGGAATGATGATGAGTGAAGGACTTGATTGCCATTTTGTGGAAAGTGTAATTTTATTTAATATTCCGTTAAAAATGTTCTTATTTCCTTTAACTCTTTATATGTATGTTTCTTTCCGTTTTTGCGAATATGTAACTTGCAATGTTTGCTAAGTGTTATCAACACTATATTGTACTTTACGCCATAACATGAAAAAACTTTACCATAAACCCTACGTTTTTTAAATACGTTAACATATGGCACAGTATTCTATTATTTTACTGTTGCAGTATGTTTAACTTGACCCATATTTCGGTTGGTCATATTGTTCAATAGATAAGGTCTTTTTTTAATAATTAGCAACAAACTTTTTCAACTCGAGTGACAACGGAGATAAATCCTGATCAGGGCGCTCACCAATAAAGACAAAGATACTTTTCAGCTTAGCTTATAATCTTATAAATATAATTCTCGTTACACAATGTTTGTTACCATAATCCGAAACGGCTTGCCCAATTTATATGCACATTTTGTAGGTCTGAGAATCAGCCAACATCTATTTTTCATCCACATTTTCTTTTGTTTTGCGGAAAAATGCGTAGGACGTCGCGGGCAACAGCTAATGTTAGTATAGATTTCAGGGTATTTTGTGACACAAAAAAAAACAATCAAATGACTTCGGCTTGCCTGATTGTTGCATATTCGTTCTGAGAATCGACCAACATCTAATTTTCATCCACATTTTTTTTGTTTTACAACAGACCCCCTGCCTGTTACAACAGCTAATGTTAGTATAGTATAGATTTTAAGGTATTTTGTGACACTATCTTCAATCACATGCCTCTTCTATTCCAGGCTGCTAGGGTACTTATAAAGGGCTTTAAATCAGATATGGCGGAGCATTTAAAGGACGCGATGAAGCCTCGCGCGCGCCTGCTCGCCAACCAGAAGAACATAGTGCTAGAGGACGCGCTGCGGGACGCACTGCGCCAGTACGCCGCGCACGAGGTACTGGAGAGCTGCCTGCCCTGTGCACATGTGTATAGGCAGCCTATAGAGTGAGTACCATGTTAATACCGTAAGATCAGATTAGTAAAATAAAGTAATCTTTATTGTGTTGATTGAGTAGGTGTTAGGTATAATGATATACATACATACATAAATGTCACGCCTCTTTCCCTTGGGGGTAGGCAAAGATCACATCTTTCCATTTGCTACGATCCTGGCATACCACTTTAGCTTCATCCACACTCATCAATCGCTTCATACACGCCCGTCGGTTTAGGGTACTCCTGACCTGATCCTTTTTTAGGACTTTCCCTATTTGATCATGGAACGTCTGTCGTGGTCTTCCCCTCCCAACAACTCCATTCAAGCTACACTCATATATCTGTTTCGTTAGTCTTCTTTCGTTCATCCTCTTAACATGCCCAAACCATAATGATATACAGTACTACAATCAGCCCGTTTGGGCTATAATTAAGGCTCGGTCGGGTATGGCATTACATGGAGCGACTGTCTTAAGGTAACATTTCTGGGGCCGTGCAGAGCTGATTACCAATTTTCAGAAAGATTTTTTGTTTTATTAATTTATATTCAGGATCTACAACTAAGAATATACAAGATTGTTTGAAGATTCTTAAATAGCGGAATTATTAAAAAGTTGAACACTTTGCTCCTGGAAAATGGATAAAACACCAATGTTTCTTTCTTGTTCATCTGTCAACTGGTTTTGCCAACGAATATCTTTATCCTCAACACTATATTTTAGTCAAGTTTATGTAAGAAATCTAAATCTAATATATAAAATTCTCGTGTCACAGTTTTCGTTGCCATATTCCTCCGAAACGGCTGAACCGATTGTCTTGAAATTTTGTATATTCATTCAGTAGGTCTGAGAATCGGCCAACATCTATTTTTCATTCCATTCGCGAACGAAGTCGCAGGCAGCAGCTAGTAATTATTATAAATTATGAATGTTATGTTACAGTAATCACAACGTGCGAGGGAAGATCAAGTTCACAGAGTACACGGCGGACGGCAAAGCGAAGCTGAGCGTGGAGGACGCGTGCCTGTCTCACTACATCAACAACGAGAAGGAATTCACACACGGTGAGTTGTGAAGTTACTTGTTTTCCTGTCGATGGATGGATGGATGGCTACTTCCTTTGGTTACTTTGATAAAAGTCGCACTACATCAACAACGAAACAGAGTTTACACACAGTGAGTTGTGTAGTCACTTGTTTTCATGTCGATGGATGGATGGACACTTCCTATGGTTACTTTGATAAAAGACATGTAATATCAGTCGTGAAAATTCACACACGGTGAGTTGTGAAGTCACTTCTTTTCGTGTAGATGGTACTACATTTGGTTACTTTTAATAAAAGTTTGCAGCAAAAACATCTTGAAGTGTTTATGCCTTGTGAAGGAGGCGTTAAACGATATTAGTTTTTGAGGTAGTAATGATGGATGTTTGTTACTCTTTCAAGCTTAAAAGGAATTAAACAATATTTGGTAGTTGATACCATGGATAGACACATAGGCCTTAAATCCAATTGCGAAAAACAACGTAATTATTTTGCTGCTATAACCGATATCCACACAAGCAAAGTCGCAAAAAAAGCTAGTCTCAAATAAACTTTAAATACAAAGATTAAATAACTGTTCCAGTTTAATAAATAAGACTCGATTAACCTAACTTATTGTATCCACAACACAAAACACGGACACAAATAGACACGGAAGGGTCTATGGCCAACTGGGGCCAGTTTTGTGCCCTTCCATCCTTCCACTTATCCAAGTGGAAGGAGGGAAGAGAGGCCTTTGCCCTGCAGTGGGACGCTAACGGCTAATATAGCCGTATAAATTTATAGATATTGTTATGTTTTAATATATAAGTATTGTATTTTCTATGGGCCCTAGTTGCCTGAATTAAATAAATAAATATTAATAATTGTATCCACAGGCGAGCATTGGGAAGGCGACATAGCGGTGACAATATTCACGCTCCTATTCTGGGACATCATATACACACCACCGCGAGGGGTCGCCGGCGTGTTCCTCTCCCACTACCAGCGATACCCACTGGATATGTTCTCCCCCTGCTTCTATACTAACAGGAGAGAGGCTATCGATGACAGGCTGAAGTGTATACAGGAGGGAACGGTCGAGGATGTACTGCAGATGATGAAGAGGTGCTGGGATGAGAGGCCTGAGAGTGAGTTACATTAATTCAGTTTTAAAAGTTTTGTCTTCTATATTACTTTTAGAAGTGACGCAAGATAGAGAACCGTGGAAGGCCTTTGCCCAGCAGTGGGACACTACAGGCGATGGGAAAAAGAATAAGATTTGTTTACAAACTTAAGAATTGCAAGCGAGGGCCACGTTACACGGTACTTTAGCTAAAAATGTACAAATCCCTTCCTATTTATAAAGGCTGCGTGTATGTTTGTTACTTTTTCACGTTGAAACGGTTAGGGTATGATTAAATCATCATTCCCCTGTCCTTATCCCAATTTTTACTTGGGGTCGGCGCAACACGTCTTCTAGACATGTTGCTTAAAGTTTTGGCTATGGTTTTATAGTCGGCCGCCTGCCTGACACTAACCCTCTTTGGGAATGCGATTGTTGGTTGTTTACCCGCCACCATTCGGGTGACCCAAGGTGCTTGCTACACTGCACTGGGTCTTAAGGTCCATTAGTCGCCTTTTACGACACCCAGTGGAGGATATGGGGTGGTGCTATTCTTTATATCCGGACACCACACGGACAAGGGTATGATTAAATATTTTGATGAAATTGGATATGGAGTTAGGAAAAAGCTAGTTAAATTTATTCTACTGGCCTTATCCAGTAACAAGTTTAAGCGAGAAAGGGTAATAGACATCCCTTCATCCATTTCTTTATTTATTGTATAATGTACAACAGTTACTTACACATCACCCTGTAAGAGCGCAGCAAATTCCTTAAAACTAGATATTCATATTTACAAACTTTCTCGTTTATAATATAAGTTAGATTTAATAATACTATGTATGCGTGTTACAGCGGAGTTGTCAGACATCCGCCGTGGGTCAGGCGGCATGTCTTGGGAGAGCGTGTCGCAGGTGTTGCTATGCGGCGGCCCACAGGTCGCGGCCGCGCTGTGTCGCCGCCTCGCTAAGGACTACGCGTACTGCCGCAGCGGGTACCCCGATGTCACGCTCTGGAACATACACACTAAAAAGGTAATGCTAAATGTTATTGTTTCATCCCTTCCGTTTTAGCTCACAAGCAAATTTCATGAGACGAGACCCGGGCAAAAAAAATCAAAAAGTTTTTATGTCGAGTAGGCCTTTTCGGGCACTTTCAAAACGTTACTGACTGTAGTTGCGCTTAGGCTTAAGGCTTAGGGAAACAGTATGTTGCTCAAAGGCCTTGTTTAAAACAGGTTGTTGAGAGTAAGCAAAAGCTTTGTTGAAAACTTATATCGGCCTAGTCGAGAATAGGTGAAGCTTTAAGACAGTTATGTTTTGTGTTTCTCGTCATTAATCAAAATAACAGGGTATTAAATGTTATTAATTCTTTCAGGTAGTACAAAATTAACTTATGTAACTAAATTAATATTTCGACTGCTTCACTGTAGGTACTATATCGCTACCAACTGGCATAAAATACAATCCTAGCCCGTTACAAGAACATTTATTTACATATTTAATATATTGTGCTAATGGCAAAAATACAATGTTTTATTCCCTATTTATTTTAACAAAACCAAAATAAAAATATCATTATTTTTGTCTTTCAACAGTTAAAGTTTCTAGAAGTGAAATCAGACTCGGACACTCCGTCGGTAAAGCAGTTGCAGTGGCTGAAGTACTTACTGGACAACGGCATCAGCGCGGGGTTCTGCTACGTGGGCGTCAACACCACGCGTAAGCAGGCCCGGGCCAGCGACGCTGATAGCCTACTCTAGTTTACAGTAATATAAAAATAAAATAAAATAAAATCTTTATTTTCAGGCAACCATGGCCCATAGATGTATGCCTTACAGACATACATACTAATAATAAAACAATTTTTATAAGTAAATAGAAAACTCCTGTGTCTCCTGACCGATTTCGGCCACGGCAGCCAGTGTTACTATGACACCAGCCAGCTACGCAGGACATATTATAGTGCACAAGCGTGTGCGCAAACACAGGTGCACTCTCTGTTCCTTTACTCTCATAGCCCGATGGGACGGTAATCCGACACGACCGGAGAGAGACTTAGTTTAACGTTCAAAAAGCAGGTACAGATTTATTGTACCTGCTTTTTGAATGTCGCGAAGCTAAGTGGAGATAAGCGGAGTCGGGTAGACTGACTAAATGGAGTACTCAAATTAATAATTCTTTCTAACTACTACTAGGAACTAGGTAAAGAGGTCAATCAATCTAAAGTGCGTTTCAGTGAGTATAAAGTATTTAGGGTACTAGTCCTTCCCTATAGGGGAAGGGGTCTGTGCCCAGCAGTGGGACGCATATAGGCTGGTTTATTATTATTTTTTATTAAAGAGTACTATTATTATTTCATTATCTGTCCGCTCCGCTTCTCTCCGTCAAGCTCCGCGTCAGTAGAAATGCCGTGGAAACCCTTAGTACTGATAAGTATTAATCAGTGTATTATTTTATCCAATTTTATATAAAATAAAAATGCAATTGGTCGGTAAATTAACATCACAAACAAAGAAGTGTGCTGTTGCATCTAGTGCTTTAATATTGTTACGCCTTTTATGACATTTGTACATATTAAGTATTTTTAAGCTTATTATTATTAAAATATATTATTATTGTTGTATTAATCAAAGTAATGTTTGAAAAACAAAATGTTGATCGCTTTTATTCGGAACAATAGTTACATTTTATCACGTGATCTCTTCCGTGCGCTGTCACGTTTACACAACTGCAACAATATTATTAAGACGTGGCAGTAGGCCTTCTAGTATTCTTAACCTTTTTATCTATACCAAAATAAGTACTATATTATTTCAATGAATCAACTCTTAAACCGTATAATGCTGGACATGAGGTCTCGAAAAGGTAATCTTTAGTTTTATCTTTTACAGTGTACAATTTAATATAATTGGTATGTCACTGCCATATCCTTCATATATGTATATGAGACTAAAGTTAACCAATAGTTTAGTTAATAAGTTAGTGTAAGAATAATCTTGTGTGATATTTTACGTGTGATACCAAAAATGATGGAAATTGTTGATAATATTTTTGTAAAACAAAGACTGTTGTTGTTTTAAAAATCTTTAATAATTATTAAGGTATTTGATTTGATTGGCTGTTGAATGCAAATAAATGGATATTAAACATAATGTGTGGTATTATCTTATTATTTCTTTGTCTTTCGTAAACACCTGGTTGAAGATACATTAGAATTTAACAAAAACACTCAAGACAGACGGCCTTTTTACCCGACTGCGCCAGAAGGAGGGTTATGTTTTTCGAGAGTATGTATGGATGTATAATTGTTTGGCACGCCCTGCAGACTAAACGGCTCGATGGATTTTGGCTTGAGAGGTGTCGTTAGGTTTTATTTACTGTAAGAGTGACACTAGATATATCGAAATAATATAAAAACAAAATATCGGATTTTTGGCGCCAAATTCGAATATTACCCACTCTATAGCCTGAACAACTCGAAGGGTTTCAGTTTCAAAGGCGTCGTTAGAATTTTATTGGTTGTGAGAGTCACACTGGTTATAAATTTTTACCCGACTGCCACAGAAAGGAGGGTAATGTTTTTAAAATGTTTGTATGTAGATTTCTATGTTCCCTGCTGCAGCCTGAACGGTTGCAAGGACTTTAACGTATATGGTGTCGTATATTAGTCTTAATATGTGTTACAAATCATACGTTCTACGATTCAAACGTGATACGAATCATACGAGCTACGAATTATACGTACCACGAATCATATGTGCTACGAATTATACATGTTACGAATCCCATGCAACGAATCATACGTGTTACAAATAATACGTGCTACGAATCCCATGCTACGAATCATATGGGCTACAAGTCATACATGCTACGAATCATGTCCTACGAATCCCATGCTACGAATCATACGTGCTAGGTACTAATTAGAATTAAAAAAAAGATTAGATTAAAAAAAATAAGTTAGGTTAGGTTTGGTTTAAAGTTAGGTTAGGTTAGGTTTGGTTAAAAGTTAGGTTAGGTTAGGTTTGGTTTAAAGTTAGGTTAGGTTAGGTTTGGTTTGAAGTTAGGTTAGGTTAGGTTTGAAGTTAGGTTAGGTTTGGTTTAAAGTTAGGTTAGGTTAGGTTAAAAGTTAGGTTAGGTTTGGTTTAAACTTAGGTTAGGTTTGGTTTAAATTTGGTTAGGTTTGGTTTAAAGTTAGGTTAGGTTAGGTTTGGTTTGAAGTTAGGTTAGGTTTGGTTTAAAGTTAGGTTAGGTTAGGTTTGGTTTAAAGTTAGGTTAGGTTAGGTTTGGTTTAAAGTTAGGTTAGGTTAGGTTTAGTTTGAAGTTAGGTTAGGTTAGGTTAAAGGTTAGGTTAGGTTAGGTTTGGTTTAAAGTTAGGTTAGGTTAGGTTAGGTTAACCTAACTTTTAACCTAACCTAACCTAACTTTAAGCCAAACCTAACCTAACCTAACTTCAACCTAAACCTAAACCTAACCTAACTTTAAACCAAACCTAACCTAACCTAACTTTAAACCAAACCTAACCTAACCTACCTTTTAACCTAACCTAACCTAACTTTAAACCAAACCTAACCTAACTTTTAACCTAACCTAACCTAACTTCAACCTAAACCTAAACCTAACCTAACTTTAAACCAAACCTAACCTAACCTAACTTTAAACCAAACCTAACCTAACCTAACTTTTAACCTAACCTAACTTTAAGCCAAACCTAACCTAACCTAACTTTAAACCAAACCTAACCTAACCTAACTTGTAACCTAACCTAACCTAACCTAAGACTTGTGCTATGCTCATTACGCGGAGGCTGAAGCATGACACTCCATGCCTAAGGATGGGCGGGGTAGACATTGGCATGTCCAGGGAGATCAAATTGCTCGGTCTCACCATCGACCACAAGCTGACCTTTAACACTCACGTCGCAAACGTCTGCTCCCGAGCTGTCGGGGTCTATAAACAGCTCTCCAGGGCCGCAAGGGCCAGTTGGGGTCTGCACCCAGAGGTCATCCGCTGCATCTACAGGGCTGCAGTGGAGCCCATAATCTTGTACGCAGCGAGCGCGTGGTCGCCTGCCGCTACCAAAATAGGAGTCCAAAAGAAGTTGAACGCCGTCCAGAGGAGCTTCGCGCAAAAGCTGTGCCGAGCCTACCGCACGGTCTCCCTGCACTCAGCACTGGTGCTGGCTGGGATACTCCCTCTCGACCTCAGAATCCGCGAGGCGGCCTCACTATATGAGGCCAAAAAGGAGGTACACCATCCAGCGCTGGGAGACCGGGAGATCGAACGGGTGGCATCGGCACTCACACAACCACATCCGGCTGAGCAGAAGGGCATCACACTGCAATGCCTGGTGGACGAGGAACAATATAATACCCACTGCGACTATCCAGTGCGCATATTTACGGACGGCAGCAAAATTGGGGGCAAGGTCGGGGCCGCAGTATCTGTGTGGACCGACCAGGCAGAGACCAGGGCCCTCAAGCTTGTTCTGCCGTCCTATAGCACCGTCTACCAGGCGGAGCTACTTGCCCTCTGCGAAGCCACCCAAGAAGCCCTCAGAAGGACCGAGACGGCGTTCGCTATCTACAGTGACTCCATGGCAGCCCTCCAAACAGTCGTGAACCCCGAAGCCCTCCACGCCCTCGCAGTGAAGACGAGAGACGCCCTTCGCTGCTGTAATATCCAGAACAAAAGCGTCTCTTTGTTCTGGATAAAGGCCCACGCGGGGCTGGAGGGTAACGAGAGAGCCGACTCACTCGCGAAGGAGGCTGCCCTAAGGTGTAAGCGGCGCCCCGATTACGACAGATGCCCGGTTTCATTCGTCAAGCGTATGATCCGCTTGGACACGCTGAGCGAATGGAACGGGAGATACTGTACTGGGGAAACGGCGGCCACGACGAAAATGTTCTTTCCGTGTGCGATCGCTGCGTACAAGACGGTGCGGAAGACGGAAATGACCAAGGTGCTGACCCAGGCCCTAACAGGACACGGTGGGTTCTCCGAATACCTGACTCGTTTCAAGTGCAAGGAGAACCCAGCGTGTGTGTGCGACCCCGACAAGCAAGAGACAGTCCTCCATCTCCTTTCGGAATGCCCTGTGTTTACCTCCCACAGAAACGACCTTGAAATAACGACGGGCGTAATAGTTAATAAGGAGAATCTCTCAGAATTGATAAAAAGTAAGAAGACACACAAAATTTTTATAGAATATGTAACAAAGGTAGTGGTATTAGTAAATAAAAGAAATAGCTGAAATCTGAAGATAATTATAACATTTTAATTGATTTAAATTATAGGTTTTTAAATATTGAATGTAAATTAATCCAGAATTATCAATAAAGTATTTGAGTTTTATTTATACAATTTTATTTATACAGTCCTATATTTTAATTTTAAAACTTTTTATAATTTAAAACTTTACTATACAATCTTATTTATACAATTTTATCTATGCTAATGGTTTTTAATAAATGATTTATAATTGGGAAATAATTTTATATATTCGTTTTTACAAATACCGAACATATATTTAGTAACATTATAGGTTTTTAGTAATAGAAAATAAATGATGAATTTCTTAGTTCAAATTATTTACACAATTTACACCAATCTACCTCGTTATAATTTTATATAAAATAGAGAAAATACCATTTTATTATTACAATATATTTATTTATTCCCGTCTTAATAATATGGAAAGCTTGACCATGAATTATATCAAAATTGGCAAAACTTTATAAATTCACTCAACTAATATACATATTGTTACAAATTGAAATTAAATACCAAACAATTAAATAATTTTATATTTGAAAATAACAGAAATGACAGCAATTCGAAATTCGGGCAGAGCTTCTTGACGACCGATGAAAAAATAATGACGCGCACTGTCAAGCGTCCTCCTTTTATAGGCTGCCGTATTTTTCCTCTAACACGGCCTCTCCTGACGGGGCTGCGTGCTCGAAGCCCTCAGCAGGAACTCGAGGATGGTCCAGCAACACCCTCGACGTCCAACGGTTGCTCGACGCCATCATCATCGGTTTCTATGAAAAAAAAAAAAACACAGTCTAAGAAACATGCTCATTTACATTGTAAACAGTGGTTTTAATTCATTTAGTGCATAAAAGCATCTAAATCGACTTCATAGGATTTACACAGGTCTGTTCCCACGCAACCGAATACCCCGCACATACTCTCGTGCGCAAACAGGATTTACATCAGTCTCTTGTAGGTCACCCCAGATACCTATAGACGGCTGGATTTACACAGGTCTGTTGTCGGTTGCGCCACGACTCACCCCGATACCACCAGTGTCAGGGTCACCCCAATACCTTGGCGCACCAGATTTACATGGGTCTGTTCCACTGAACACTACACACAACACACTCAAGACACTTAGCATCGCTAAGATCAATAAGCCCACATGGCTTGATTGGTTCATAATCTAGCGTACAAGAACATAAGCTTAGCAGAACAACCATAAAGCAAATCAGAAACAACAAGAAGACAACAAGAAAAACCATAATTAGAAACACCTTCGAAAAAAGCAGCACAAGTATCGGGTGTCCATTCACCCTTCCACAAGACCATGTATGTAGCAGCTGCCTGACTAGTCTTTCCGTAAGCTCCAGCTAACAATTCAACTTCATATCTATCGTTAGGGAGGATTTTGGTGACTTTATAAGGACCTCTCATACCGCTATCCAATTTTCCGACACTTTGAGAGTTCTTAATTACATAAACGAAATCGTTAACTTGAAACCTTTTAGGCGGTTTCCTATTTTTATTTACATACGAGTCCTGTTTATCTTTGTTTTCACGAATAAGTTCTTCCGCGCGTTGCCGTCTTATCTCGCGAATTGCGTCGCGATTTGGATTTGAACCTTCGCTAGTTATGTCTCTAATCAAGGAATTTATTAAAGGTGTAGTTGTATCGGTACCGATAAGAAGATTTAGTGGTGAATATTGTGTAGTCCTATGTTTGGTGATATTTAAGACCAATTGCAGTTTCCATAATATTTTGGACCAATCATTTTTGTTATAATTTACTTCGACTCTTATCATGTTAAGGACTGTGCGGCAATATCGTTCCACTTGCCCGTTTTCCTGATGCATTTCAGGGGAAATAAAATGCACCTCGATGCCGAAATTAGAAATCCAATTAATGAACTCATGATTATCAAACAT
This sequence comes from Chrysodeixis includens, assembly GCA_941860345.1. Classification (NCBI taxonomy): domain Eukaryota; kingdom Metazoa; phylum Arthropoda; class Insecta; order Lepidoptera; family Noctuidae; genus Chrysodeixis; species Chrysodeixis includens. The sequence continues at coordinate 8,034,515 of OW796104.1, read as the reverse complement.
GCGACTTCTATCGCACACCAGTCTTTTAAAAGTACCGAATAATGAAATTATTTGGGTCATCACGCGTTTCAACTCGTTACAATCTTGGCTTGGTAAGGGATAAAGTAAACAGTATTTGGTATATGCTTCAACTACGATGAGTACATGTTTATGACCATCACTTTCTCTAAGAGGACCGAGTGCATCCGCGTGTATTGTATCAAACGGTACAGGAGCCTTTTTCCAGGAGGTTATTGGTTGCAAAGGTGCACGAGGGATTTGCTTATGTGAAATGCACACCACGCAGTGTGCGACGTATTTGCTTACAAATCGTCTAAGACTGGGGAACCAAAAGTGTCGCAGGATCAGATCAGTAGTTTTGTCTACACCAATATGTTCATGCTCGTCATGGAAAACGCGTAATAAACTTAAGCGAAATGCCTTTGGTACATAACATAAGAATCGCGCTTGCTCGCCCGTCACGTCATACTTATAGTACAAGAGGTCATCACGTTTTACATAACGCGTGCTATCTAATTCGCCATTATTTAATTTTTCAAGTAAACTTAACGTCTCCTCGTCACCTGCCTGCGCCACTTGAGCCCAATTTTTTGGTTTTTGGATAATATCAATAACATTGACCGGATTCCTACTCAAATAGTCTACATGTGACATTAGTGTGCCTTTACGGTATTCTAAGGAGAATTCGAAATCCTGCATATACATCCACCATCTAGCAACTCTGGGTTGGAGATCCTTTTTACGTTGTGTCATTTTTAGTGCATTACAATCTGTTACTATTTTAAACGATATTCCGATTAAATAATGCCTAAAATGTTGTAATGATTTCACTACCGCGAGGGTCTCCAGCTCATAGCTGTGATATTTAGATTCCACGCCAGCGGTCAACTTGCTAAAATAAGCAACTACTCGCCTACGACCGTCTTTATGCATTTGCATAAGGATTCCGCCGTAACCGATAGAACTGGCATCAGTATGAAGCTCAGTTGTCAACTCAGGGTCGAATATGGCTAAAATTGGTTCATTAGTCAAATAAGAAATGATGCCTTGACGTGCATCTTCAAGTTCATTACTCCAATTAAAGATTGCACCTTTTCTAGTCAGCGCAGCAATTTGCGCAGTCTTAATCGCGTAATTTGGAATGTATCTACGAAAATATCCTGCAAGACCAAGAAATTGGCGGACCTGTTTAACATTACTGGGTCGAGGTGATTTAACTAATGCATCAATCTTATAACTACTCGGCCTAACCTGACCATCTTTTATAACCCTACCTAGGTATTCTATTTCATTAGTTAGAAAAGTGGACTTTTTTTGATTAATTGAAAACCCTGCTTCAGTTAGCGTTTTTAAAACAGAATCTAATAAAGTGAAGTTTTCCTCAATACCGTCAGTCATTATCAGTACATCATCAATGTAAACCATGACTTTTCCAGCATCGATTAAAGTCTTAAGTGTTTTAGTGATAGTCTTTTGATAGAAAATTGGCGCGTTTGCTAAACCGAAAGGAACCTTGCAATATTCATATTGGCCTTCTGGTGTAACGAACGCGGTCTTATGAATGGACTCTTCAGCAACTCTAAGTTGATGGAAGCCTGAAACCATATCTAATGAACTAAACCAGCGAGCCTTACCTAACCTATCAATATAGTCGTTGATCAAGGGGAGCGGATATCTAATTTTGACGGTTATTCGATTTAATGCACGGTAGTCCACGACCATTCTATCAGATCCATCCTTCTTTTTTACTAGTAGGACCGGACTGGCATATTCTGAATCGGACTCGCGAATAATTTTTTTGTCAAGCAAATCTTTTACTATAGCGCGCACTTTTAATTTTTCGGCGTGCGATAATTTATAGGGTCTATAGTACACGGGTACATCAGTCGTTAATTTAATATGCATCTCGCTATCTTTCACTGTCGTGGTCGCGGTACCACTTAAAAAGAATTCGGAATACTTGGTGAGGATCTCTAATAACCGTTCTCGATAACTTCCAGAAACTGACGTATTTACCTGATCGTTCAAAGAAATCGTGTTTAATTGCATAACGTCGTTTATAATCACTTCACTACGAACTATTCGTTGACAATCACCGGTCCTAATGTAAGTAATACCCTTCCTATTCAGTACGTCTGTACCGATAATAACGGGTACATTCAAGTTATTACCACCTACAACACAAAAATCTATTTCTATTGTGATATCGCAAAACTCAACGGGTAGCGTTACGAATGATTCCGATTTAACTTCTGTACCTCCTAAACCGCGCAGTAACTGATTAGTAGATTTTAATTTGCAAGAGAAATGTTTAACCACGTTTTCCGACATTAAAGAAACACACGAACCACTATCAATTAGTACGTCCAATGGTATTCCCTTTATGACAGCAGTAATCACATCACGATTTTTATAACAATCCTCTATTTCGCGACAAAAATTAACACCATTTTTATTTCGAAACTTCGTACGTTCCTTAGCAAAACAAGTGTCTTCGGAATGACCTATTTTCTTACAGAATGAACACTTCAAGGGATCGCCACGAAATGTCGTTGCTAACACAATTGCTCTGTCATCGTTATTACTTGAATTTTTATTTGTTCGTTGGTTACAATACATACTCTTATGACCGAATTGATCGCACTGAAAGCATCTAATTAATTTTGAATCTCTAGAATCATATTGGCGCTTACGATTTGAATCACTACGATTGAAAGACTTGTCAAATCGATTACCAGTAGAAAACACCCTTTTGTTATAGCTATTAGACGGTTTAACAAAGCTGGATAAAAATTCCACTATAGAATCGGGTGATAATTTGGCGTTGGTAGCCATAGCGCGAATATGGGGATTTGCAATTCCACGGATAATTATAGCAGTGAGCAGCTCGCTACTTAGACCTTTAACTATGCGTAATCTTAAAAGTGATTTGCGAGCGTACTCGGCATATGTGGAGTATTTATCCGACTCTGTTCGCATAACATCATAAAGAATGTTCGCGACATCGACAGTACGTGGGCATAGTGCTTTTAGTTCTAATTTGAAATTGGACCATGTGCGAATATTGCTTGTCCATTGGCTAAGCCAGGTGCGAGATTCGCCCTTCAAACAATGTCCGATACGAGCAAGGCATTCTCTATCATCCCAATGATTTAAAATACGGGCTTTTTCAACTTCATCACACCACGTGTCGAAATCATGAATACTCGGATCAAAATCAGAGACAAAATATCGGTTGGATCTGACCTGAGCACAGTTGATAGCGGTCAAAAGACGCTCTGCAGCGTTCGTCACCACGTCTTCAGACTGCGTTGAACCCATGTTGCTGATGTTCAGGGTCGGCGTCGGCGTCCTTGCCACGGGCTCGCGCAGCGGTGTAGGCGCCCCAAGCTCGGATGTCGGTGATGTCGTGGGCAATTGTGCAACGACGTCATGGCTGACGCCGGCACTGGTCGTTGCGATGGCTTGCGTCTCCACAGGCGCACGGGGCTGGTCCTCTAACACGCGCAGCCTCCTCAGGATCTCTTCCATCGGGTTGGGCGAAGGGGTATCACGGCGCTTTCGTTTGCTGCGATCGTTGTTGGCAGGCATCTTTCGTTTGCTGCGATCGTTGTTGGCAGGCATCGTGCGTACGAAAAACTCCACCCGAATATTAAATAACTAGGCAACGTTAAAGATTAGCTACGAATTTCAAATTTCCCTTTGCAAGACCAGAAATATAGGGCGTTCAACGGCTTTTCAGCCTTCGAATCCCACTTCTGATGTTACAAATTGAAATTAAATACCAAACAATTAAATAATTTTATATTTGAAAATAACAGAAATGACAGCAATTCGAAATTCGGGCAGAGCTTCTTGACGACCGATGAAAAAATAATGACGCGCACTGTCAAGCGTCCTCCTTTTATAGGCTGCCGTATTTTTCCTCTAACAATATATTATATTTTATCTATTAAATAGAACTTGTCAAATAAATTTTACATAAGGTTGTAAAACGTATCATCGCAAATAAAACCAAAATACTGCAAACTAAACATATAATATCCTTTATTTTTCTTCGAGACTAAACCCTGAAGTAGAAAAACAAACAAACCCCGAAAAACAAAAAGAAAACATGCAAAATTTCACTTAAAAACATAGTTATACAAAAACAAAGCCAAATAATAACGACAAACAGATCGATAAAAGACCCTGCGATACCTGTACGGCAGGGGGCCTTTCTGAATGGCAGGAGTGTGGTTTTAGCCGGTAAGAGTCCGGCACTACCCACACGGCCTTTTCGAGGGTCGTGTGGGTGTCTATGAGGATTTCCACACTCCTGCCCAAAAAAAAAAAAAAAAAAAAAAAAAAAAAGAAAACCTAACTTTAAACCAAACCTAACCTAACTTTTAACCTAACCTAACTTTAAGCCAAACCTAACCTAACCTAACTTTAAACCAAACCTAACCTAACCTAACTTGTAACCTAACCTAACCTAACATTAAACCAAACCTAACCTAACCTAACTTTAAACCAAACCTAACCTAACTTTAAACTGAACCTAACCAAATTTAAACCAAACCTAATCTAACTTTAAACCAAACCTAACCTAACTTCAAACCAAACCTACCCTAACTTCAAACTAAACCTAACCTAACTTTTAACCTAACCTAACCTAACTTTAAGCCAAACTTAACCTAACCTAACTTTAAACCAAACCTAACCAAATTTAAACCAAACCTAACCTAACTTTAAACCAAACCTAACCTAACTTCAAACCAAACCTAACCTAACCTAACTTCAAACCAAACCTAACCTAACTTTTAACCTAACCTAACCTAACTTTAAGCCAAACTTAACCTAACATAACTTTGAACCAAACCTAACCTAACCTACCTTTTAACCTAACCTAACTTCAAACTAAACCTTACCTAACCTAACTTTAATCCAAACCTAACCTTAAACATTTTTTTTTGGTTTCACTGGGGGAAAATGCGTTAGGCATCCCCTCTAAGTCGGAGGGGTATGTGGGGCTCCCCGAGAGCTAAGGAGGCTCCCGGTATACCCACTAAGAACCCCCAGCGTCACGCGCGCTTCGTCTTTTTGGAGAGGACCTGGGAAACTGGTTGAACCTTTACTTCCAGACCCTCTTTGGCGAGTTCCCCTTATTGGGCGTTTGGGCCCCCCCGTCCCCCAGGTTAGGGGGAAGGTTCCGCATCAATGCGCCCCTAGCCCGCCGTCGGGAGGCTGGAGGCGGTCATACATCCGTCTCCGTCGTCCTCTGCGCCGCCTTCGGAGCGCCGGTGCGAGAGGGTCGTTCTCTCGCGCTCGCTCCGCCGCCTCCTTCTGCGACATGACCTGTTCGCAAAAGGAGGCGACAGCCGTCCATGCCTCCTTGCTCCCCAACATCGCGCTGATAACGCGGGGGAGCGAGAGGTCCCTTCCGATCGCCACGTTTGTCCCGCCCGCATTCATTTTAATGTACGGTGTACTGTATACTCTTCACACTAAATTAAAGAGCTTGTTTTTCTCTGGTGGTTAGTGGTTATTTTTTGCAGTCGGGTTTTTTGTTTTTTAATAATTATTTTATTACATAAAACAGTTGTCGCCTAAACTGTACGGTGCCGTACCCTGTTCTTTTACATGCACACAAGGTTTAAAATAGACATTCGTGACTGACTGTAGGGTATGCAAATGTTCCCGCTAACCAGTGATATTATTGTGACGGTCCCTCGGGCGCGCAGACTGCTTTGCCGAATACCGATGTGAGGACAGTAGTAAGACGTCAACGGACGTTAGGGCGTCGGCCTGTGCGTTGCCAGTCAACTATGTGTATGGATACTGAGTAAAGGAACGAAAAAAATCCATAAAAACTGTTCACACAAATATCCAGATTCTAGAAAGAGGTTCACACAAAAATCCATAAACAAATCACTCCAAACTGACATCGTCAACAGCTTGACAGACAATGGTTTTTATAAATATACTAAAGTACACTAATATACAAAAGTACAGTAAAAAGCGTGATCGTTCGCGCGGCGTGGGCGATGTTCCCCGTGTACGTTCCTCTACTGGCCATGTCCGCCGTGTCCGCGATCTCCGTGGTGTTCCTGTACTGCAAGAACCGCGGCTCCAGCCGGCAGGGCTACATGGACGTCGAACAGAAACCCTCGGACGGGGACTGAAGGGAACACATTTGTTAGTCTGGAAGACACCTTAGTGATTATCTTGAGATTATTTTAGTTGCTACACTTAATTATACGAGTTGAAGTTTTGTTTTGGATTTAATTTCGTTTGTTTGAAGATTGGTGTTGAGTTGCGAATTTATATTTCGATTTTGTGAATTCTTATGGACTGGATTTTGTGGGGTAAAGACGCATTTTACGTATAATTGATGAACTCCATTAATCGTGATTATTTTCGCAGTGCGAGTAACTGCCTTACCTAATTCGTATAATACTTACACTGGTAGAACAACTGCTGGCACTATCGTCTTGGTTCTCATTGGTTATGTACGATAAGGAGCGTAACTTTGCAACTAAGAAGTGCGTGTCGGGCTGAATTCGTTGCAATGACAGCACAAATGTTGACTTTGTAACTTGTTTTATTACGCCTCAATACATCAGTCAATATAAATATGTAGCGTTATATGAAACTAGCATGCATCACAAACCTTATATGTAGATCGAGTTTAATTACTTGAAATAAAACGAAAAAACTTCTGTAACATTATTTATTAAAATATATTCTACTAAAAATTCATAACATAGTATGTACATTTTCAACAGTACACCTCAATAGGACAATAAGGCACCTATTACTTAGTTTATATCATATAAAATCTACGACTTTACAAACCCATAAAATATTTAATGACAAAATTCATACACGGAGTAACTTTCACCACATAACGGTAATCACCAATCGAATAACAAGATAACATAACATACCTACTTAGTACTTTGAGCATTTATTAACAAACACGTGTATAAATGTGGCTACAGTACACAATAATACATAGACATTACAATATCCGCGTCTACCTTGTATACATAATATATTTCTATTTAATAATATAATCGAGATAAAATGCCTATAACTGTTAACCTGGACTCCTACGTAAACCACAACGTGTCCTAGAATACCATCACCTACGCGTTACTTCATGGTAACTTATATTCCGAATACTAGAGTATAAATTTTGACTCGACACCAAATAAGTTAAAATTAATCTAAGGAATATAATAAACTCCAACAAGTGTAGGCATGTAAACGACATCATTTAACTAAAGTATAACGTGGCTGTGACGCTATGGTTGCACTTTTATCCAATACCTACTTAAACTATCAACATATTGATATAAAATTGGCAAACGCTCGGTACCTACACCTACACAACAAACAATTATATAAAATACAGGCACAAATCGATATAAAACTAAATCTTGTATGTATACATAAATATTACATCAAAAATTGTATGTTCTTTTATAAAAATTACGATTTAACTTTTAAAATATCTATGGCTACATTTTTCTTATATAATCATTGCATTTCCCTGAATCCCCTATTTTAAAGCTGCAATTTCACCCCTCCCCTAAAACGTATACATATTACATAGGGCAATCAACATAATAGATATTTGTTTTTACGAATTACCATTTACGGTTTATCCTTATTCTAATAAACGGGATATAAAAACGATTTCAACAAAAAAAACCGACTGTATGTAAACAGTACTTATTTTTTTTTAAATAACTCTTGTCGGCTAATGAATTTTTAATTACAATTTAAAACAATATTTGTGGTAATATCCACATACATAGGTATACATAATTTTTCGTTCTTTCATTTTCAACCCGCTAATAAATAATTATAAAGTATTTATTTTGATTTTGCTACAGCCATTTTGGTTAAAATGCAATTGCTTTCGGTATTCGCACCGTTGTTCATGTCGGGGGTTAGCGCAGTGAGCACGCGGTGACGTCACAGTCCTGCGTCGTGCGTCACTCTATAATAAGGTAATGTCGACAGTCTTCATCATTGGCGTGTCGTGTTGGGGGCTCCTGGTCAAACAATATGTTTATTAACCTCACATAATACTATGTCTTGGTCCCCTCACCGGAATTATACTTAATATAGTAATAATACCGTCACCATACCGCCAGTTAGTCGTGAAATGTAAGGTTAGTACTCCAAATACCTAAATTTTCTTTTAACATTTATAAATATACGAAATCTGTTATTATAACAAAAATACATTATTTTTATACGCTCATGATTGGCGGATTATTGACTAAGGAATTAAACTTTGTTCTATTAATTTGTTTCTTTAAAAGTAATGACGCCCCATTAGTACAATGATTCCCATAAGTGCGCCACGACATCCGTAAGAAACTAATCTATTATAATGAGATCTATTTAGCTTTGAAACATGAGTAAATGATATGGATCTGAAGGAAGACTGTGTCCACTTAACAAGATATAATTGGGCCTACATTAATAATATATCTAACAATTAACAATATAAGGCAGTCTGCCGTTTATTAAACGTGTTGCGTTACAATCATAAGAATTTGTTGCCGTATTCATAAATGTTACATCAAATTATCAATATTGAATCTTATTACCTTCCACACAGAAACGATTATACCATGCATGTAGTAGATAAATACCAGATTTTCCTAATGTTTTTGTGTAACCATGATTTGATGAACATTTATGAGCGCGGCAGTATTAAGGCACTAAGTTAGTTATGTCACCCCCTAATACTCAAACACAATTGATTTTTAAGTCGTACTTCAAGCTCCACTGCTAGTTTACACGCGCCAGCAGTAAGTTTAACTTCTATTATATTTACTTTAAGATCACGTGTCTTTTAATGAATGTTGATTACGCATCGACCTTGAATTATAATTATATTTAATCAGCTTAAAAGTAACTTTAAACCAAAATCAAGTTGTGTTTGAGTGTCCCGTTCCTCAGGCATTGTTTGTAACGTGGTATCGCTGTGTGCTCACATGTTGGGTTCCTGCTTGAAGGGCGCGGGCGGCAGGTAGTGCGGCGGCGGCAGCTGCGGCACGAGGGCGGGCGCCGCGCCCCCCGCGCCCCCGCCCGCGCCCGCGCCCCCGCCAGCCGCCGCATCTTCTATGCCGGCTTCGGTAGATGCGCCTGGAGAAATATGGATTAATTAGTAAGTTGGTTAAGAAAAACACATTTATGAATGAGTTGCGAGGTAATGCTTTATCTTTTAGCTTAAGTTCATAATTTTGACTTTCCGGACGCAATGGTGAAATTAAACGTACAACCATCGGTGATCGGCAGTATACACCCAGTATACTGTATTTGTAACAACTTTTTATACTTATGGTTACTCAAACTCCGATCACTTTATATGCTCATAGCACCGATTTCATGCCCAGATTCTCGGGTTAATCATACAGTTTTTTTTTCGAGGGAAATCATTTAATAACCCCGACCGGCGTAGGCGCAACGGGAGGGAAATGCCAAACTTTTACTGACTAAAACCCACTATGTTCCTGGAGCCCTTTAAGCACCAAGGTCGCGGTAACTCTTAGAACATCCCGCAGTAAATCGATCATACAGCTAAAACATACTTTTACACTCTTACAAGACTATAAATTACTCTAAAATAGAATAGAATAAAATACTCTTTATTGAACACCATAGTTACAGCTGTGAAAAAGTAAATGACATCTATCTTCTATCAGCATAACTGACCTCCCAACAACATCTCCTGCAGCAAGCTATCGACGTGCGCGACCCCGAACAGCTTGGCGAACTGTATCTGCTCGATCATCTGCCACGTGATGCTCTGCAGCGGCGGCAGGCACAGCAGCAGCTCGCCGAAGCGGCCGCGCCCGTCGTACTGCCGGTCGCTGATGTAGTCCTCCAGGTTGATCTGGATCTGGTAGCGCAGCTGCTTTATCTTCTGAGGCTGCGAGAGGCCTTTCGCGTCTGGAATTGTAACAATTATATGAATATTATATCGAAACGTGTAGAATCAAAATCCAAAAATGCTTTATTATTGTTATTTATTAGCGGGTTGGAAATGTATACCTATGTATGTGGATATTTCCACAATTATTTTTTAAATTGTAACTAAAAAATCATTAGCCGCCAAAAGTTATGTTTTTTTCAGAATGCCAGGTAAGTGCATCTATTTTATACGTTTTACAGCCGTATTTAATATTCCACACTCAACTCTAACAACGCCATCTAGTATCAAAATCAAGTTGTTTACAAACGACACTTGAACTACTTATCACAGAATGAATGGCTAGCTGGGAATCAAACACTCAATCTCCGGTAAAATTCAGGGATACTATGCCAGCAGGCCAGTCAATGCATTATACAATATACATGGTGTTGTTGAATACATACTCGGATCAAAGAACACGATGGCCTTGAGACACGCGAACTCTGTGTCGTCGATGTCGATCTCCCGCAGCGGCTTGACGATCTCGTCCATCACGCGCATGCCGATCATGCTGATGTCTATGTCCATGCGGCCGTCTGCAAACAATAATGTTACGTTACGCATATGCAGGTTATAGAGGGTGTTATCTAGACGGTTTGGAAACGGTGACGTTGTGTATGTTCTGTGCCATTTAGGTAACATGCTGTGTTTGAGGAGTGCCACGCGTATCTAATGCAGCGTCCAATGCGCAAATAGATGGTGTTTGCGGGTAGCTGGGATATGGAAGGTGCTGCGCGGGGACAAAACTCAGCGCCTGTTCACAGACTGCTTGCAAAGGATCGTGAGATATTTAGCCATATTGCTCGCAGAAATACCAATAATTTGGAGCGCCTTATAGTGTATACCAGTAAAGTAGAAGGAAGAAGACCGAGAGGCCGAAGTCCGTTACGGTGGTCTGACCAAATAACTGAAGAGCTGGAGATGCCTATGAATGTTGCAATGCATCAAGCAACAGGGCGCAATAAATGGCGACATCTAGTGGACAAGATCAGAAGTGATCAGTGAGAGAGTGTGGGGACACTAGTCTCCCTATCACCCCTTATTCAGTTTTTAAACACAGGTATGACAAGATAAGTGTGACATAGTGTTACCTATGTTGTGCTTGGTGATGATGCAGTTGTTCCCCAGCAGCAGGATGTCGCGCAGGTGCAGCGAGCGGCGCGCGCAGCCCAGCAGCAGGTGCTCGCCCGCGTGCGCGCGTAACAGCGCCACCTGGCGATACAATATGTATCAAGTTAGTATTTATAACTCATGGTGAATGGCTCAAGTTGAACCGAAATATATAATTTTAACTTATTGCAGTCAGAAACTTTTTACAGCAGTTTTAACACCTAGAGAAATCTTACATCTTTTCATCCCTGTAAGAATGTTTACAAACAACTTTGTATTATTGAAAATTTTATTACGATTTTGTAGCTCTTACTGAAGGATAACTATCAGAACCCCCAACAAATTTCAAGCCTATAACCACAAACTTCACATTTTATTGAGTCTCTGTTAGTTAATATACAATAGATTTTTGGAAAAGTTAGAAACGTAAGTAGAAAATAACACGTACCTGATCATCGAGATGCAGTTCAGTGAAGGCGGGGATGTACTTGGCCCACTCCACCAGGATGAGCAGCTGCTGCTTGATGGAGTCGCACACGTCGTTGATCTTCGCCAGCTTGCGGTTGTTTATCTCCGCGTCTGTTACGTTGTTGGTCTGTGGAATAGTTCAGTATTAGTCTTATTGCAGTAATAGTCAAATTATTCTTATATCTCTGTTATAGTAGTATTATTAGTAAGTTAGTAGACTTTTGTTTATGATATTATATTTGTCGATAAATACTATTTTATAGATTTTGACGAAACATTTGGGAAAGGTACATAGATAAGAAATTAAATTAATATTTAAAAGTAAAAGCTTGCAGTTTTGCAGCTTCAATTAAATCTTCATGTTACTTTTTACAAAAAGGCACAAAGTTCATATTAGTAATTTGTTATTACTTTAGGGAAACATGTCCGGAATATTATAACTATCTATCTTATCAGAATTTATAATATAGACCTATAAATTAAAGCTGTTTCCTCGTCTTTCCCTTTCACTTTGATATTTACAGCAGTAACTAGTGTGTAAAGCTCTCTCTTATACATAATATTAAATGAAGGTGGGGTATTCCTTTCACTATGCACTTGTATTACAATGTAATTAAATAGTAAATATATACATTTTACATAATTTCATTGATTGATGAAGACAGTATTGAATGAAATATCATACTACATTATCACAGAATTGGTTTATTAGCAACATTTTGTTAGCTAGGGATAAAAAAAAAGATTTTGCTGATATTAAGGATTCACTCTTGCTGACATTTAAACACTACATAAACCCCCGATTTCGGTAAGGCTGAAAGACTTGTTGTAAGTCTTGTAGTGATTTAACATGAGATTTGAAAGACTGGCCTTTTATTAGATCGACGTTTCAAAAATCAACTTAATCGATTTATTTTCATTAATATCATCTTTTCTTGCCATGATAGTAAAATAAAGTATATTTATCTTGTAGGTACTGACCTCATCTATGACCTTCCTGCTAAGCAGCTCAGCGTTGAGCAGCGATACAACGGACAGTCCGTTGGCCTGTGTCGGCTCCTCGTACGACGGCCGCCTGCAGTTGATGCGGTCCCGCTCGTTCTGTACCGCTGTAAACATACAACATATCATTATTGAGCTGATCAAGCTAAAATAGATCTTAAGATTTAGGTACTAAGGCTAAAAACTTCTTGTTTATCTTTGAAAGTATAGTTTTCTAAATTTTCAAGTCAATAAATAGTTGACAATACAAAGTTACTTTAAATTTTTGCAATTCATTCAAACAATATCAAGTTGTTTATAATAATGTTTTAGCATGAAATAATTATAAATTTACAGTTTCAATGGAAACCAACTTCCTTAATACGAATTCAGAATTAATAAATGATGTAGTTCAATTATATATTTGTACTACAGCTGCATTTTCATCATACATGGTTTCTACTATCATACTATGTATGTATGTAAAATGACTCAATATGATTTAACCGTAAAACTAAAAATAAATACAGAGATTAACTTCCTATAACTCTGCGTGCGTATTATTGATTATACAATGAATTATAAATTAATAAACATATTAATTATTGCCACACATACCTACAAGTAAATTATAATTGTATCATATTTTATATTATTTATTAAGTGTTATTGTCATTTGTTTCAGATAAAGCAGGTTAGTGAACTGAGCACAAGGACACTGTTGTACAAAGAATGCAATCAGATTTTATTTATCGTATAGTAAAGGAAATTGATTTAAATTGTGTTGGAACCTAACAAAATTTCTTTTAAAGATTTTATTTTGATTTTCATTCGTGTTTGTAATAAGCCAAATTCGAATATACATATATCAAACCGTTTAGTACACTAAACGGCTAGTCATTTTGGATGTTTTGTGATTCTGAGACCACCTTTGTATTTATCTACTTTTGTTTCAACTTTCAGCGCCAATTGAAGCTATCGATATCTTGATATTTAATTCTTGTTTTTTTACAGGTGTATTAAGCTATGATAATTACTACACAATACATTATTTTAAGGTTTAATAGTTCCGGTGATTCAATTCTTATTACGATTCAATTCACGGGATAACTTTAAGGGATGAAACCCTGTCCTTCTTAAAGGCTTATAATAATTATTATTTCCTATTTGTTTATTAAATCAGACATATTGAAAATCTGTTATCAGGACTGTTGCAATATGTAATAGAACTCTTAATACTTATGCTATCGCAGTAGTAATATGAGTCGTTACTAATAGGTAAGTAATTAAATTATTTACGCCTTTACCTAATGTGCCAGCTATAAAGTAATTATAAATTAGAATTATCTACTGATTTAATCTGTGGTGTAATTTAAAGTTAAGATAAACGAGTAAACGCGTTAATCGAAATTAAATAATAATATGTCAGGTTCAGTTGTTCTATCGCTTATTTAGATATTTAATCTCCTCGTTGCAAAAAAGTCGCCGTCCATACAAAATTTTATCAAAATTGGCCTAGTAGGCGGTTGAATGTAAAAAACAATAATAAGTTATTTGCATCATCATCATCATTTCAGTGTAGGACATTAAAATTTGTTTTTACAATTTTGTGGCAACACAACCCTTGCCAAAACTTACAAACTTGTTAAATATACACACACACACACTCCTCAGTTTAATTGTATTAGTGTGATTAAGTGAGGCATAGCATCTGTCCACTCTATGACGTAGTACCTAGAGGCTTTATGTTGTATTTCTCACCTTCTTTCTTCATGCCGGCTTTGAAGCATTTCCTTAGTCTACAGTATCTGCACTGGTTCCTTTTGTCTTTGTCCACCACACAATTTCTGCTGAATCTGTAACAAGAGTAACACAGTGAATTAGTTTTCTAGATATGGAATAAGGTGTTATAATGCTATATTCTTTTTAACTTAAAATATCGAAATAAGCCCAGCGCACAATGCTGGAGGCGCAATTTAAAGCAATTGAAGATTCCAATTCAATATTTAATAAACCTTATGACATACGTTCGATTTAAGAATAAATCGCATGCGGCGCTCGGAGCGCGTTTATGCTACTGCGATATTTTTCTGATAATGGATCATAGAGATATGGTATATTATGGTTACAAAAGTAAATTGTAATTGGCTCTTTTTCTATAATACTGAAATAGAGAAGGCTTCCTAGTATGAGATTACTCTCCGTGTTCATATGAACACGGAGAGTAATCTCATACTAGGAAGCCGCTCTCAAGTTTTGGTTCTTTTATTTTCCCGTGAAATATAGAGACGATTTAAAACATCATTCAATGTATCGTTCATGAATACAGCTGTTAGTTGACCGAAACAGTAAAAGTATATACTAACAAAATACATAAGAAGCATTCAAGGTTAAGTGTGATTATTATAATCAGATAAACATTAATTACGTAGTAGAACGCAATAAGAAATGTTTGTTTTTATACATATAATTAAGAATCAAATCGATAATATTGGTAAGGTATTTGATTTATAAATAGTCGTGACAAAAACAAATGTAAAAAAGTTGAAATCACACTTACACGCTAAATGTCTGACAGCAGGATTTATTAACGTCGTAGCGGTTTAACAAGAATTACTGGTATTGGTATCACCGAAATTTATAGTTTTTACACTTATGGTAGTATTTTTTAGAGATACACAATAATTTTACTTTTAGTTTCTCGAAATTGTTTAGTCCTAGGAAGAGATCTACAAAATTCTGTAGGACAATTTTAATTATTTATGTGTACAATAAATCACATCATCATCATCATATTCCTGCCCTTATCCTATTTTACTTGGGGTCGGCGCAACACGTTTATGTGTTTGAGTTCGTAGTTTAAATGAGTCTATGTGGTATTATAATTAAGGAGAAAAATATATTTACCTTAAGCACTAAGTAGGGAGTATATTTTTAGCGAAGTGAGAGGCAGGTTGTATGTTTATTTAGAACAAGTCTCTGCAAAAAGCCTGAACGCAAGCTTTGACTACTCCTCCAGACTATACAATGGAGTAAGAGGTGTGTTGATTACAATTAGCAATACCACATTGGGTATAGCATAAATCAAGCTAGCATTTGTTTTAATAAGCAGCTGACATGAGTAATACCATAGAGAAAGCAGCGACATACGCATTGCATAACGACAATAGATAGATACGTTCAGATAATAAACAATGTCATCGTTTTATCATAATTATGTTATCTGGACTCACGTACACACTGTTGTACATTTGTTGTTATTTTTCAAGCAATAAATGAAATATATTTTAATATTCATATCTTTACGCGACCACCCTGTACAAAGATAGGTAATGTGAGTGTGTAATTGTGTGTATTTTTGTTACCTATTTACACTTAAATAGCTTAATCAATTTTGATTAAAAAATGTTGTGATGTAGCCGATATCTTGATTAAATTCTTCAAGTCTTAGTAAATGGAAAATAAATTAATAAACAGGAAAAATACATTTAAATTATTTTAAGACGTTTTATTTAATTTGTCATGCTTACATGGGACATCAGCTGTGCAAATAAAATTATGTACTTTTTAATTGTGTCTGTGTGTCTGGTGATATTTTTATAATGTAAATATGGTAACTTCTTATGCTACAAAAGATCAGAACATTATTATTATATGTTCCTTTCTATGCGATTTGCTATTGTCAGTAAAAGGTGCAATCCCATATTTAGAATTATAGAAATTAAAACACTTAATAGTACATTGCTGATGAAATAAACGTTATACTGACATATACTGGTACAAAATTCAATCACCTTGCTAGTTAATACTGCGTTGCAATCTTGCTACGAAGGAGTAACTTTAAAGCTATTCAGCTCACCTTGCGTGAGTTTTATACTATGTTGACTGTTTACAACCCATAATCAGCTCAAATTGCACACAAGATAATATCATTTCCTTGGCTGTAATTGGCATGTACCTAATGTCAGATCAATATAAAAACCTAACGTCGAATGATTAGGACAGATTTGCTATAACGTATTAAAATAAAAAAAAATACCTAACATACATGTTTTGATCTACGATACTAAAAATAGATATATTTTTTCGTTATATCTCGAAGGTAATTATACAAAATTATAGTAAATCAATCGACTATGACGTAATGGAATTGACACAAAAACACGAGCACATTTATGAGGAAACAAGTTTGACAGTCATGGTAAACCACATTCAAGTTATAAGAAGTATTTGACGTAATACGGTAGATACGAATTAGTATACGTAATAAAAACATCGCCTAAAGGTGATGATACACTAGAGAGATTGCGAGTATTAAACCGAGCATACGTTAATAAACAATTTAAAGAAAATAAAAAGCGACGTAGGTACGACAATTTAGATTAAAGCATTAGCGGAACCAGGCTATGGGGCTCAAGTCACCTCCTGCCTCTGAATTATATTGTATAAAATCTGTAAGTGCACACTGTGGAGTGTGCCTTATATCATACCATAACCTTAACCTTGGACATGACACTGGTATTAAGTAAACAAATACAGAAATATTTTGTAACCGTTACAAATAGGAAAAGCTTTTCATTCCCCTGTAATAAGGATCAAAATCCAATCAGATAAAATATTTTCTCTACTTTCTACATTTACAAAAGTGTGAACTGACCAGTTTTATGTGACCATTGTTATCGTATCACACGTGTACCTTCTCTCGTATTGACAGCACGAATGCTCGCTTCGTAATATCTACCGTACTACCAGCAGTGAGTACACACCTTTACCTGCCTCCAACCGCTTGATAAACATAAACGCATCACATAATAATATATCGTCCGCCGTGTTAGGGACTAAACACGCAGTATTCTTCCTTTATTCCGTGTAATGTAATATGAGGACGTAGTACCTACACACCGATTCACCTTGCTCGCACAATTACATACGTCAACATTATTACATTCTCCGTGATTAAGTTAATAACCCGAGCGTCTGAGCGGTCTCGTGGACGCGAACGTGAACGTCGAGTGTCGTGTACAGAGTTCAGTTTCAGGTCACACAAATGTTTTGTTATTGTAGGCTGCACTATTTGTGTTGATATTAGGTATAGAACCTACATTTTATGATGAATGAAGACTTTGTTTGTTTTCGAGGTATATTACTGAATGACCAAAGTTCATAAAATGTTAATTTAAGAACTCGCTATTTTACTTGTTTTTTTTTTTATCTGTTACAAGGAAAACAATTTATCAATACGGGTAAGATATTAAAATTAGCTCTAATACATTTTTTAAAGATTACATTGTTCAAAGTATTACTACTAAGTGTTTATACTTTTATAGGTAGTTAGTTATTTACATTCCTAAAGTAGTACTCCCAAATTTGTACAAAACGTAAGAAAGAGACGTAAGACGTGTTATCCCTTATTGGCTTGCACCCAGCGCCAGGGAAGGTTGTGGTTCCCACAGAGCTGTCGCGAATTCCAGCGGCTTGCCAACTCTATGTGCTTGTACACGTTGCTACGCGCGGGCGCGGGCGCGTGCGCGGGCGCGGGAGACGTGGCGGGCTCGTGTTCACATTAAACGCCAGGCGTTCGCGCGATCGTGACGTATTTCAGAGGTTGTAAACATGGACGACGATCTTTTATTTTTAACCGAAAATTCATACCTAAAGTGGGAGATGCTAAAAATTAGAATTGGTGTGCACGAAATTAATAAAGAAAGAGAACGGTATGGTGAATTTCATACTTTATATGGTATTTTGAGGGAACATCCTTCAAGATTTCTCTTCTGTACTGAATGACATGATAAAAACGCGCTATCGCATCTAGCGACAAATTCAAACTGGTTGGACTGACCTGACGTCGCGAGTGAAACGCGCGCGCCGCCGCTAGTTCGACGTGAACACACACACAGGTCTCAAGCGTTTGAAATTGTCGCGAGCTCGCCGCGCGCGCCAGTCGCTAGTTAGCCCGCTAGTTGGACCGCACGTGCGTTTTGAACGTGAACACTCGGAAGCACCTCATATGTTTGATATTTCGTGACATCGCCCGCCACCGCGCCCGCGAGTCAACGTGTACAAGCACTATCACTCAGCAGTTACACAAGCACTCGCACTCGCATGAATAACTAGTGTCACCTATCACTACATACCTATTACCTAGCATTATTACACCTATAACGTGGGTATTTATTTCAGAATTAATATTAACGATGGATTTATGTTACCTATCCTGTCTGCCTGTCTCTTAGTAACAGTTCGTGCCAGTTGTGACTCAGTGTGGCGTTAGCTACAAATGCCGGTTATCCTGGCTAAATTATTGACTTGTTTAATCTGGATTGGACCCCGTGCAGGTTTTTATCCCTTTTAGAAGTTTATTGAGTTCTGTATACGCTGTGTAACAGACAACTGGTGCCTCTATATACCATGTCTCAAAACAACACTATTTCAGCAGTGGAAGCAGAATGAGGATGCAACGGCAATTCTTAATCTAAGTGGTGCTAAGCCACCAGGAATGCAGGCATTGCAGTATCACTTTTGCTTGTACAATAATGATATTGACAGGACATTTGTAACAATATACGAGAGATCTACCCGCGCTACCCGTAAGGTCAGTCGCGCTTGTCCCTAATGTACGATGAAGACGTACGGGCCTTTGGGTCAACTATGAAAGAGTACATTTACCAAGATACTATCGGGACGTACGGGCCTCTGGAACACCTACGAAAGTGTGTATTTACCTGCACGTGTACAGATGGTTCTTCCGGACGCTTCGTCTGAAGAATCCCTTGCAGCCGTCGCAGGAGGAGGCGCCGTAGTGCTTGCCGGTGGCGCGGTCGCCGCAGATGGCGCAGTGCTGTGACAGCGCGGTCGAGCTGGCCGCGCTCGCCTCGCTGCTACTCGTCTCTAGCTGCATGTCGCTATCTGTAACAATAGTATGCTGTTTAGCACTATGACGACATAATAATAAGATGAGTTTAATAATACATACTGTATAAGAAACATACACAATCGGCAGACAGAACACGCAGATACCAATTAATGTAGAAAATGATGAGTCGTCGTATTCTGGATCTACCTTTTTATACAAAGCCGTTGCCCGTTACATATTGATCATCGTTTTATAATTGGCAATAAAGCAATGAATAAAAAAAAATATCTGTAGTATTATTTCATGGTAGCTAAAGAGCCGAGTAAGTGGTTTTTGGCTTAAAAACAACTGCAAATATATTTCGTTTAAAAAACTTTACTACGCTATAAACATACCACGCTACTGTTTTATATGTAATAATGAACTGGTGACCAAAATACTTTTAAATTGTCAAAAAAAAATATTTCAGCGGTATAAAATATTCAATTTGTTTAATTATGCGTGTAATTTGAAGGGCACCTCTAGTTTTGTTCATTTTATTTTGATTTGAATGCAAATGCGAAAGACTGGTCCGTTAATGAATATTCCTAGATTAATGTACCACGTTCCAAATTGGAACTGGTTGAATATAAAAGGAATGTGATCACGCGATGTACGCTAAGTCTAATACTTAATTAATTAAACGTCAAATATTTTTTATGTTGGTAGTACTGTGTGAACATATGCGGTATAGAAATAAAAACATAAGCAGTCACTTACACACAACAGAATTTGACAGGTAAGTAATAATAATTTAATGACCTGTTGTTTTGTCGTACAGTAAAAAATATTGAATATACGTTTAATATGACTGGTATGTTTGTTGTTTGTTCGACTATTTCATCATAATCATAATCATCCTGCCCTTATCCCATTTACTTGGGGTCGGCTCAACACGTTTTTTTCTTCCATTCTCCCCTATCAGACGTCACAGTACCATTTACCCCTTTTCATTCATAGCATTCCTTATACAATCTATCTACCTTTTCTTTGGCTTTCCCCTTCCTCTTCATCTATCAACATTCATACTCATCACTCGACTATTTCAAAGCGTGTAAACTAACAATAATAAAATCTTGAGGTAAAGACGCGCAAAACTTCTTTTTAAAAATTTTACCTGGGTCCTGGTGTCTATTGGATTCAACCCTTAAGCCAAACCAGGCCTGACTGTCTTGATGTATCCATATGCATTACCAATGTAGAGCTGGTCAAAAAAATCTCTACCTCTTTTCAACATTAGAAAAATAAGTTCTAAGATATGCAACCTTTTTTGTCGCCTAGATTACATAGGTAAATCTTGTTACACGGGGTGGGTAAGTTACAAATAGATGTTAAAGTGGGTAACCATGTTAATAAGTAGCTATTTATTATTGTTAACCTTTGTCGATAATTATAGACCTGATAGCCTTTCGGAAGATAGTGAAGTTACTCACTTGATGACGATTCAAAAGAGAGAGAACTTCAAAACAACGTGTTGGTGAAAGATACGCGTATAATAACAATTTTCGAAGCATAGTAAAATGAACCTAAAGGTCTTAATTTTAAGGGTTATTGTAAATAGTAAAACGAAATGCATTTTATATGTTTACATATACTTAGATCATAGTTTCTAATGACATGCTGTGAACAGATTTAAAACGAAGAATTTCCAATCGTAAATTGTTTTGTCCAATGAGACACTAGACTACACATAGATCAAAAACTGTAGAAAACCTATACGTGCGATCTCTCATGATTTTGTTTGAATGCTCCTTTAATTAGGGACTTAGGTTTTGACACCTTCAGGTGTTGCTCCGTAACTTGGATTCACATTCAATAAGGTTCATAGTTTCATACGCGCGTAGCGTAACACGCAATAAGTACTAAATGTCACAATATTTTAGATTAAATTAAAGATAATCTTAAATACCTTTGACAAATGAAGCAACACGGTTGTTATTGATTTCAAATCTATTTCTGTTATAATTTTGACACGTAATCATACGGCGTAAACATGAAATCGTGTCAAATTGTTTACCTCGTCGATAAGCATATTATTATAAAGATAAACACTTGATTTAATAAATAATTATCATGAACTTATGCCTATTTTTGTAATTTTATATAAGCCGCGTTAAGTATCATATAAATATGGTGCAAGTTTTTATTTTAATTGTTATCGAATAATATTTATGACAAATACTGAAATGAAAAAGTTTTCATTCCTCTTCTAATGACATATAACGTTCTAAAAACATCGATTAAGTTGTTACATCTACTACAATAGTAGTAACATGTACATGTGAATGGCCGATACACTGACGTAAAATCAGGCGAGTGTTGTGTCAACAAACCTTCGTTGTAAGCGACAGGGCGCGAGTCCAGCGGCGGAGTCCGCACCACTGCGCCGTAGTAAGGGCTGGCGGGGTGCTTGTCCCACTGCGGCTGCGCGGGCATCGCGTACTCTGGCGCGCTGTACACCGGACACATCTCCTGCGAGCCCATCTCGTAGCCCAGCACCGGCATCTTCGGCCGCCCAACGTCGAACACAACACGCGATACCGCCTCTACCCGCCACAAACACGATTGACCAACAGGTGGTTTAACCAAACCAAATTCTATCACAGTCCCTTATCACTGCGACTACCAAATATAAACCATAACAAACAGTTTATGTTGATAGCAAATATTGATCCGGTAATGAGAGTGGTGACAGCGACTGCACCGCTTCCGGGTAATGTTTTCGTTTTTATCACTGAGTAACTGTGTACCACGAGTTCTCGATAGCTTTGTTTACAGAGAGTCACGCCGGTCTCGAATGACCGCAATGTGCTAGCTGATGGCTGTACGCGACCTTCCGCACTCGCTGTGTAGCAGCGACTGACACTGCCGGCGCCGCGGCCGACGATCGCGGGTCGCTACCACACCTATCATCCGCTGCGCCAATCTGCTGACAACACCTATGAATGACCCGCAACAGTGGCGTAGTCAGCAAACGGCAGCGATTCGCGGCGCACACCGCGCGCACCCGACACCCGCTGACTCATGCGTTATCGGAAATGCAGCGGATGTGGAATCGAATGCTCGCCGCCGGAGGAGTCACTCGGCAGCTGACGGACAGAAGCTTTTGCCATAACTGACATGTTGCAGTAAGTAAACAAACGCCCGAGTGACTAATTGGTCGTCGCACGCATTGGCTTTGTTGGCATGCTCCTTTGTTGCTATGCGTGCATCTATTGTGTGGGCACATCGCTTATCTAATGCCTATCGGGATGCTGATAAAGTTCTTGGAGATGGTTTATCAGTCAGAGGCAATAAGAGTGAATGAACAGCACCATGGACACCCCTTCCGCTCAATTAGTGGCATCGAACAGACATAAAATAATGTGTCACTATTATGTGTAACTGTAAACTATACCTACTTATCAGTAAATAATATTGTAATGTATCATAAGAATTTATAAACACACGGATAAATACTATTTATTTCACTGACATTAGTTCTAATTAGTCTAAATACACGTTATTAGCCCTAGACAAACAAACAATCGTGTAAACACCAATTAAGTAATGTATCAGTGATTTGCTTTGAAACGTAGTAGGCGATGTAAACAGTGGCGGCATTCTGGAGCTATCTCCAGACGGGGCAGGCCGGGGTCGCGGTATCTCGGCCAGGACACCTACCGCCACTTCTTATAATAAGACTGTTGCAGTTGGGGGAGCGAGATAACGCACTACACGACATAGAGCAGCGTCTCATACGCACAGCTGATTAGTTATTACTTTAGGAGGTAGTAGTAGTACCTCTGGACACGGTGCCGCCTGCCGTCTGTCGCACGACACTCGTGCCATCATAACCCTTTCTATCGCACACCACGAGCCTTCTGATAACTCATGTAGACTGCGGGATACTATCACGCTGACAACGACTCAATTACAAAGTAGTACGCTCTAAATTCGTGTTTTTTTACTGCTTTGCTGCAGCACCGGACTTTTTGGCGACACTTACGGAGCTTCAAACCAAAGCAAGGATTAAAATTAACCAACTATGTTAGCGGCATTTACTAAGGGCACCCCCTGCGGGGTTCGGGTCTCGCCTCTAAATCTAATGGAGTAGAAAACCTAACTTAGAAATTCCATCAATTTGATTTAAATAATTTAATGTGGATCTAATTAGTTAGGTGTATGACAAATTTAAAAACGCGGATTACAATGACGCAAAGCAGATACGTATGGCGTAAAAGTGGTTCTAAATGTTTACGCTTCGAACCGATCATGAATAATGAGGATGACTCATTCTGTTGTAGTTACTAGGTACTAAATTCTCCATATGTTTAATATTTTCCGTATAAGGATTCTGTGGCTTATAAGTAGTTATAAAGAATAAACAGATGATTTTGATGACAATTAATAAGATCAGAAAAAAATTGGCAAAAATCATCATAATTATGGCAACGTATATTTTTTTTTATGTGGAATAAACAGACTCGAACGCTCTTTATATAACCCCTTCATCTAACTCGGGATATTCAGAAGTTTTAGTAAAATAAAGGTAAAAAAATATTTACTGATGCTTTTGATGTTAAAATAGAGGTATAATTTTACTCCTTTTTGAAAATGATCATGTACATAAATGAACGAACTGCGCTACCCAAGACTGAAATATCACGACAAATTACTTTAAAAACTTTAAAGCAAGGCCGATATTTACCTTTTTCTAAAAAAAAATCGTGACGTAAATGATAAACGAATCTATGTATACGGAAACTTTAAGGTTAAGTAACATGTTATGATATTACGAATCGTTTAATTCAATTAACTATACCTTCAAGGCGAGTTTCTGACAAGTATGGCGCCGTATTTTGAAGTGGTTAAAAATATTTTCAACCATATTCTAGTCGACCATTGTAATTGCGTGGTGGAAAATAATAATATAAATAATACTTAAATGATATGGTTTACTCACGCGTATTTATCGGGATAGCCCGACTAGTTTCGGATCCAACCGCAGTCCTTAATAATGAGCTGCTCATGATTTATGACTCCGGTTGGATACATCCATACGAAAGTTATTATAAAAATACAAATAATAATCCACGACTTTCACACAGAACCATCTAGTCTCCAACTAAGCAGAGCTTGTATAATGAGTATACTTCTAAATACATACATATATTATAGATAAATTACACCCAGACACAAAGATATGATCGTGCTCATCACACAAACATTTGTCCTGGAGGGGAATTGTACCCCCTACCTACCTACCTACCTAATTTTTACTTGGGGTCGGCGCAACACGTCTTTTAGACATGTTGCTTAAAGTTTTGGCTATGGTTTTATAGTCGGCCGCCTGTGCCAGTGCCTGACACTAACCCTCTTTGGGAATGCGATTGTTGGTTGTTTACCCGCCACCATTCGGGTGACCCAAGGTGCTTGGTACAGTGCACTGGGTCTTAAGGTCCATTAGTCGCCTTTTACGACACCCAGTGGAGGATATGGGGTGGTGCTATTCATTATATCCGGACACCACACGGACATAGCACCGATCACCTCCGATATAGCAGTCAGGGCCACAAACCACTAGACCAACAGGCCCATCAATGTAGACCAGGGAAGGTAAAAACAAGTATGATGGCCAGCACGAATCTTTGTCATTAGATGAGGAAAATGTAAGCGGAATTGTTACATCAGCTTCCCCGAATTCGAATGGATTACCGGATCGGGAATGTCAAAGTTTTATCCAAATAATTTATTACCTAGTTCTTAAAATGATGATGAAGTTAAACGGACTTTTGTAATATTTCTTATGTAGTGTAGTAGTTGTAGCTAATACAAAACATACGTCATATGGATGCTCAGAATACGTTAAAATTAAGTACTCAAATAGATTATCTTTTACATTTATTTGTTTAGCAACACCTTATAATATTAACTATATCCTCAGCTATAATTCCTTGAATTTTTTAACGACTAATTACTAAAAATTAACCTTTTGTGTCTTTTTTTTCAATATTTTGACAAAAATCTAACAAAATCGTAATTACGCAAATATGAACCTTAAAAAACAAAAGATGAATAATTATGAAAAGAATAAACTAACATCGACAGATATGAATGAAAAAAACTATGGTACGGTTAGCAACGCAAGTCGATGATCAAACATCACAAAATGCCAAAAGGCCAAGTTTCAAAACATCTAAAATAATAGTGATCAGCATGTTATCCGTTGAATTCTGATGTATATAGGCAATTTAGTTAAACATCCCCAATACTAAGTTATTATATTTGATCGACTTCAAAGCCCTTGAAAATTTTCTAGTGTCTATGGACTTTTGTTACAAACTGTACGAGGAAAATCCGGTTCTACCTGAGTCCTCGCAAACGTTAAGAAAATTATATGTCGAGATGTTATTCAAATAGTCAGGTATGTTATGTTTTGCTCCGACCAAAAACGGCTATCGGCTAGAAATACTACACTTTGCGATATCAAAGTTTTTCCATATTTAGGTTCTCATTCTGCTGTTTTCAACGTGTAACACGTTATTTGTCCTTATCTCTATGAAATGAAATGAAACTTTATTTTATTCTTTTTTGCATTTTATGGCATGATGGTAGGCCTAGCACGGTCTGTATGAGACAGTTAGCTAGTACTGTTATAAAACTTAAAAGGGTAATACTTAGTATCTATCTACTGTTTTATTCCTTATTTGCGGATTAAGCGTGAATTGCAAAAAAAGTATACTCGGAAATCCTTGTGGGAAAATGTCAGTTATTACACCCGTAGTTATTCGCTAGTAGCCATGTAGGTATGCTTTACAACCTCTTTACGTGATCTATTTTGTGTCCCACTACTCGATAAAAGATTTTTCCTATTTGATTCCAGAACATTATATCCTGTGCACCAATCCCTTAAGAAGAGCTCGATGTCACCCGCCAATGTCTCCTCGGCCTGTTTCGTAAACCGGAGACTTACTAATTAGGACTTTACAATATACCGATATGCAGGCCGCACGTGGCCAAAAATCGCAAAAGTCAGGGATGTTTGGGAGGAGAAAGGGAGGTTTTCGCCCAGCAATAGGATCTGATATAGGCTACAAAAAAAATATTCGACAAACTTTTTCAAAATACTTGTGTAAATGTATAAAATTTATTTAAAAATACCTGCTCATAATGCTCACTATAAAACTTCACGTCAAACGTAACGAAACGTCAAAATTATTCATTGAATTTAATTTTCATTCAAACAGTGTTTACCTCAATGAATTCACAACATCGTTATATTTAGAAACGTGCTAATATTATAGGTGCACACATAGTATGTAATGTACATACTTAGGTTTACTACAAATAGGTACTGTAGATAGAGATGCATATACCTACCGATGGTACTTATACTACTTACGACCTAAACCTTGACATCAAGTTGTAAAATGCATACCAAGTGTACATAACAATTACTTACATAAATCAGTATTTGTTAACATTTATTTAAACCATGCTCGTACTTGCCAAGTCTAGAAGTACGGATTCCACCTTTATTTTTCGAAGACAGAACAGTATGTTTACTAATTAAGTCTAATTTCTGTTTTTAAACTTTCGCGACTTGTACACATGTTTTAGACAAAAAACTGGTCTTAATCGCGATGTAATTCGGTGCATCTTTTTTTCCGACGTTTCGGCCGAATTGCACCGACCGTGATCAGTTTCTTGTCTAGATAAGTCTAATTTCGCACATATTTCCTTACATTTAACGTTCGTCATACATTACCCCTAAAATTATCAAAAGTTTGAATAGCTTTAATATAATGTAAAATAAACAGCTGTATTCATTAACAACACTCATTCAAAACTCGCCTCTAATGTTCATGCTGTATCTATGACCGCAAAGTAGAATGAAGGAACTAACAGACGTTTAGGAACGTAACTTACTTAAGTGTTGCTCGTGACTACAGCTGTAAAGAAGGTTACTTAGCGAAGAAACTGATGATAGCCAAACGAAGTAATTGGATAAATATGTATGTAAACAAAAAGTTTCAGTAGATGAGAAAATTTCGGTAACAGTCCTTCAATTGCGAATATTATATTTCCTAAAGACCCCTAATGTAATCCGCTTATTTCAACAGATAGTTATCATTTGCACTAAACTTCCGCGCCTCAATCATTACTAATCATTTTATCAATATCATACGTTATTTAATCATCCTTAAAAACAGGTTCATCGGTTAATTTTAAATTAATCTTATTCATAAATATCAATGACAATATCTGGCCGTCAGATAACTATCATGGCCGTTCGGTTCAAACTCCCATCTTTTGGATAAGCCTTCACTGAAACTTTGTACCAGTTTATTTTCTTTTAAGCGGCTTAACGATGATATTTATTGTATCAACAAAACTTTATAATTATTGCTGATTTGATAAAATTGAGCGTGATAAAATCTAAAATCAGTCATGTGTGTTAAAATTAACACGTGACGGATAAACAGTATGATTAGGTATTCGATATGGAAGAAAATGGCTTTCTTCCGAAGGTACCAATACATGAGTCCTTGTCAACGACTGACACATTTGAAACAACTTAAAGCCTCATCTAGGTACTAGGCAACGTTCAATGGCGCACGTCACGTTGCACAATTTGCTATAAGCTCAACCTGTTGAAACTCAGTACAAACTTTTGTTTAGCAATCTTTTCAGTCAACTTATACATCAGTTTTCGGCAGCATGTCGTTACTAGCATTTATTTCAGTAGAAGAAATTGCTATCAGATGGTGATGCCAATTAAAAATCATTTGATGCTAAACTGCATGTGGCTCTAAAACAAGTCGCGTGACATGTTGCGTGCCATCTGACAGCGACGCGAACATGCGTAAGGGCGTGGACACATGTCTGCGGTGCGGCACCGGCCACCGTGTAACGGCACGGCGCCGCTAGTGGGAGGCGGCACGGCGTCGTGCCGCGACACGGCGCCGCGGGCGACGTATAGTTAATCCTAGCATTTCCTTAGGCTCCACAGGTTTTCTGAACACGTAACAAAGTTGATGAACTGCTAACCAGAATTGCACCTCGTATACAAAAGCAATACGTGTTCAGAAAACCTGTGGAGCCTAAGGAAATGCTAGGATTAACTATACGTCGCCCGCGGCGCCGTGTCGCGGCACGACGCCGTGCCGCCTCCCACTAGCGGCGCCGTGCCCTTACACGGTGGCCGGTGCCGCACCGCAGACATGTGTCCACGCCCTAACGTTGCAGAACGCTACCGAACATGCTGATCGTCACGTGTTGCGCATCAATAGGCTATTTGACTAAAAAAATCGAATTAGTCCGTCCGGTAAATTTCAAAAAAAATATTGGATACGTATTTTTCATTTTATTATATCAATAAAAAATACAAAGATAACACGCAACAAAGGTGGTAAAACGTATGGAAGTGTGGGGCTAAAAACGTCACTTGCCAGTAAAAAGTGTACTTGTATGTGACGTCACACGAGATTTCAACTTACCGTGTCACCTTATTTTGTTGTTAACGTGATTAAAGAAAAAAATTGTATCCGAATATTTTTTGGAAATCTATTTGACGGACCAATTAGACTATTTTAGTCGAATACTTTATTATTGTCGGCTGGATGCGAGGTTTTAGCTACTAGGCAATATTTGGCGTCGACACTATGCGTCCATCCGTCGACCATCAAAATCCCTAAAGCGGTATTCAACTATCCATTCGGCAACTCGGTACGGAAATTTTGTTACCTAACATGAAATGACACGTGTCGCGCATCCATTGTTGCCTAGTATATGGCTAACCAGGCTTTAGTAAATTTTGATAATGCTTTAATAACATGTTCTAATAAAGCCCGGACATATGTGACTGAAAAGAAACAAATGGCTTCGAGAAAGCAGTTTCGCGAAAAATCGAAAACCTACCACATCTACGTTATCTATACTAATATTATAAAGCTGAAGAGTTTGTTTGTTTGTTTGTTTGAACGCGCTAATCTCAGGAACTACTGGTTCGAATCGAAAAATTCTTTTTGTGTTGAATAGACCATTTATCGAGGAAGGCTTTAGGCTATATAATATCACGTTGCAACTATTAGGAGCGAAGAAATAATGATAAATGTGTAAAAAAACGGGGAAAATTTTTCATCCTTGAGGGCTTCTGTTGCGTGCGCTGCGAAAACGCTTCAAGATACACACAATATATGTATGTAAGAATTATTCCTATTGAAATGATCTAAAAAAATGTCTGCGACAGTATATGTCTATCTTTTAAGATTAACTCACTAGAACCGTTTTTATGGTAATCAAATTCGATCGAAATTAATGCATCAACGCACAGCCCAAACTACTGGACGGATCGGGCTGAAATTTGGCATGCAGGTAGATGTTATGACGTAGGTATCCGCTAAGAAAGGATTTTGATAAATTCTACCCCCAAGGGGATAAAATAGGGGATGAAATTTTTATGAAACTTTGTCAAAATTAAACCGATCGGGCTGAGACTTTACATGCAGATAGGTACTATAATGTAGGCATCCGCTAAGAAAGATTTTGATAAATTCCACACCTAAGGGGATGAAATAGGAGATGTTTGTAGAAATCTTCTTAGATTTTTGACTAGCCATGACTATAAACAAGTCTCAGGGGCAAACTCTCAAATTTGCGGGTATTGACTTGAGAGAACATTGCTTCTCTCATGGGCAGTTCTATGTTGCTTGCTCACGAGTAAGTTCTCCCAGTAGCTTGATAGGTTTAGCGCCAAATGACAAATTAGTTAAGAATATTGTGTACAAGGAAGTTTTGTAGGCCCTAATTTTTACACTAACTTGCTAAACAATAATACTTCTTAACGCGTGCGAAGCCGCGGGCAAAAGCTAGTTTTTAAATAAAAGGGGCCACGTGTGCGTCGGACGCGCCCATGAAGGGTTCCGTATTTTTTTGCTGGTTACGATTTATGACGTATTTAAAAACTACTAATAACATCTTATTCAAACCAATTTTCGTTGAAAGTTTACGTTGTAATGCACATTATATGTATTTTTCAGTTTGTTCACTTATTTTTTTCAGAAGTTACAAGGAGCACATTTTACCACTTTGGAAAAGTCTGTCAGTTTAGAAAAAAATGACATTAGAAACTTTAATATCATTTTTTTTTCAGTTTTGAGTATGAGTGGCCCCCCAAAAATGTTGTTTTTATTTTTATATTTTAGCATGAATATATGTATTAATGTGGTTAACAGAATACACCTATGCACCATGTTTTGACAGTATAGCTCTTATAGACTTAGAAAAAAATAGACTGATATACGGACGGACGGACAGACATGACGAATCTATAAGAGTTCTGTTTTTTGCCACTTGGCTACGGAACCCTAAAAATGAAAAGAGGTTATTTCTCACCGATGAATTATAATTGAAAATCGTCTACGCCAAGAATCAGTTATATTATTATTAAGTAAATCGGTGTGTATGTGTTTACATGTCCCTTTATTATAATGTATGCGTCATTTCTTTGTCGTCGTGTAATAAAAGATTTTTTCATGGAAACGCTTTGATAGGTAATTATTATTTATTATGACTAATTAGATAGTCTAAGTCTATATAAGTACTGGCCCGAATAAAGCTGCTAATCCCATATAAGCAGCTTACGCGTACAAAAATATTCGCCTTTAAATAAAATTAAAAAACCTGACATTATCATTCCAATTTTACCAAAACTGGAAAGTAAATTGAAGACCAATAAAATAGTAAAAAAGCGTCGTATTTAGGTACTAGGAGACTTAAGTGCAAGACACATTACGTCTTTAATTTTACATCGTTGTTCGACATGCTGACATGTGGGACAACGTTGTTCGTAGTTGTTGGACATTAGTTTCACATGTTAGACCAAATTTTGTCAAGTAGGTCTCCTAAATGCAAAATGTACTTTAACGAATGGAATGCTTTATAACTGTCTTTGTAAAACTTGGTATTTACTGGTACAGTTATGCATCGAGTGTTACAGAAACAATCTTATAAGTTCCTAAAAAATAAATCCATCGCTACGGGTCCGCGGCTTACCGCGCCGCAACCTCAATTCCGTTTCAGTTGTGGCATCGTGATAACACTGACAGCACACCACAAGGCGTAGAGCATTGTCATGCTTCGTTTACAAAAACATCATAATATAATATCTCTTCATATCATAATTATCCAACCTTTGTAATATACTTACGATTAGGTTTACAAAACAAATGAATCATCGAAATCAGAGTCCAAAGTCCAAAGATATCGCGCTACATAAACACAAAAATAATAACACCGACAAATAGAAACCTCTTAATGTTTCTAAATTGCTACAGGTTTATAATTTTTATTAAAAAATGCCTTCTAAATATAGACTCATACATCTATAAAAAACCGTGTTTTGGCCAGTCTGCTTGGTAAAACCCAATCCGCAACATCTAATTTGCAACAACAACAAGTTGCTTAACCACGTCAGACAGATTATAACGACTTTTTAATGGATTTTTTTATGAAATTGTGTATAATTATAGTAGACTTTGAGCATAGGTCATTTGTAGAAATCTAAAGTCCAAAGTCCAATAAATGATTGCCCTGATTGTAGAGTTAAGAAACAATTGCATTAGACGTGTGAGTTCGCAAGCGTAAAGGTTGGATATCATTTTATGTAATGGTTTTTTGTTTGTGGTTATTCCAAACACCCACTTGTTAGTCTTGCGTCATTTCTATACTCTAGGAATGTTAGATAGTATTTTCTATATCGAGTTAACATAACAAAAACAGTTGTGATTCGCTAAGAATTAGCTTCCAATATCGCTTTCTTAATTAATAAGGCATGACTCTCGTTTTGTCAGAAACCATAATCCCACAGGCTATAATGTTTAGGTTTCTCATAATTATATTTGCTCCAGCCGCTCACGAATGGCCTAAATATAACTGGTATTTCGGCTATAAAGGATAAAGAGATACGTATTGCAGGAAGTTACCAAGAGTGTGTAGACACTCGAAAGTTGGACATGGACTACGCACCGCACAATCTAAATGCCACCATGCAAAATGGGTTCAGTTATCTACATCGACTTACCTGTTCGATAAAAAATAAGCGTATTATCAAAGGTCACATCATTTCCCGTGCGAAAGATTAGTAAGTATGATGGAATAACTAAAAATAATGCATGAGCTATCTATAAATACAATATTTGGCAAAACCTGATAAATAAAATAAGATAACGCATACGTAATCAACAAAATCTTTCTGTTTGTCCAATCATAATGACTTGCAAGTTGAAATAACTAGTTTTTCGAGTTGTGTTGACGCAAGCGCCTACTGGACTTTGGCCGCCAGTAATCTGTGGAAATCACAGTCCAAAGTCCAACTCGTCATAATTGGTCTCTTTGTGGAGCGGACAATTTGTATGCCAGTGCAAAACTGATACAGAATGCGATACGTGTATCATGTAGCTCATATTTGTCTATTTGTTTTATAACAAGTTTAAACAATTTATTTGTGGATTAAAAGATATAAAAATGGATATCTAGGGGAACATAAGTGTTCTTTTAAAGCGGCCGCAAGAGTCAGTCAGTTTAATGTAGCTGTAAAGTCTCTAGTTGTCTCTGTACTTTACTTGTGTAGTAAGATGCAAACATTTAGGAATTGAGAACTACTGAGAGTTAAGCCACGTTTAAGTATTCGGTAACTATCATCATGAAAATTGTATAGGCTATTGATGATGTTTACATAGTAGAGTGTTACATCAAACAAGTCTGTTTTTACCTTACGGCATACTGTATATTTTCTATGTACCTACGTCATACATAAGATACAAAGTTTCGTTTAGTGTCTGACTGAGGTTTGTTTTGGCAACTGAAGTGAAAGGATGTAATTAGAAAGAAACGTAGACAACACATTTTAATCTATGCCAACATAGCAAAAGATTTTTTAGAGTGAAGTCGAAGGAACACAGGTCAAATAAATTAGAGATTTGATGAGTAACAGTTCCCTTAGCTTACGTTATTAATCATCATCATCTTCCTACCCTTATCCCATTTTACTTGGGGTCGGCGCAACATGTTTTTTTCTTCCATTCTCCCCTATCAAACGTCACACTATCATTTACTCCTTACGTTATTAATATTGCACGAAAAACCTACCACCTTAACAAGGCACATAGCAACAAAAACCAATAAGTACCATATGGGGTATGACTAGAATTATTATTGTGGATCAAATAAAATACATTTGAATGCGGTCGGACACAAAGTATGAGTTCTTGAGTCACTCATTAGTCAGGCCAAGATAATATGTACTAGACTTACATAAATACCTAGGTTGAGAGACAATTATCGTTTTAGTAACTGCCATGCCACGATGACTGGGCAATAAACGGCTGTAATTATTTGCTACTCAGAAACTCAGTTTAATTACAGATGATATTGGATTTTTATTGGAAAATACCCGACTCCCATCATGCGATGAGACAAATAAACTTAAAAAATGAAGATAGTATTATTTTCTTTAATTGTCATTATCTAAGACCACCATTTAAGATGGAAAAATTATCCTTTTTTGCCTTAATATCCGGCATGATAGCAATCAGACCTACTATGCTATTATAGATAATCGCTATTTAAGTTAATATCCAGCAATTATTACAATGATTTATTTGTAAGGAAAAGCAAGTGCAGAGCATACATTAAATTTTGTACGTCAAAGAATACTTGGGACAATTCGAATACGATTTCACGTATAGCATTTACGCATGGTAGAAACTGGCTTTTTTTGGGTAAGCAATGAATAACTCTTAAGTATACGAATTAATTATAAGGGGGTCCAACAAGCGTAATTTTTAGGCAATTTTTACTAGTATACCTAGTATACCTACAACAAACGTGATTTTCTATTATAGATGATAGTACCTACGGAGCCCTTCGTGCGCGAGTCCGACTCGCACTTGGCCGGTTTTATATTTATCGCTTCTTGATTTTTCGTCACCAGCTAATAAATCATAAATCGTATAATCTGTTATTTACTTTATTTCATGATTTCATCGCCTGTATATGCGCATCGGAAACTTTGTGTTTATCTAATGATTATTATCACTCAGTTGTTTGTTATTTATAATCATTATGATACTGTTTGTATTGTTTTAGAGAGTTAATTGTTCGTATATTTTTGGCTGTAGGGAATACTTTTAAACTGTACTTAAAGTACTGTCTCTGGAGTTGAGACATCATGCCCCTGCCCTTATCCCAATTATTATTCGGGTTGGCGCTACATGTCTCCGTTTTCCACACGTTCCTATCTGCCGTCACCTCGTAAGCAACACCCTTTGCAGCCATATCATCTTTTACACAATCTATCCATCATTTCTTTGGTCATCCTCTTGCCCTATATCCATCCACATTCATGTCCAGCACCTTTCTAAACACGTTGCGTATCACAATATGGAGAAAAGATCAAGGCACAAATGAACGTTTCCAGTTTAGCTTCGTAAAAAAACCATGACAGAATATACAGGTTGTAATAGTCTTTATATTAATTAGTATATTATATTTCAAAAAGGTTTTATGGATATAAGAACTTCTTTTAGATATTTTTTGTGTTTGTGTACATAAGTAATTATAAGTTTTTCCACACACTGACTTTTTACGAATATGGTAATTAAGAAACCTTGTAGGACTCTAATGTTATTTGAAAACTTCCTGATATTACTTATCACTGCCCTCCTTGATTTACTACAGTTTTAGTATGTTACTACCTACTACGTTAACAAAAACGTAAATAGGTATAATCTTAGTATTTTCCTAAGCTACGTATGTAAATGTCGGCTCCCAGCCTCGACTCTATTACAACAGATCGATTTAAAAGGCATAAATTCAACCAAATTGCACCATCGCAAGCAATTCAGGCTCTAACCTCTTCGACTTAAAAACAAATGCATATTCCGCGTTAATTCCCGTTACGAAAGATACATCGCGTTAATTCAAAAGTTGGTAAGTATATGTTTAAAAGTTTAGTTATACATTTATAGATGGTGTACTTCGATAGCAACAATAATGGGCGGCATTCAATTGGTCTAGTGGTGGCAAGCTTACAATTGAAACTAATTGTGCCTTAGACCATTGTAAATGCACAATGCCCATACATCACTGCAATTACCTAACCTATCATTCCTACACTCAATCATGGGTTTATATTATCTTGGGTTATTTTATATCTTAATCAAATTTTATCTGGGTATTAACTTGATTATTATAATTCTAGAAATTACTGGAATAAAATTATTCTTATCATTGAATTTATTATATAAAAACTGGTAAACTCTTTGTAATATTTAGATCTCCGTTCTATGCTTGTCCAAGGTAGGATCCCGAGTGCTCTCTCTTGTTCTATTTTTGCTGTGCATAACAGGGTCCATTATTGTTGCCTATATACCTAATATAAGATCTTTATGTATATTATTTATATATATTGTGAAGAGCAAATAAAGTATTGAGGATATAGAAAGGTTCCCTGAAATCGATTCTTGTAACAATGCAAGCAATAAAGTTTATAAGTAGTTTTTAATAATTGTACTATCACTATGTAACAGTACCTATACAATGTAATAAATTATTAGTTAAATAATAGGTCAGATAACTGCAGTTGAGTGCAAGCAAGTGTGCAATTATTTACTACATCAGTGCATAAAAAAATAATTACAATTCTAACTTTCAAACTATTGTATTGCATGTTTACAACAACATTAAGACAACAGGACATTGATATATAAACCAGGTTGCACTGGTCGTGATTGCAAAGAGAGAATGTTTAGTTTTTGTCATGTAATTTTGTTATTAGAGTTTGAAAAGGAACTTAATACTCTTTTACTAAGTATTTGTTTAGAAAGGAATTAAATAAATGGCTGCATGTGTTTCAGCACACAATAAACTTATTTCCTAAAAAGTTACAAGTCAAAGGATTTATTTGCTAATAAATAATTATATAAAAGGTGTTACAAAATTAGCCTATTGCAATGTAATCTGAAGGATATTGTTGTTAGTTCAATAAAATTCAAAACTCAGTCTTGCTAAGACCTGCCCAATCCCGCCTCCAACCTGATCTGGGAATTTGCCAAAATAACAGACTTGCCCTTGCCATGTGGGACTAACAAAATAGCAACATGTGGGTGTGTCCTAGAGTACACACCTTCTAGGCCACACCCCTAGCTAAAGTGAATACAGGCATTTTAAATTACAGATGTCTCTAATGTAAACATTAAATAATATTGTGTTTTGCTTAAAATATGCCATTTTAAGTCTTAAACAATCTAATCTATTCTGTAACATTTATCAAAACAGACCATTTTATCTTTTTAGATAAAAATAATGGCTATCCAATCTTAAATGTTGACTAAGCGTGTATAAGATAAGTAGTGCCAATTCAAACTTTTAGATTTTGAAATATATTATTATTGCATCACCTGTACCGATACCTATGGCACGCTTACTGATAATGTATTAAGTGATTTAGCTAATTAAACTTTAATGTCATATCACAGGCATGATAGGAAATTCCTTTGCCAGTTGCACTTTGAATTCTAAATGAGTAATGTACCTACAAGCTATAAGGTAAATAAAATATAGATAGGGATTTATCAATAATCACAAATAGTTAGGTTATGACTTAAGTACTTTAACAACTAATATTAATTTTCGTAATATATATATATTTAAGTACTTTACTGACCTATATAGTTAAGTAACAGATAACCCTCGTCGCATAAACATTGGGTAACACGTTTAGAGGTCAAACCTGTTCTCTCACATATCCGCGATCAAGATTGCACACAAATATTGTTAGTGTTAAAGCAAACACATTTAGCTAAACAAACGGAAAACCCGTCTCGTCGACACCTTATTAACATGCCTAGAAATAAAGTTCCGTCGCTCTAGTGCGTAGCAGCGGACAACAATATGTTAAATTCTTTCGTTTTTCCACATACTCGATAAACGCAAGTAATTATACAGCGTTACCAAGGCATGTGCTATTGAAATCAGTTAGGTATATTGATAGTAATTAATTTGTTTACTGCCATCATGTTCTCATCAAATCCAAGAAATGTGATACATGTAAAGCGCTTACCTTCGTCACAGAGTCCCATTGTTTTGTCAATTTTCACGTTTGATATGTATCCTGGTTTGGTTAATAAATTCCACAGTTATTCCCACACTTAATAAAAATATATTCCACTGATCAAATTCTTAAGAAATAATGACAGATGTCAAAATAATTGACAGTTTACGACGAAATTTCTGTATTACGTATTTGGATACCATGTCCTTTTAGCTAATACGTCACACACGTAGATAGTACTACGTAATTACTTGTTATTGAACTGCAATCAGAAAGAATGAATGAACGAAATTGAAAGTCATGAAACTTCAATTAGCGACATCTATCCTACACACCGTAAAGATACTAACGTAACTCTCCAACGTTGTTATAGATGGTGCTACTAGTACCTACGTAGTGGTAGGTATATTACGATTAAATATTTTCTTACAGCATATTTTAAATTAATAAATTTATTTACTTCATGGTTGCGTTGAATAATTAAAAAATGTTACATTTCCCCTACCTTTGCCGCCTCCTTTTGTCAGGGTCCACAAATGATATCTATTGATTCAATATTTAAATTCCTTAAACAATGCATGGTGCAATTTATACAATATTTTTATTCATGCACCTAACGGAAATAAAGATATTTTATTAAAAGATTTTAAGTATCTTCTAAACTCCTTTTGAGCCTTTATCTTAGTTAAAAAAAAAACACCGCCAACATGTTACGTAGCTGCTCTACTTACTGATAATTATTAATTTGTAGTAATATCCCTATTCATATTTACCTCAGTTATTAAGTACCTATCGTGTTATCTAGGAATTGTTATTTAATACAAAAGTAAGATTTATTATACTAAATTAACTGTAGGTATCTTCGTGATAACCTATAAACGTGCTCAGTACACGTGTTGTGTTTATACTTAGATATGTTTAGACTTAAGGTAGTTATTTAATTAATTTACACACGGTGTAATAATTATGTTTAGAAAAAAAATCATTTGAATGTAAGTTCTTTGAGACCTATCTCTTCAATAACTCTGACTTCTTTAGAGCAGAATCAGTACCTGCCTTGCTATTTGGAAAATCCGTGAAAATCGTGATTAGTAATCGTAGGTAATCGTGTTTCGAGGTTTTAGTAATTTTTGCGAAAAAGTCAACACCTAGAAATGTCAATTACTGCAGTACAAAATCTGCTGCGTCTAGATACCAGTTTTGGTTTTCCAAGTAGTCTTGGAAAATGGATAGTTTAGAAAGTTTCTAATTGATAGGGATTTCCTTAAGCTATGTCCTTACGTTTTCCTTTCAATTCGGCTGGTTTTTGCCATTTTCTTATTGAACTTACTTTATTGTGCTACTAAGTACCATACCATAAATTCGTAACAAATTAGTTGAATGATCACTACTTTACCAAGTGTTGTGAACACTGAGTCTACGCTCTGTAGACTATTTACAAGCGACTAACAGGAGTTGTTTCAGTCGCTTTGCTCATAAAACTGTCTAGCCAGTTTCTACGGTATAAACCGTATAAAGTTAGATAAAATATGATATTTGGAATTCCAGTTGAGAAAACTCCAGGCAATTCCCCGTAGTTATTATAGTTACCTAGTTATACCTCACCTTACCATTTAAACTTGTAACATGATTTGGGGTAATAAGAACATCCTTCATTTTTATGCTCATGCATATCACAAGGTGTATACCTTACTTAGTTAAGGTGTGTAATTATTACAAAATCACAGCATAATTTCCTAGGTAACTATGAATTAGTCTAGGTCTTGCAATAACATGACAATTGACATCTAGCAACTACACCACGACCTCGTGCAATTAACAATCATTGTTTTGCTTTATTTTACAGGCACGCAACATACTAAGAGCCGTGATATCGAATATAAACGTATTCTAAGGTCTTTGCAATACGAAATTAATTAAAATTGGCATGCAAAGACCTACAATTGTCCAAATAAATTGACTTGCAGACGTTTTATTTGCGAAATATGTTGCACTAATCTGGGCCGACTTTGAATTGAAAATAGATAGTCTATTTTCATTCTTGTTTTCCATCAATGATTATATAACAGTAGAGATTATTAATATTGGAATACCGACAAACACCGGAGCAAAACAACACGTTTAGAGATACTTTTGGATATCTATGTCAAGTACGGCAGCGTCGTGGACCAGTTTGTTAAATCTGATGTTTCCTCTACCGTTGATTTGAGTCATATATCTTAATTATTTAGGGTGAATAGAATCTACTATTCAATGCGAGTTATAGGCTCGTGGATAATTAAGGCTTTGATAGTTGACGATTTTGACTAAATTACAATTGATGAATACTTACGTTACTTGCCAAGCCTTATAAGGAAGACGAGATCCAATCCCATCAGAGTTTTTCAAGAAGAATAAGATATCAATATTTCTTTGTATTTATTTACAGAATGCAATCCTCAAGCAAAATTGATTGACCATCGATTCAACAAGACTGGAATATGAATGAAGAGTAGGCATATTATGGACCTTTTTACCTAAATACCTACCAATATCTTCCAATTTTTGTTCCAAGATATTCTGCTTTCAATTTCTTTAAGATAAAAACCCACTATCTCCAGTATTTTTACATTCAGTTTGTCATACTTATCTTTGTTTACAATACTCGTCTGACATTCATTTACGATTTACGGCGAACCTGTTTGTGTTTAATAAATCTCTGCGTGGCATTGAAGCTCTCATACAGTTTGCTTGTTACTTGTAGGTATTGTAAATAAATATTTAAAGTTTGAAGGGTTTTTGTAGAAACTTCAGCGTAAATCTTAATGTCTTTATTAGTTACCAGTTGTTGCCCGCGACTTCGCCCGCGCGAATGTCGGTTGTAGCTGCAAAAATTACCCCATTCGGTTAAAGAGCAGCCAATCTACAGCATCAACGAACTCATTTCATTACAATTACTCCAGCCTTTTGGGCGTGAAAGGGTAAAAAACATCTATCCTTTCATGTATCCATTTATATTTAAAAAGTTTAATATTAGGTTTGGATTTCACACTTAATATGCTTTGGTCAATATGTTCAAGAGTGCACAAAGTCTTAAGTGGCGTAGGACAAATTGTGCTGATCTCTAATACCTAATCTCTATGATATCTGGGTCACTAAGCATAGTTTGCTAATTTAATTACATTTCATTTTATTCAGTTATTTTTTTCCTTAGGTCATAGGAATAAGAGGTTAGCTTTTGGGTCTCTGTCTAGCTGGTTATTTACGGCTGGTCGTCAGTCAATATTGAATCAATTCTTAAGCATTCTAATACATAAAAGTATATTTCTTAGGGACCTCCAATATTTGTATTTATAGTTGTCCATAAATAATTGTCACTTTATTTAATCGTAATAAAACCAGTTGGTTAACTTAACGGCCTTCTTTTGACCACTTCTCAATACGGAGATGACAAGTTTAGTTTAGATACAGCATCACTACATAGTACAAAACAAAGTCGCTTTCTGCTGTCAATATGTTCCTATGTATGTATACTTAGATCTTTAAAGCGTAATGGATTTTGATGCGGTATTATAATAGATAGTATGTTTCAAGAGGAAGGTTTATGTTTAATACGTAAATTAGTATTGTAGTTGCTAGTTTCAAATAGGTTTTATGTAATAATCTATCTATATATATAAAAATGAAACCCGTTTTCCTTGGTCACGGCATCACGCGTGAATGGCTGGACCGATTTCACTAATTCTTTTTTTGTTGTATTTGTTATTATTAGGAGAAGGTTCTTATGGAAAAAAATATTAAGAAAAGACCTTGGTTTTTTTGTCCCTTTACCACGCGGGCGAAGCCGCGGGCAGAAGCTAGTAACTTATAAATAGCGTCTTTCATCGTTTTCGAATATGTTTAAGAGAATGGGGTAAGGAGAATAGCGCCCTTATCCCACTGAAAGCCCTGATGATTTTAGCGACTGAAAACTTCTCGTTCTAGTCGAATTAAGAAGCAATTATATGATAACATTGAGCGGGAAACTGTACCGGTGTATCATTTTTGCCTTAATATTATGTGACCTCGCATTGCCAAAGTAAATAATAAATTTTCAAGATGTTTTTAAGCCTAAAACTTGACTTGTTACGTGCGTCACACGAGATTCGTTTACTTAACGAGTTACATAATTATTATTTTAAGAGATTATTGTACTTATGTATTTCACAGCTTCTGCAAAATATTAGTTTATTTGTACTAGGGAAGTTGAATGACCTTTCTGGGCTGATGTTTATTATGCGACTAATATTAACTACTAAAATAAATTAAAGCCTCAAAATCAAAATAAACCTCACTTGATATTCTTAGTTTGTTTGTTACCTAATAGCCGAGTGAATCTTGGAGTTGCTGTATGTAAAGAACTTAATTATTATGAGGCATTAGCAACTTGTTTTGTTATTAATTATTTGACATTGACCTTGTAAACGCTGGGTATTGTGTGAAGATTAATTGAATAATAGATGTTTGTATTCAAAACCCACCTTTAGCTTTAGTATGTATTCAGATAGGTACACATTTTGTCATGGCGCCAGATAGAACAAAAAGAGTTATACCAATAATTAGCAAACTAATGAAGCTCCATTAATAGAAGAAACCATTATTGCTAAAATACAGTAAAGTGTATAAAAAAGGCTAATTATATTTTACTTCGACGTATAGAAAAGGTAATATAAAAAATGTTATTACCCATACTTAAAGCCATGGTTGGTAATAACAACCCATAAGTAAGCAACTATAATCAAATTGCGTACATTATTATTTCTTAATTAGATATAGATAAGTAATTCGCTTTATTCTTACTGCTTATCTATATATTTTCTAGGAAAATGCGAAAAAGAGACGCCGCTTTATACTGTGTAGTCTGCCGTCTCGTTTCTAGGATATCACTTCAAGAAGTAGTGGAATTCCCCCTAAACTAATCAATTGTTTGATTAAATGGCTTTCATAACCCAATACATTCAGCCAACACACTGTCACAGATCTAAAATCAGCTTCGATATCTACTTATACGCTAGTTAGTGCATCGGTAGGTAATTATGCAACAATCTAATAATAATGAATCATGATTTACACCCCTACGTCACCGTCACGCCGCTGTTGGCAGGTGTGCGGAGCCGCGCTGGCAACACGCACAGGTCGCTCAATGATACAGTTTGTTTGACAGAACCATGTCAGTGTAATGACGCGATCCATTCATACTTTTGTTATGTTGGGTGTTACTAAACTTGTAAGATGTAAGAGATTAGCTATGATAGCTAGGTAAGACCGTAGGACTGACAAGTCGAAGGTCTCAAGTTTGATTGCTTACCGATATTCCGTGCTTCATAGCTTCCGTGTTTCGGAAGACTCGTAAAACCGTAGGTCTTGTGCCTGTTCCTCTCCTGTCATGTCGGATTGCCGTCCTATCGGGCAATGAGAGTAAAGGAATAGAGAGTGCACCTGTGTTTGCGCACGCGCTTGTGCACTATAATTTGTTCCATGTAGCTGGCTGATGTCACAGTAACACTAGCCGCTGTGGCCGAAATCGGTCCGGATAATATCAACTTATAATAAGCTTGTTACGAGACCCCAGTATCCGTATAATAATGCAAAAAAGTACTCTTTTTATTATTGTAGAACATAATATTCTTGAG
This sequence comes from Chrysodeixis includens, assembly GCA_941860345.1. Taxonomy (NCBI): domain Eukaryota; kingdom Metazoa; phylum Arthropoda; class Insecta; order Lepidoptera; family Noctuidae; genus Chrysodeixis; species Chrysodeixis includens. Next base: position 7,991,334 of record OW796104.1, on the reverse strand, counting down.
TGATACTAGCACCTTGAAATGTTTCTCTATTTGTTACATGGTCTATCTACAATCATAATTTAGGGTGTCATAAAATTCGTCGTCATTATCGATAGTACGAGTAAATTATAACCTGTCTAGTTTTTATCACAACTAGCGATGAACAAATATTTATAATACTTCAAGCTGTATAGCACCTGTGTAGTGTGTAATATATGTATACCCTCAATATTTTTCTTGTTTTCTCTGCACCACCCTACGGTTGACTGTCTTAAGTCCGCCATCGCAGTTTCTTTTCGAGTAGGTTCTTGACTACGATGTGCTTATGTTTATGATAGATCGAAAAGGTCCATAGCTAAAAATTAGAAGATCGACGAAAACGCTTAAAGAAAGTCGAAATATGGAATTTAATTTTAAATTCATATAGCAAAAAATGACAGGGGGTTGTACCGCCACCACATGAGGGAATAATAGATTTGTATGTCTGCAATCAGACGCGATGGTTCGGACTAACCACTACCTAAGTGTTTCGTAGAGACCTTAGAAATAAAAGATGCATGCGATAAAACAGAAAAACAAAAACATTTATTACAAGATACAACAATGACAAATGCTTTCATAGATTATATTATTTAATAGTTGCCGGCGATATAAAAATAACAGATGATAATAATTATCCTTTGCATTAATTACTTCACTGAGAATAGAGACACAATGAGCTATCACTCATCTACCTTATAAAGTAGTTAGATGAAATGTCATTGCGATTGTAAACAAAAGGCTAACGAAGCCAGTCAGTATGAGTTATAAGCAAAGTTAGCCAGGTGACGACGAAATAATTGCAAGAATAAAACATTAAACAACCAAACAACTTTGTTTCAGAAAGGAACGGTACTGCAAGAGTTTAACACGTTGACTGCCGAACAATAAAATGTGTATTGTTTATCGGTTACCGGTGACCCCACGGCGGCGTTCAAAACTTTAATATAATCCAATAATCTTTTCTTAACTAGCTCTTGTGATACTGAATAACAATCGTCAGGTCTATCAATCTGAAGAGTTTGTCTCGTTAACCCATGGGCCAAGCCTCTCCGTATACCGTACTCGTATTTAGAAACTAAACTTTAATGTAATTAGTATCTCTATCTAATTGTATAAATAACAATGATAAGGAAATCATCATATAGTTTGTGTTATCAGAAATGGTGTTCTACATACCAACTGGTTTAGATAAGACCTTGTGGCCTGACAACACCTCTTGAAAGATTGTTTCAGTTCATTAAACAATTATGTAAGACAGTTTTCTTCAAGGACACGAGTACTTAATTTAAGATGTTTTATATGATAGATTTTTACTTTTATTTCCAATCAACACCTCTATTAAAAGTAAAATTAAAATTCCATCCGTATTTATCTTAAAAAAGACAAACATTTTTTTTCCTCAATTATAGTTTCTTAATTAATAATACATTTAATCATATCTACAAAGCAAGGGCAGGCTATAAACAGGAAATTTCCAAACGACCAGAGATCCTAAAAAGGTACAGAACGGAGTGAACAACCTTATAAATATCATAAAATATTCCGCTCTCGACAGACTGATATGTCCTTAAATATGGCGCTTACAAAATATTGATCAACTTCACAGACACATTTTAATTACGATGTAAGATTTGGTCTAGACATGCTAAAGCTTGAAAACTGTTTTATAGCTGCCTAAGTAACATGGATACGTAGGTTGAGAATTTGAGCAACTATATTTTTGGGTCCAAGTAAGAGACGAACTCCTTTTTCACCGGATTCTAATCCTATTTCTTTAGCTAAAACTATGTGATTGCTTTACAAATATTTTAATAGGTGTCAAGCTGAAAGATTTAGCCTACTAAGAAGATAAAATCAATTCTTAAATATCCAGCGATAATTTGTTCTGACCTTCATGAATAAAAATAAGTAATCTTACCCAAACATAATGATTGTAGTTTTTGCCTGCTGTATCAAGGTTGTACTGCCTACCACATAATGTTATTAGTGGTTACATTATTTCGATGTAAGAAGTTCATTATTAATATTTCTTTGCCAATAACATGTAATCCTCTGCACATGTTTGTTGGTGTATAGGTTTGTCCGGGATCTTGCTCAATCGTAAAAGTAAATTTCGAAGTTTAGCTACATACTTTGTTACAATTTCTTCGTAGATTTTTAACGTCGTTACAGTAAGAAATGTATGATATGCTATTGTAGAAAAATTCAATTTTATAATCATTTCTCTCGTAGTAGTGTGTACAAATTAACATGAACAACTGCATGCTACTAAGTAAAATACAAATAAAACAAAATAAAGGTAAAATAAACACCAAGGTTTATTCATCTCAGCTTATATTCAGATAACTTCTTACAGCTAAAATGAAGTCAAATTAAAATACAATGTACCGAAATTCTGCACAAAAGATGTCAGTGGGAAATGTCGTTAAGAAAATAGAGCCGACCGACGTTATCGCTCTGTGTTAATCGGCCATCGTGTCAAGGTTATCAAAGTAATCTGTCAAGATTTAGAATACTCTCCTAAAATTGCTTTAACAGGGGTCTACCACAACCTGTTAAAGTACGTAATTGCAGTTGTGGAAGAGAGACACTACCGTAAAACGGGGCGAATAGACAGTTTTTCAGGGTGAATGGAATCAGAGTTTTTCTTAAATTTGCAAGTTTTAAGAGACAAAATTATTATCTCAAGATTCTTAACTGTGCGATAAAATACAAGTAGACGAGAGCTCATGTAAACAAACTTATGCGACACCATGAAAGCCACTTAAGTATTAGATATTATTTTTATATTCACCCCTTAACTCTCTAATCACCCCGTTTTTTCATACTCTACTCCGTGTAGTGAGCTGTCACGCTTCTAAATGGTGTTGGTAGTCATTCTTGAATCAGAAACGTTGCAAGCTGGTCCGAATTCACTAATCAGGGGTCTCGTAGGCGTGATTGTATCATATCCTTTCCTTTGATTATGTAGATTGGTCGGCAGCATTTCGGTACCAGGTAACTGGCAAGTGTTAACAAGGTAGTATAGTAACAATTTTCAAGTTAAGTTTTTAAGGTATAAAGGTTGAAATGTAATGTAGTGAGACTAACTAGGTTTAGTTCTCGCCTGCTCCTTCGACGAATTCCTTAAAACGAGGGAGTGGTTCCAAAATAAATATCCTCAATATTTCAACATCCTAGATTTTCTTCTTTGATACTAAAACTTTTTAAACTAGAATGCAATCGCAATGTAATAAGTATGTCTATAAAGTAGTATAAGTAATTAAGTATTCATATTTGGCACGTGAGCGGTATGTCACGAGAACTGCACTATACTATACGACAAATGCGTCGATTTGCTAGACTGTCAGATGTCAGTCGGGAGCATCCCTATGACAGATTTATAACCACTCACCAACATTTGCGCCAATGTTTGCTAAAGAGGTGAAAAAACTTTTGTCTAACAAGTTTGATTGTTTAGCGTAGGATTCATTTGTTTAACTAAACACACGATAACCGATTGACGCAAATGATGATTTCGTATTTATTCGATAATTAAATAGAAATTTAACCACCGGTTTCTGGAAGGCTGATCAATTGAATCTGTTATCACGACAGTGATTGGTTGACCATAAAACTTACACTAACTTTATCACAGCTTAACATGATATTTGACTGATGATTAGCAATTTTTTGTGTTGATCAGTGTTCGAGAAACCAGGGGTCAATCTTTTTTCGTCTCAATATTTCCTTAAAAGTACCGAGACACAAATTCCAATTAATAACTGGATACCTTTGTTTGACTGAAATACCCCAATGAACGTAGCCGTCACAAGTTTAGAGCATGTCATGTGCTAGACAGCAAATTATAGAGTTTACGTTCTAGACTCCCTTGAGCCCAACTTCGTAGACCACACTATCTAGGGATACCTTCATTAGCTTCGAACGGACACCTAATTTACAGACAAAAGGACTATATAAACAAATGGAAGTAAATCCTGAACATTAAATGACTATTGTTAAATAAAAACCAGGATGTTTCCAATAATAGAAATATCTGATATGATAGATATTTAGCAATTAAGGTCTTTCATGCTCCATTAGGATCCGAAGGTAATTGAGACCAGTCAGGTATCAACGCAAAAAAGAATCAGCTCAGGAAAAAAACTTGTTTGGTTAAAATGCACCTCATACATATTTTTTTAATGCTCTCTATATTTATCTAAATATCGTCAACATCATTGTGAGTATGCGATAGACTGAACAAGTAGCAAGTAATTAAAAGCAGCAACAATATTCTCTTATATAACTGGTGTTATCAAAGAACCAAATATTCAGAATAGCTTTCTTCTTATCAATAGATGTTGCTCAAAGAGGGCGTTGAGCCAATAATGTATGCGGTCGATAACGCTGGCCTTTTGTCCTCTGCGAGTGCCGTTACTGACAATACGACACCTTTTATACACATCAAACAACTATCTAGAATTCTAGATCAAGACAATTTAGGGGTGACTTCCAATAGGACTGACGTTATTTCTAATGTTAGACGGGTTTGAATACCTTTTGGGTGAAGAATAATGTCTATATCAAAAAAGTCCATATTACTATTCCGATCATACTACTTTTGTGCTTCGAAGTAATTTACTCCAAGAACGAAATTCCGAAAAAAATAATATGTTTACTCATACCGACACACATTCCAGTCAGGACAGCTGATGACAGTTTTCTATAGAATTTGTTGTTTTTCTTGAGGAAACTTGTTTTTCATTAATGATCACATTGCCAGCATTTATGACAAGGATATAAAACATGTTGTTTTGTTAGTGTATTATAAATTAACAATAACAAAAAGTCGTCAGTTTAATAGCTACTGGAATACCAAAATTGTTCATTAAGTGATACAAAAATAATACCGCAACAATGATTAGATTTTAAATTCGAAAAAGATAATGATTACCTTCAAAAAACAGTGATTACAATGCCTACATCATTGTTATTTATAATTATTTACATTATAAAATAAGCTGATGAAACATTTTTTTACAAAAAGTCTGCAAGTTATCAAAACAACAGTTTTTTGCTGGAACACTTCTAACGTATTTTTGATGTACCATTAAATGAAGACTTTTTGTCGAAGACCTGAATATCCGACTTCAGAGGTATCAAGGATACCAAGACAAAGAAAAAGGATTTTCTAAGCAGGTAAGTAAACCCTTTACAACGTATGGAAGAAGTATTACAATGACAACTAGTCCAAGCCAAACCTTGTAGGGTTATAGTTTGGCCATTACCGCTGTACCGCGCCTTAGGTATGTGCGGTGAGGTGGGGGCCGGGAAAAAAAGTGCACGAGTTCACATGAGATCGATATTGTCGGATAGATCTTACGATATCAGTTTACTGTTCTACAGGCACGGCAATATTTAATTATTTAATTAAGGTTAATTAGTTAATTTGAAATCAAATAAATAAGAATACCTAAATATTTCACTTCGTTTAACTATATATTATGTAATTTACTTATTTAATTAAATATTAATGAAATATAGTCAGATTTAACTAAGTTTATTTCAAATTAATACTTGGTTTACAAAAAAATTGAATTTATCGAATGCCGTAAACAAATTATTCAATATGTCTTAACATCACGAGATATCGCATGAACCATCTTTAAATGTTAATCTCATGCGTTTCTGACATAGACAGTTCGATCTGAATTTGAATTTGAATTCGAATTTGACACTAGCGAAAGGACAAATCGCATCGGCCGATGCTTCCCCCGTCTCGCCCCGCGCTTTCCTAAGGCGCGGTACAGCGGTAATGGTCAAACTATAGGTCACGGAATGCCAATAAAATACATTTTATGCTTATAAAGTCATCATTGAGCAGGACTCGCATTCACACGCTTGCTGGACGTCTGCCATCCATGTAATTTTCTTAATGCATTCCGGAAGTGCATCGGCGTTAAATATAAGTTGTTACATAAATAGTTGGTTGGAGACAGGCGGCGCACGCACCGATGCAGTGTCAGTATCCCTCCTCCGCCAGTTGGCCACGTTGGCATAGGTTAGGAAGCTACTGGCAGCGGAGCGGCGTGCCTTCGCCGTTTTGAACTGGCTTGGCTCTTTCCGCTGACACCGATTTTAAGCATCTACGACTCTACGTACATAATCGACTCCGTTAAAGTAAATATAGAATAGCTTCAAATCCCAACAATTTCAGGAGGTGTGTTGAATATACAGGCAGATGTAAAAATAATGTTTGTAGGTTACTAAATGTCGTTCAACTGTAACGAAATGACCTTGAATCGATCGTTAACAGTTCTATTTCCATATAGCTTGGTAATAGCTTGTAATATGAAAAGATGAGTAAACATAAACAAGATGAATAGTTGTGTCTTACTTGAGGTGTGCAAGCATAATTATGCGGCCACAGACCGTCATGATTCGTTAACAGCCATCCAAAAATAAGTCATCGGCCTGACCTTGATGAGAACTCAACACAAAATATTACGTGTAGTTTGTTACACGATGATTTTATAACTAAGAAGCGGTGGGCTGAAACAACTGGAAGGTGTTTACCGACGCAGAAAGAGAGACTATTCGGATTCGGAATATTGTTATTTTGTGTCTACACCCCACTTGGCAATGATAGAGACAGCATGGCAGATAAGGCCAAGTTTTAACGGAGTGTCATTTGTGAATACGGCGGTTATTTGTATTTGTTTTGCTCCACGCTACTTTCATTCATAGTTTTTACTTACGACACATTCTAATCTACACATTCTACTGTCTACTACACCGTAGTATTTTTTGTTTGGCAACTAAAATAACTCATGCACATGCATGCCAAACTTCTGAAAGTCATATTGTGGTTACTACAGGACAAATTACGGACATGTGAAGCTTAAAGACGTCGTATTTTAGAATATATTATTTTATGTTAAACTAGAGGACTTGCGAAAAGAAATATGGTGTTATAAAAATAATAGCCAATAAAAGTAATCACACATTCTAACTAATGAGGACACGTTGTATGACAAAGCGGTTATAGGTAATGAATTTAATTTATGCATAGGTTTTGCTAAGATCTTTATCTAAGCGTAAACGCTTGAAACTGTATATAACTACATTACTTCGGAAGTTATTATGATTATCGTATCAATATTATCGTAACTTTTTTCACCGTCCTCATCAATAAAAAAAATAATCTCGTCGACCCTTCCGCTATACTTAAGAACTGGTATGTAATAATTAATTAATCGTCAGTTTTTCTTCTTAAATTACAAAGACTGACCTTTCCTAATAAAGTTTCAAGGTGTCAGTTTAGGATTGAATAATGTTTTTTAACCTCGCGTGATTTTTTGTTGTCGTAAAGTGTTATTAACTACACACATAGGAACACGAGTGCTTTGACGCACTACTCGAAGGCAGACCGCTTTGCTTGTTGCAATTTTAATGTTATCTACCTAAGTAATCACCACAAAAAAGTTACTTTAGAATTACAGAATAAAAGATCGTTCTCGAGAGATATAACAACATATTTTTGTTTACTTTTATAACATTCGGGTTTTGCCTGTTTTGAAACTGAAGCCAGAAACTGAAAAGGTACACAGTCTTTATAAAAACGATTTAATGAGGTTCTTTCTACAGAGTTCCTCCAGAAACAATCAAGAGACAAGTGATTCTTTTACGCTCAAATATACAAAAGCAGTAAGACTGCTGATACAGACGGTACGAGTAAAATGTCGACTATTATAATAATATGTGTCACTTATTCGAACGAATTCACCCGATATTTATCTCATTGTCTAGACAAACCTTAAGCCAAGCGACTAATCTAAAACAAAATAATAATAAGTCATTAACATAATATATGTTTGATTGATTTCAGTCTTCATGATTCATCCACGCCTATAGTAAATTTACTTTTTCTAATTTCTACTCGTCATCTTAATATTATGTATGAGCCAGTATTGATAACTGACCGCTGTGTTTAGTTAGGTACTAAACAATATTTTTTCAGTATCAGTGCATACAAAAAAGAAACTCTTGAGACAAGCGGTAACAGCTTTATGTGACTTTTAAAGAATCACAAACAACCATTGTACAAGTTGCCTATAGAGCTAAATAAATTGCTTTTTTTTAACGACTCTTGGCAACGTATCCTTTAAGATACACCCATAAAAAGTAGTAAGGGCAGACACCTTTTAGTATCAATGTTATTAACCGTAAACCGATATACATAACATTAATAAATACACGATTTACATTCACTGCTTAGCATTTTCACTTTGTGTTGAGGTCACGATCCCGATTGTTTCTCTAAATAACTAAATTATTCACCCCATTGTTTATTTAGATTCCAGTTTATTCTGTAAGGAGGTGGGTATCGATGTATGGGAATCGAAAGTATGTACTAAGTATACATTTTCAACAAGTACGGGTAGGTTATGGTGGAAGATCATTGGTATATTAAAAATATTACGAAATTTTATAGGCGTTGGCTAAAGAAAATCCGTAATCGTTAGATAAAGAAATTGAAAACGCAAATTACTTATCGGATATTTATTGTCAACTAAATTCACTACATCCTAGTTGGGAAATAAATAAAACGATTTGCGTTTTGAAAATGGTCAAACTCGACATCAAGTGACATTACTACTAGCTTTAAGGCTAACGATATTACTAAAATATATGGATATGTAAAGCCTTAGTCATAAGTCACGTGACATGTCGAAAAGACCTGTCATCATCATCTTCCTGCCCTTATCCCATTTTACTTGGGGTCGGCGCAACATGTTTTTTTATAAACATGTTGCTAATGGATTTGGCTATGGTTTTATAGTCGGCCGCCTGCCTGACACTAACCCTCTTTGGGAATGCGATTGTTGGTGGTTTACCCGCCACCATTCGGGTGACCCAAGGTGCTTGGTACAGTGCACTAGGTCTTAAGGTCCATTAGTCGCCTTTTACGACACCCAGTGGAGGATATGGGGTGGCGCTATTCTTTATATCCGGACACCACACGGAGTCGAAAAGACCTGTCATTTCCACATAATTATTTGACAATTAGGTCAGTGTTTACAGTTGTCAAAATTTCCTGTCTAGGGGTGCTGTTGGTGATAGCTTTACATTGAATTTCAGTTATTTACATATAGATTTGATTTGTACTGAATTTACGATAACAAAAATATTCGTCCGTAGACATCCGTAATTGTGTCCACAATATACCTAATATATGTATGATGGTGGCGATTTCCATCTATGTCTACTTACATAAGTTCACGTTCATATAATTACACGCCATTACACTAATACCCCTATTTTTATCTCATTGTGAGATAAAATAAATTTAATAGTCATCAAATCTATTGTCATCTCCTTTATCTATCGTGATCGTATCGTATTTATGGTAAAAACATGTAATAATAGTTAAGACCGCAGGTGTTTAGAATCATCACATAATATATTGAATTCTTGACGATAAACTTGGTGTCGCAATAGTTTGTAAAAGACTGTCAAAAGGACGGAGAAGAATCTTCTCGTCAGAAAAAATCTCTCGTTCTGTAGAGCGATAAAGAAGAATCATGAAGAACAAGAATCTGATGTCTCTCTGATTAAAAAGAAGCTCGTAATCTACTAGGATTTGATAAGCAATTTCTATCGGTATCTGGTAGGTAATGTTAGTCATTACTAAAAAAAAAAAATTGTTTGCTGCTTGTTGTTTGTTGTAATAAGTTTGTTTGTTTTGTCTATTTAGGAGCATTGATCTTCAGGTTCAAGTATATATTTTTTTTTCTTTACAGAGGAAGGCTAAAGGCTTTTGATATTACGCGAAGTACGATCAATTCGAGCGAAAATAAAGGGGTAAAACTTTGTTCATCATAATTTCCTGATATTAAATCAACAAATATTGATCACCGTGTGAGATGGAAGCCGTGCAGTTCCACTAGATGGCAGCACATCCGATGCCCTTTAATTAAACAGGTATTACGCAGATACATATAACACATTTGTCTGAAGTCGATTACGACATCCGTCTGCTGCGATAACACTGATAGTAGGGCGCAACGACCCGGATTTGTTATAAGAAACATGTAAACTATAGCTGTAAACAAGGAATATAGGAATTTGAGGGAAGTGCCTTATTCCGCCGTAGTATTAGACCTTGCAGAGGCAGTGTCCACAAAATTAGATCTCTAATTTCTGTGCATTTTGAGATTAGCTACAAATATGCAAAGTTTTTTCTTCGTTAGCCCCTAAATGTGACAGGCGCGCGTACTTTCAGTGCCTCTTCCTTCTAATCTTCTGTGTCTTGGTTGTAACTATGCTAGTGTATCTGCTATTGATTCACTATGTTTTTCCTAGTTAATTAATCAGTCTAGACGGTGACACAATTATGGCGCTCAAGGCCCGGCGTGTGATAATCGCGATACTAGTACCTTCCCCACGCGAGATGCGCCATCTTATCACAGTTCCGGCTAATATCAACTTTCATTAGTTGTATAATTAGAAAATTCAAGCGAAGATTAAAACAATAATATGGTTAATTAAGACAGAAATACTAGTTATAATGAGAATTCGATAAATAAACATGATAATTGTGTCCAGTCCTTGGCTGTCAACTACAATTGTTTATTTGTAATAATAGACAAAATATGAAGAAGTTGCGTCGAAATTAAAAATATTTCGGCAGAAAAAAAGCAATAATCCCTTTACGCCTTTTAAAATAAATTGTTTAAAAAAATAAAAAAGTTGATCAACTCTTTTGTTGTTCCCACCCGCACTTCACCGTTTATTATTCACCGTTACTATGAAACTTAAATACAAAAATAATCTAAAACAATTACATATACGTACAGAGATTATAGACAAAGAATGTTTAGGTACTAAATGAAGTACAATCTCCAACTGACACTCCACTCCTTGATGAGATACCACTGTGAAAACACTTCGCCGATAAACTTATATTACTGAGTACATACTTAGTGCTTATCTTAATCTAATCTTATAACACATTTATTTACTCGAAGCGGTTACTGTGCCCCCTAAAGCTCAACACATGGGTTGAGTAACTTGGTTATGTTAAATTTAGTCAATCTAGGCTCACATCGCGTTTCCGTGGTTCCTTACAAGGGAAGGGTGAAATTCTCCGGTGGTTTTACTCGGTACGAATCCAGCACACATCTTCGTCTTTGTCAAGGTGTAGAAAGTTTATGAGGGTATCCCCCGATACAACAGTATCGAAAAGCCTACAGTTACAGTTAGTTTATTTACATCCTAGGAAGTAAGTAGATAAATGCATAAACTTGTTCAGATCAGACTCTTTAGCACGAACACTGTCGCTAAAGTATTTGAAAAATAGAAGTTAAAACAAGTATTTTGACAAGTGTTGGTTGGGCGCCATTATTTGTACAAAACAAATGATTACAGTAAAATAAGTGTAAAAATATCAGATAATCTGCCACCTGTTGTGTTATTCACGAACAGTATCAATTTAAGCCTCAAAAAGCTTACTAAACATGACACATCGATTTTCGAATTTAGAATCGCAAAACAGACACATAATCTCTAGTTTTTTTTTATTTTAAGTGTTGTGACATATTTTAGGTCTTTCTATCAACCAATCAAAGCCAATAGATTAAAAAAAAAAAACAAACTGCGGTTGGTTTGTTCAATGACTTGTGCGAAAGCTTATATTATTACCTATACTTTTTTCTCCTTAGTAATCCGCAGTTACCATCCAAAGTGCGTCGTTGTGCGTACGATGTTTGTAAGTTCATCTGGCGTGTCCCCCCGTTACGGCACCATTACGGGAACATTAGGCAGGTCAGGGGCAATTGAACGGTGCCCGACACTGTGAACCGAGGGCCCTAATCTTCCACACTTCCTTGTTTCGTACACACTTGATTTATATTATTTGTATTCGTTTTACGCAATCAATTGTTACTTGTAGGCATGATAGGCGCTTAGAATTTTATGAAGATTACGGGGGAAGGCCCAGATATGTGATGTTTGCTAATAATGGTAAATCACTTAACTTGATTATGAACTATTTTATCAAATAAACATTCAGCATCGAAACGACAAATATTATAGCAAATTGTATGCGTTTTTAGCATTATTAAGTCTGACCCAAAGGGAATATTCGTAGTTTAACGTGAGCGAAGCTCGCCAAATCCTCCTCCATAAACCATGTTTAAATAAGTAGGTACTATTAAACAGTAGCTTAATCCAATACCATGTGTGATAAATATCTAGACACTATTATAAACGCGTAAAACCTGTCAATTTAAACAGCATTTTGTCACAATATCTTTATAGATAAGTTATTATAGACGCCGCAAGGTGATATTCGCAAATATTATAATCTATGACCATAAAGCTAGATAAATCATTTTTATCGGAGATATGTAATAACTAGGTAATGCTTCGATAGCAACATCAAATTCAGATAAAATTTTCAACAAAATATAACGAGTCAATTAAGTGTTAATCTTTGGTAAGATAAAAATATCTACTATATTGGTAACTAGGTAAGAAAACATAATATAACGTAATTATGGTGATAAAGTATGCGTTAAACATTTTTAAAACCTAAAATTTTCGATCAAAAAACGAAGTACCGAACGAATAAAAATATGTAAGGGAAAGTCGGGTAGCCCCGGACGGCGGGTAGCCCCGGACATTTTAATATCTAAGAAACTAAACGCATTCCAGAGATATATTATTATCGTTAATTTGTGTAATTAAGAACAAAAACGAATGCCGTTCAGTTGCGGCGTGAGTGAGGAGTAAGTTAGCCGTGAGCGAATGTTTTGTTCCGGCCATAAAATTTTCGCCGCTCTTGTCAAACTTCGACGCCGTTGTCCTTGCATATTATCCTGTTTGCTATTTAACTCAATCAGCGAGACACGAGTTATTTGACTTGTAAACTAGGTAATTTTGGGATTTAAGCCACCACAAAAAATAACTGAAGTAAATAATTTGATTTTAAGCTTGTCGATAGACTCATATACAATTTTAACTTATCGTTTTTCACTTAGCTTCATCGTAAAGTACACAAATAATAACATATTGTGTTATACAGGGAAAATAAATATAGAAGAAAATGTATAGGTGTGTTTATATTAGCTTTAACTAGTGCCTATTAACCTTGGCGTGGGTGCATATCGTTCCATAGGACGTAGCGCACTTCGCAAGATGTCTTGGCCAAGTTAATAGGACGCAAACGCAGTATAAACTGCATAAAATTCTATCATTTCTGACTACAAATGTATAGAAAAAACGTAATGATGGCTGACTATTATGTAAGTGTCTAGCAAGTTGGTAGTTTAAATCTTAATTGATAAATTTTAAACTAAAGTTACTTGAGTTTTTTCTTTGTCGCTCAAATGTAATTTCGCACACTTGCAATATTTTCTGCTGTTTCTTTTACTATTTTGTGTGTAGTAGGTATATAAAGTACTAAATAAATATGTATCATCATCTTCCTGTCCATATCCCATTTTACTTGGGGTTGGCGCAACACGTTTTGAATAAATATATTATTTTCTTAAAATTTCGATGAGATACAAAATACGTTGTCAACGCATATTATCGGCCGAAAATAGGTAATTTAGGAATGACGTATGTAAGTCGGTCATACTGATACTCTTAATGATTTTTATATTGTTACTGAGATAATATTGTGCAACTCATCTCTTAACGTAACAATACTTCATCGACATTAAAAATTTGTTTCTCATGCGACAAAGTGTTTTTCATAATATAAATTAAAGAAGCAGTAATTTTACATGACAAATTATGGGCTATTGGGGTACAAGAGTAGCCTACCCAAGGACTAAATTTAAATTACTGTTAATTCAAAAGGGAGCTTCAGTATATTATTATTCGTCTACTAATCTACATTACTTTTATATAAATCCGCCAAACACAAATTCTAAGGTCAATAAACTCGTTATTTTCAAGACGGTCTATAAACATGCATATTTATGAGTAAAGTTAGAGAATGTTGTAAAAATAACCAAAGCGTTCCGATTGTTTTCCAACAATAAAATAATTTTAATTTTAATCAAACAATTTTCATTTAATGGAGTGTGTAAGCGTTCATTCAAGGTATGGAAAATTATGTAAGTATATCTCGTTATTGTGCAGTGATGTAGTGCATGAATATTATAATTGTGCAAGTAATTATTCAGCTTGGTGTCACAAGTTCAAGGAGCCACACTCGTCTCGTTTCACGCCCTTGCATACATCCATTTAAAAGGATAATAATTACTAATGAACTTTTTTTTGCACTTCTCAGTGTAATGCTGAATAAATGATATTTTTAAGGGAATACTAAAATCTCGTAGTCTGTTGTAGTTGTTACCCACAACTGCAGAAATCTTATCGCGGCGGCAGAACGATCTAAACGCATTAAATTTGTTTACAACAATACTCTTTTGTATTTTTTTAGTTTTTGTTTACGTAGTAGCGTGACTTCCAGACGTCATTTTGTGTTAAAGCATTAATCATGCAGTTGTACTTAAATTTGAATAAAGTAGATAATTTAAAACCTTAACTTTGGTTATTTTGCGAAATATTTCATAATAACTTAATACTTTAAGTATAGTAAACGAAATTATCAAATTATTAGTCTTGTGACATTGCATTAAATAATCAACACAACTTTTTATCATTTCTAAAACAGACTGCTTACTTTTACTGATTATAAAGTGATGGATTATGATTGTGGTGGCACATATCTAGGTAGGATTTAGTTCACTACGTACCTAGGTAGTATACAAAAGAGTATTTCTCATATCTCTCTTAATAATAATTTTGTTCCTAACAGGTATTTATTTGGCACTTTTCACCGCCTAGTAATTTGTAAAATAACAAAGACCTTGAATTTGCATGCAGATTAAAAGCTAATTTTATGATTCTTAACTAGTTCTGCATTTTAATTTTACTACTTATGATTATGTTACTAACCTAAGTTCTCCCAATAATATCGATTAGTTCTCCACATGGATTGAATAGATTGTTCGGTAGTAGAATTTATAGACTATTGCTTCGAGGACATTGGATGCAAGATAGATACATTGTAAGGGCATCAATTCGCAGCAAGCATGTGTTATAGCTATGTAACTACTGCAGCTAGGTAGTTCGTGTGTATCTATGCAGACTCACCGAGTATTTGCAGAAAGCTGTCCTCCAGCCTCATCGTGGAGGAGAGAAGGTAGTCGGTCCCCTCCAGCTCGCTCGGTGCCAACACGTCGCTCCTCATTGTCACCTTATAACCACTACACAGAGTCCAAATTACAACAACCCAAGTTCCTAGAAAGGAGCCATAATTTGTTGATATCCTATGAATTATTTCCTTGACGAAACACTACACTGTATCTTCACACGCGTCCCGAACGCAGTTGCGTAACGAAAATTACAAATTAATGTATTTTTTATAAAAACCGCAGAATAAATCACTGTTAGAATAACTTACGTGGCTACCTAAGTTATTCTAAGTCACTGTAAGTTATGTAAATAATATTCTTCGCAGTCAGTTCACTTTGACGGGTCTGGTAATTGTGCGGCCGGTGAGTAAACGGCGTAAACAAGCCGCCGGAGCCGGTTTATTGGCGTTTCACGTGGATGTATTATTTTGTACGATAAGGCAGATAGTGGCGGCGCGGCGAGTGCGCAGGATGTGCGGAGTGCGCGCGCGGCCGCGTCCCGCCCGCCCCGCCAACAGCTGATCCACTATAAATAATACCCACGATGCAGTTCAATAAGCTCTTCCAACGCTGGACAGTGGACACTAACGCGCCGTCTACTCCAATACATTCGCTACCCCCTACCACGATGCTAACATTATCAACTGCTTAGATTTGTACTTGACGAAAACCCACATTGCATGGATTAGTGGCAGGTTTTGATAAGCCGTATCTGGTAATCCTATCATAATTTTTGTCTCGATATTTACTTTTCCTTATACCCTACGAAGGACAAATATTTTAAATTATTACAACGTGCACATTAAACAAGAATGTAAATAAAATTAATTACGATAATAAAATTAGGAATTAACTTTCTCGGTAGCTTATTTAATAAGCAGAATTTCTGTGTTTAAAGGACAGTCGATTGTATTTTGTTTACAAATTCTTCGTCTGCCAATGCGTGGAACATTACACTATTTTTCGTCTGACACCACAGACGTCGGAGTAATTTTTATCATAGTAAACGTTTGTAGAAATAACAGTAGTCTCTTCAGAGGTTATAATATTTGATGTATAACTCATTAAAAATGATTAGGACTAAATTAAGATACCTGACTTAAATCTTAAGCTTTGAGACTTTTCTGATACGGAATACCGTTTCTTAATTCCATATGACATTTCTTACTAGAATATATTCTAACATATCTATAACGTGCTAATCACTAATGATAATAAATTGCATAGGTATTTAATACTGAAACTTGTATCATTTAGCAGTTTGATAAATGTATTAATACCTAGGTGCGATGATTGTTACTATATCTATCACGTGGCCTCGCCCTAGCCTCTGCTATTTATGAAATGTGTTTTGGATATAACTACAG
Source organism: Chrysodeixis includens (assembly GCA_941860345.1). NCBI lineage: Eukaryota > Metazoa > Arthropoda > Insecta > Lepidoptera > Noctuidae > Chrysodeixis > Chrysodeixis includens. Next base: position 7,974,749 of record OW796104.1, on the reverse strand, counting down.
AATACGCGCAACGTATTAGCTTGATATATATTTGTTGCATAACATTGAAACCGCGTGCTCTTTGTAAATATAACTAGATTTGTACGTATTTTGATGTTACTTTGTAAGTTACTTACTTTAGATTTACAATTATAGGCACACTTGATTTTGTATCATCATCTCCGAAATTAGAAATATTACTATGGTTTATTTCACTATAGATAAAAAATATATTGTATTACGGCGATATCTAAAGAAATCTTTTATCACCCTATATTTAGTAAGACTCCTGCAGTTGTGTGTTTTTTACTTCTACAGCTACAAGTCTTACTTATTGTAGTACATCTGCAACAGTTTTACGTTGCAGGCGTTTTACCTTCGCGTGTATCAAATAGTATCAATACATTCAGTTAGATTTCTTCACACCTAACAAATTCTAACTCTTTCAAACATTTTATTGCCATCATATCTTTAATACTGTAATAAAGATAGCTGTTTGTATCCGAGTAAAATTGTAGTATCGTTTGACGCAAGCCGATCATTATTTCAGATACCACCGGTGATACTAATCTTAATTCGAGGACATTGTGAAATATGGCTTTACCATTGAAATCTACAGTAAAATTGTTGATTGAGATCGTAATTAGCCTAATCATCTGTTCACTTGGTGACGGATCAGTAAATTTTTCTGCCATGTTGTCTAAAATTTCTGGGTGTAAACTTCAAAGACTCTTCCTCGGGGTGAAAAACTAATCAGTTCAAGCCAAGTTAGGGACGTCAGGATCCTTTGCTATTTCTGGCCACGAGCGCTCCGCAAATCTGCTCTTTTTGGTGAGGAAATTGTAAGGCCCTTCTGGACATGAAAAGTGCAATAAGTAGGTATTTTGAAATTCCTCGGGTTGAATTTGTTTGAATTATGAAGGGAGTACATCAAAGAAATTTATCATATTGTTGTTCTTCGCTGATAGCATATCAGTTAGCACAACCGTTCTCTTCTGGTCCAAAGTGTAGGGGATTTCCCTTCTACTTTGGAACAAAAGTCAAAGCAACGAAATATTTTACCTATGGAAACAGTTTTAGTCTGGAGGAGTCCGACACGCCTCTTTATGTCAGACGGAGGAAATCTACGACGTCATTACGTGCGTCATTTAGCTACACCTATATGTACGGTCGCGTCCCACGTTAGATTTCATTTGTCGTCTTTCAGTTGTTCAAATATTTCTCGTATTTTGTTTCTGTTGGTCTACATGTAAGTACGAGTATCTCGTACCTACATACCCTTCAATTTTGGGTACATCAAGATATTGGCGAAATCCGTAATTAATAGTAAGATTATTGTAAAACTGTAGATGATCACGATTGATAGAAGCGAGCCCATCGCCATATATCGGGCACTCTTCCAAATTAAAAGTATGTAACTATGGCTAGTATAGCTACTGAATAAACCTACCTAAATCCCCTACAGGTGTAAACGGTAGGTTGTTTCGTAACAACGTACAAGTCAACACTTGCACTCGAAGGAATTAATTTAATATCTACATACTTGTCGATATTGGAGATACTAAAATACGGACAAATAAAAGTCGAACTCGTATATAGAGTTCCGTACATTTTTTAACGTGATAAAACATAACTTCTGTCAGATATGTCTTCCTGCAAATTTTAATGGTTCTATAATATCAAAGGGTAGTTTTGATTTCGTTGCGAATTTGTAAGATATGCGACATAAACGATCATGACTTTTGATTATAGAATTGATGCTTTTTGAGGTATAGAACCCTAAAAACGTACAAATTTATCGATAAGCCGTTTTATCAGCAAAATGCAATAAGAAAACGAAAATCGTCGTGACTACTGACTTTATTCTCACAAGCACAGCCTGTAGAATCAAGTACCTTGCTACCTGCGCATATACCGGAATCATAGGTATTCTTTCAGATAAACTGAGACATGATTACGTGTTGATCATTTGGTAATATTACTTGACACTTATCTGGCATGTTTTCGATGCTATCTTATCGTGAAGGCTATGTTATACGTTACAAGGCATTGCCGACCGGTGGGGTCTGTATTCGACAACTATTTTAAACATATTTCAAATTGTTGTTGAGTCATTGTTGAATTGTGACGTAAAATACGGTATAGCTACTAAGATATTTGACTGATGCTTGTCACATTTCTATTTGCTATAGGCGTCAGCTAAATTTAAATGTATAGATATAACATTTATTTTCGGCAAACCACATGGAGTTTTTATCTATACGAGTAATTAAAACAGGTTTAGATCGACAGAATATTATCTACTACACTAACTACTACAAATTAGCTAATTAAGAGACAAAACTAGCATACAATTTTACTTACACTTACCATAACTTAGAACGGTTATTTGTAACGATCACGTAAACCTCATAGGTTACCACAAGTCGGTTATATTTTACAATCATGGTGCAATAGCGGCAGTTTCCCGCCTAATTAACATTTTATTACGTTAGATGGCTCCGTCACATATTACCAATATTTCTAAAAAAAATTAAGCCGTTAATAATATTCTAATCATTTTAAAGTATTTTTTGAGATATATTTTTGTAGCGTTGAATGACAAATTGTGATAAGGCCTTTTATACACGAGGAAATACAAGCACATTGGAGGCCAGAATCGTCGGGTATCAGCGCCCTGTGTTGAGACGTGTACGAATCCTTAAGTCGGTAACTAAAAAATAATCAAATAATTATAAAAAATATCGTTTATTACGTTACAAATACAATTATAAAATATAAAATGTGTATAAACAATAAAATACATCAAAAAAGCACTTACAGTAATTTAAAATTATGTACTAATTATGGCGGTACGATAATCTTATCTTGTAGAAATTATAATAGGCATATGTATGCTTTGATCAACCTTTACAAAGGTTTTGAATCGTTTGAAGCGGTTTGTGACATTAAAAATACTTGCAAATAAAATTATTGAGTTATGAGTACCTACTAAGACAAGTTGTCATAAATTCTGATAAATATTGTGTAATAGTTAAATCGTTGTTCTATTGGCATGAGGAAAACATTACGACAGGATAATACATATAATATAGTTCTATGCGATAAACAGAAACTAAAACTATATTATTAATTTCCGTTTCAACTGAAAATAAAGGCCTATGCCAAACGATAAATAACAGTAATTAGAAAAATGTATCTATTTTTGGACATGAAAAATCCGAAGCGTCAGATAACTATGCAAATATTGTATAATTATTTTACACAATTACGAGACATACGACATCAATTCGAAGACGAGATTTCATTTTTTAAATTAATCAAAATCGTAATTTTTTTTAAGCATTCAACAGCTTCCATAGACAAGTGAAATTCCGCGCGATTTAATACATTTTAATATTTTGAACGCTGATGGAATGGCAATTATGTATTGAAGTGCAAGGCACTCACGTGACTTGCCGAAAAGGAATGCCATTTCCATACATTTCAGCGATTCATTCAACCCTAATGGTTGTAAAAATACCATTTGTCTAGAGAGGCAGTTGTAGCCGTAGTTTCACAACAAAATTGGCTCTGCTGTCAAGACATGCATCTGTACTGTCAAATTGCGCGTGATCTTAACGTTACTAACAGATTTACAGCTTAATGAGTTTGATTATAAACCATTAAAACAATTCATTAACTCTACATGTTAATAATAGAAAATACTCGAAGGCACGGGTATCAGATCAGATTCTTGTCTAATAAAGAGATTCTTACTCCATAAAATAAAATCAATATTATAAAAAAAATGGCATCTTTTGTACAAGCAACACATTTGGCACTTGGAGATTTCTTTAAGACTAATCTCTCAAAGTAATAAAATATAAAATTGCTTAAATCTATAACATAAAAATTGCTTACATGTACAACGTGTTTAAACAGAATCCATAGATGTAATAACTTGCAAGAGAGACGCAACCACGAAAACTTAGCAATGGCATTGTTAAATTCATACAAATTTAAATGCTAATAATAACAATGTCAACTCCATTTTTTAAACACGTTATACAGGCATAAACTAGACTACTTAGCGTTAGGGACGGAAGAATATAATGCTGAGAAAGGATTCAGAATCTTTTCGTGGCGAACAATAGTCATTTGGGCTTTATCATGAGTTTATTAAAGATCATACAACTTGTCCACTTAAACGTGATTAGTAAGGCACAATAAAACACGGCTTATTGACTGGAGTAAAATATGAGACAAGTATTATTTTCTTTTTGATGATAACATAAACAGAAAGTCTAATTTTAAACCATGTCCTTAAATGTCGGGAGAAAAGAAATATAAATACATGTGCTTAAACTTGCAAACTCATGATACGCCCTCTGGCGGAAATTTTTATATACTTCTAAACGATACATTGTTGCCACAGTCAATCGGAAGCGATAAAAGCAATCGACAGAGACCAGATATTTCAGTCACTTATATTTAATACAGACTACAACGTAAAAAAATAGGCGTTAATACAAATAACACTGGAAAATTCATTTAAGAGGTATTATAGCTAAGAAATACACCGAAGATTACTGTTAACGACTAAAACTAAATTACCAGACTATGTAGAATAATGGTGCCATTTTAAATAACAACCCGCACTTGGATTATTGTCACATCTATTTTAAATAGTCTATGAAACATTTTTATATCGTTTGCTAAGGCAAGTAGAAAAAAATAACTATACTATTCATGAACGATTTGTATAAAATATTTTATCATAAGAAATAGAGATTCTTGCATCGTTAAACCACATCATATAGGAAATGGTGTCAAATTTCAGAAAAATTTAGTTTAGCATTAAAGCTTCAAACTTGTATAAATTATACTAGTGAGTCTTAATACTATTATTGTTATGCATACATACTTATCTTAAATATTTTGTAACATTAAAAAGTGTTCTGAATTGTTCTATCATGTATTCAATATTTGTATATTTTTTAAGTTCTGAGTATATTATTAAATATCTAAGGCACAATATATAAACAATGTAAACATCAATAAATAAGCTACGAACATGAACAAAGTATTTACTTACATTTTCAAAAAGTAGACCGTTAATACAAAAACTCGTAAATTCAACTTTACTGCCTTCATATAAGACTGTCAATATTATTAGTCAACATTGCACTTTGTGTGTACAAGTATTTACATTATGACAATGTCCACCATAAACGAAAACAATTGATCAGTAAAATCAGCTTTTAACAACTCGAAATAAGGATGTTAATTGATTGAAGAATATGTAATGCATTTATAAGAGAATAACTTATTAGGGATGGTACAGTAAAATCGAACTTAGCCCATCTAAATAAAGTAACTTTTCAAACTACACGGTCTACCAGTTTACTGTATTTGTTACTTGTTGGTGAATAACTTGATATAAGGGATGATGCAGTAAAATCGACCTTATTTCATGTAAATAAAGTAACTTTTCTAACTACACGGTCTAACAGTCTACTACATTTGTTACTTGTTGGTGAATAACTTGACATAAGGTGTGATGCAGTAAAATCGACCTTAGTCCATGTAAATAAAGTAACTTTTCTAACTACACGGTCTAACAGTCTACTACATTTGTTACTTGTTGGTGAATAACTTGACATAAGGTGTGATGCAGTAAAATCGACCTTAGTCCATGTAAATAAAGTTACTTTTCGAACTACACGGTCTACCAGCCTACTATATTTGTTATTTGTTGGTGAATAACTTGACATAAGGTGTGATGTAGTAAAATCGACCTTATGCCATCTAAATAAAGTTATTTTTCAAACTACACGGTCTACCAGTCTACTGTATAATTTGTTACTTGTTGGTGAATAACTTGATACAAGGTATGGTACAGTAAAATCGACTTTAGTCCATCTACATAAAGTTACTTTTAGAACTACACGGTCTAGCAGTCTGCTATATATACTTGTTGGTCTATACAGACTGTGTCTCGACGTCCTCGCCGTAGTCAAGGTCGTCGTAGGTCAGGTCTTCGTCCAGAGAGTTGACGGCAGTCTCCTTGCCGCCAGGACATGCCAGGCATCTGTAAGTGTTGAGAGTATAACTGTTATAAGGGTGTTTTAAATACAATGAGTGGGTACTACAATTGCATGTTGCTGCAATCAAACAAGATAAACTAGGAAATCTACCCAACGAGGGATTTTTCCAAAATACCAAACCTAATTTTTACCAAATTTTTCTATCAAGAAAAAATAGTTTTTTTTTTTTATTTACCTAGCCTTATTCAGGTCATTAATAATTCTTAAAAAAACACAACCCCCTCAAAGAAAAAACGTAACCTTTCGGTTGTCCCGTGAAGTATCAATCCATGACTTTACTATATCGACTCGACACAACTTAGAAAACCAGTTTCCACAAACATCACATAATACTCTATTATTAAAACTTAAATAATAATATTATCAAAGACACCTTACTTATTAATTTCCCCGAAGTATTCATAATATAATTGATTGGCAACACCTGTTCGTAACACGATATGTCATCGGTGCGCACGCGCAACTATATTCAATATTATGTTAATGCCGACCTCGTTACGCAGGTGTCTCTGCAAACTTGTCTGCCTTTCATTCTATTCTTGAACTATTGGTTTATTTAGCTTAGGAAATAATTTGCAGATTCTTAACCGACTTAAAAATGAGGTTCTATAAAACGCATTTTTTTATTTAATGAGTCAGGTTTAAATAAGGTGTAAATTTAAAGTTTAAATCTTACACAATTTATTGATTCTAAAGTTGTGATTACCATTCTTTTTTGCAACCTTTCATCGGAGTCTTAATTAGAATTTCCTTAACCTTATATTATACCAGTTCAGAGCAAAAAATATTCACCTGCTTTCGTTGATTCCGTAAGACAAGCACTTATCTCCGACGCACTCACAGCATCCATCGTGGAACCATCTGTAACACATCGTAAACAACACTCAGTCTGGTGATTCAGAATAATGGTGGGTAGAACCAGCATTAATTTAATTGAAAATAAACAAATATGTATTCGGCAGGTAAGACAAAAACTAATTTAGAGGTAAAGATAAGGTACGGTATTCCAAAAAAGTTTCTTGACCCATAAATGACTCATAATGCATAAAAATTTGAACGAATAATAAATTCGTAACCAGCAACTGAATAATAAGTGAACAATCATGGTAATCAATTATCATTCCGAGATTTGCCATTTAGTGCGACAACTACTAGCCAATAATATATTATATTTCGCCCACGTAGAAGTCGACTATCAAAATGTAGCTCATAGAATCCGTTTAGGTCCAATGTTCAAAAAAAGTCCAATTCGCGGTTGGTACAATATTCGCGATTGGTCCAATTTGCTACGGTGCCAACTACTCCCATACTAAAGTAAAGAGAAGTTAACAAACACATAACCACACGAACTTTCACCTTTATAATACAATAACACAAGCGTATATCACACTCACCTCAAGCTATTAGCGCCCATGGACCTGCAGGAGGCCCTGCACTTGTCGCACGACATGCACTGCGACATGTAGGCCACCGTGCAGTTGAGCGTCACCACGTCGTGGTTCACCGGCTCCGACTCCTGTTCCACGCTCTCTGCGGAGATACAGGCAAGAATGCTGTTTTACTATGTGAGATACAACGTGAGAAATTCCAATGGGTATTATGAGTTTTGTTTTAATATATTTTTTTAATTAATTAAAAGAAGGCCGTGATGAGGTATTGTGCTGATAGACAGATAAATACTGGTTGTTGCCCGCGACATCGTTCGCGAAAAAAAAGGATGAAAAATAGATCTTGGCTGATTCTCAGACCTACTGAATGCATAATATGGAAAATTTTAAGAGAATCGGTCTAACCGTTTTGGAGGAGTAGGTATGGCAACGAAAACTGTGACACGAGAATTTTATACATATATTAGATATATCTTTCGCCATTAATAAGAGGTACATAAGGTATAGCCCATAATCATCCCTTAAAAGGTAACAGAGATAATCAATAAACGTCCTAAGCTCCTAATAAGAGTGCTATAATAAGTATTCGCATTTACGTGTTATACTTGTTACAAAAAACGATGTTCAAAGTTAAAAATCTCCTTATCGATTTCCACAAGAAAACCTAGTAACTTTATCAGTAACTGTTTTTAGAATCTAAGTAGTTCTCGAACTCGTAATAGTAAGAAGTAAACAATGCAATATATTATACAACGCCTCTGTTTCTTAATAGAAACAAAACAATAACAGGATTCCACGAACATATGATGTATTTCTAGAAACTTTTGCTTTGAACTTACGACCGTACAACTATTCAAAGAGGTTTATATGGAAGTTAAAAAGTTTTATTCATCCTTTCGGGTAATATCCTAAGCCTGTAAACCGATTTAGAAAAAAACGCTAACAATAGGAGGATCACGTGGTCAAGAAGGTGCTGAACATGAATGTGGATGGATATAGGGTAAGAGGACGACCAAAGAAACGATGGATGGATTGTGATGTTATGATATCGCTGTAAAGAGTGTTACTTGCGAGATGACGTCAAATAGGAACGTGTGGAAGAAGAAGGCGTGCTGCGTCGACCCCAAATAACAATTGGAATTAGGGCAAGGGAATGGTGAATTAAATAACTTTCAGGTGTTTTAACTAAAGGCTTAAATAGACACCATATTACCGCAGTGTAGAGTAATTACATTACTGATTTCTGATAATAATATTATCTGAATTCTTGATAATATTATTATATTTCTTAACGGAATAAGAGGAATCGAAGTTCAACTGTTTCAGAGAAGTGTAAAGCAAGTACAACAGTGATTGTTTACTTCATTCCTGTTACTACAAAACTATAATGAATGTATTAACACTACATAATGCGGCTTAAGTCTTTTGATCGAGTATTGGTCCTTCCAGAAATAAAGGACTGTGTGCGGTCACATCGGCGTAATAAAGTCATCGGGAACAGGTAGTCTTTACATTCCACGTTAATGAATCATGACCGCCTCCGTAGGACGCCGTAAGCCCGTATTGCTTTTTTGTTTTGTGTGAGACTAATCTCGAAAATTGAATGAAATGCAGACGCCGCTGTCGATGTCGGCGAGATTGTAATACATTGTGTGAAGTAACTGGACTGTTATCACATTTAAGTGTTTTCCAATTGTGGTTTTGTTTCAAAAGATTTTACCTTTTACGTACTTTTTGAGTATTTCTTTGTTATTTGTTACAGTAGTGGGTTTTTAGATGCTAGGTACTGTTATTTTTAGATCGTGAGCATGAGAACTGGCTCGAAAAATATTGTTGTGACCATTGTAATGCAAAGTATTACTTACATACGTATTACATTACGTAAAAAAAAAACATTTCCTACAATCAACTTAATCTAAGTTCTACCTTAAGTTTATCATTCAAGACACATGTGGCCTCCTAGTGAGACAAATCTAATTAAGCATGTATTAATGGTAACTTAATACACAGATGTTAGAGTAATCTGATATGAGCATAATCTTCATAATTAATGCAAATTAATAGGAGTAGTAATCAACACAAACACTTGTCTTGTGAATCTTATATCATGACTCATAAAATGTGTTTACTTATTAATACTTAGTTCAATATGTTTTATAGCTAATCCTATCATGTTTATATGAACTTAGAAGCTGTGATAGCTTAGTGGCAAGACCGTAGGACTGCTAAGTCAGAGGTCTTGAGTTCGATCCCCACGGCTAGCAACGACTTTTCGAATGTTGTGTGCGTTTAAGAAATAAAATATCACAGCTTCCGTGTTTCGGAAGGTACGTAAAAATGTGAGTCCTGCGCCTGATCTCTCTCCGGTCGTGTCGGATTACCGTCCCATCGGGATATGAGAGTAAAAGGAATAGAGAGTGCACCAGTGTTTGCGCACACGCTTGTGCAATATAATATGTCCTGCGTAGCTGGTTGGTGTCATAGTAACACTAGCCGCCGTGGCCGAAATCGGTCCGGACACACACATTATGAACTGCCTTAGAGTTTTGTAAGATCATCAATAGCAAAATTGTCTATCACTTGTTGAATCTCATATCAGGCTTTCTAAATGGTGATAGGTCTTTTATAGTCATTTTGAATATACTATGCAATAATTGATTTCTCTACCAGAGATAGAATTTTGACATATTTTGAATTAAGATTATGGCAAAATTCTATACTAAATATCAGTAGATTTTAAAAAGAATTTTCTGCACAAAGCATTTTACAAGTATAATTATCAGTAACATGAAACTTAAAAAGTTGTAAAAGATATAAAAAAAGTATTCAATGAAATGTGCTTGTTAGTTTCTGAAAAAGCAGATTAGGGGGATTCAAGATAAAGTTATTATTATATTCTTCCCTGTACATGTTACATAACAAAAAAATATAAAAAACCAGTAAAACATTTTTTCAATTCATACACAAATTAAAGTTACTTACGCAAATGGAATATCACAGTCTTTTCCGGAACAGCTCTATATGCCGACAAATCGATATCTACTGGGTAAGTAATAGACAGCCATCTTTGCTGAGGGTCGGGGTCACTGGTGAGAGCAGCAAAAAGTCCAGGCACACCATCCGCTAACTCCTCCACATATGATGTCTTTGATAACTCCGTCTGTGTGTCATTTGGTTTCGGACACATATCTGCAGATGAATAATGTTGTTATTGTTCCATAATATACATTGTTTTAGAAAGATTACAGGAATAAGTCATGTCATTCAGTTTTCCTGAATGTTAGGATAAATATACAAATCAATGTATGTAATTAAAATTAAAGAGGACATGCATACAGCATAGGGCAAAATTATTTGAAGTAATATTTGATTTTCAAGAAAAAATGATGCTGCATTTGTTCTTGTAAATCTAACCTCAGTCTTAAGATGACAAAATATGATGTGAAAAAGTCCATACTAACAGATTCTAGCACTGAGCACAGCATTACTTATAAAAGTTAATATCAAGAATTTAATGAACTATTCATGAAGTACAAAACTTTGCAAAGTTCACAAAACTACTAGAAAGTATCTACTTACCAACACAACTGCAACATTCGCTGTACAAATAGCTGAGACAGTTGAAGCAGTCCTTGCAACAGGAGCAATCTTTCAAGTCACACTTACAAGACTGAGTTAGCATACATTTTGATACCACACTTGCACAAATTGCTTCGTTACAAGCGTATACTATAGGCACTATACATAATACCGCCACAACGAAGTAAATTCTTCCAGCCATTTCCAAAACTGCTCAAATTATTATAAACACTGCACCAGGAATTCACTACTTTGTAAATATAAACAATTTAGGTAGGTATGTATATTCGACAAAATTATCCCACGCTGAAATTTAGTTATGATGTCTATATTTAATAATCATTTATTTGACAAGATTTGTGGGCAATAAATACATTAGAATTATAAAACACTCGCTCTGCGTCTACTTTGCTACTCAGAAAAGTTTACTTTGTTTTGTTGTACGAAATGACCATAGAGTAAATAAAAAACGTACGAATGAGTGAACGATTGATGAATGACTGAGATTACGTTTAAGTGAATTCAAGTGTTGGCATTGTGAAATTGAATCTGACAACCCGATTGGATCAGAATGTTAGTAAAGATGGAAGTGGAATAAAATTTATATGTATGTTTTTGCTTGAATTTTATGTACAGTAGAGAAAAAATATAAGTTGTTAGTCCACAGGTTTAAGATTTTAACAGCTTATAAATTCAGAGTTAATTGATGAGAATATATAAAAATAATAATAATAATATTAAAATAATAGGATATCGGCTTCAGTTTACTAATCACCTAAATACTTTTTGTAAACCATATTGGCAAAATAAGACAATTATACTGGTAACACTAAACGAATCTGAAGGTGGCACTGGTGGCAGTCCTGAATGAAAGAGGCGCGAAATATAAATATTAAATCATCACAAACAAAAATCATATCATAACAAAAATTATTTTTCCAAGACTATCAAAAAACCAGGAAACCTTTATCTAAGTATATTATCTTCGTTTTAGGAACCTTCTTGCGGGGGTACAAACAAGATTAGGGAATTATCTAATATTCAAGATAAATGTAGAATAACATTAAAATACTTATCAAAGATACGGCTGATATTATAATTAAGCATTGTGATAATAACGTAGGATTATTACTTTTACTTTATTTATCTGTATAAATAACAGATAAGTGACCTACGTTAATTAATTACAATTAGTTTTATAAGGGTCCCACTCGGTTTATAACGCCGGAATCATGGTAAGTCATCTTCCCATTCGAAATTATTCAAAATAAATCAGACACTTGTATGAGATGGTTTAAAATAATTTTATTGTATTTCCTGCTCATAATGAACCTTAATTGGGTTGATCAGTTTCGCGTAATATAGCTTTTATGAGTTGCTTTAAAAATATTGTTTTAATTTTGAATTAATTTCGCCATGTTAGATAAATTTTACAAAAATACACGACTGTTACAGTGTGAGACGTGTTAAAAATTTTGAGGGTTAAATTTTAAAAATGAAAATTTACATCTTACCTAAATTCTGAAACTTTTTTTATACATGTGATGCTGGAACTATCTTCGGTTCTTCTGACCATGTACATAAATTTTATGACATATTTTAAATTCGTTGGTACAAACAGAAATTATGCTGATGAATAAGAGCCTGTTTTTTTTTTCTTAGCGGCTAGCTCTACTCTTTGGGCTAGTGGTAGTGGCCACAAATGTTTCTGCCTATAAAAACCCCTACTATGCACCAGGGAGGTCGGTGAACGTGCACCTTTTTGAATGGAAGTGGGACGACATTGCTGATGAATGCGAGAGGTTTCTTGGGCCCAGGGGATATGGAGGCATTCAGGTAAATATTAACTACTTACTAATAATTTCATACCTATATGTGTGCCATTAAGTGCAAGAGTTAGAAGAAAGGAGATGATTTTAAGTTTATTTGTAAGATTTGACATTAGTTCCTTAAATAAAGAGTGCTCTACAAACTCTATGTTTCAGAGGCCGACTGGCCCACTGAAAAATTACTTCTGATACCTACTGTTCAAAAAAAACTTTTGGCTATATAGATTATTAAAAGCATATAGATTATTAACTCATTTTTGATTTTACCAGATTTCGCCACCCAACGAAAACGTGGTGCTGTGGACGTACAATCGTCCGTGGTGGGAACGTTACCAGCCGATGTCTTACAAGCTGGTGACCCGCTCCGGCGACCGGCAACAGTTCGCTAACATGCTGAGACGATGCAACTCAGCTGGTGTCAGGTAGCTAGTGCACCAATTAAGCTTTTTGTAAGCAAAAATATGATTATGGTAGTAGAATTACTACCATTAGCGGCTTTACCATTCGGTAAATTTTGCTTTACGATCAGAAATTTACTATGAGAGTCGTAATTAGTATTCAGAATCTATTGTTAGCTTCCATTACGACTCCCTTTGTACTTACATGAGTAAGAACAAAAACGACTTGACGTTAGTACATGCATTTGGACCAATACATTTACCAGTATTTTGCTAACTAAATACTTGTACGCCTTAGGATCTACGTGGACGCGGTCATAAACCACATGACGGGAGAGCCGCCAGAGAACGTGGGCACGGCTGGCAGTACTGCGGTCTTCTCCAACTGGGACTACCCCGCGGTGCCGTTCAGACGGGAGCACTTCAACTGGCCACACTGCGTCATTGATGGAATGGACTACGCTAACAATGCTTGGAGGGTGAGTAACATGTAAACTTTAAAGCCAACAAGTTTCCAATGCAAATCAGTAAATCATTTTTTTTAATAGTAACTTTCGTGAGGGTGATTCAAACTTAAATGATTTAAATGTGTACTCACGCCTAAGATTCACGCGTATATATTGGGATAGCCCGACTAGTTTCGGACCCAACCAAAATCCTTAATGATGAATCCAAAATGACGCGGCGGCGGGGTCACGAGTCGACTCCGGTTGGGTCTGAAACTAGTCGGGCTATCCCGATAAATAAGCTTGAGTAAACTCTTTAATCATTCAGTAAGAGTCTTGTCTCAGAGACAACTCCAATTGTCTTACTCTAAGATGTGACAGCAAGCCGTAAGCCTCCATAAAGTTTCTCCAAGTCACACTGAACTTTTCTTCCAGGTACGTAACTGTGAACTCGTCGGCCTAAAGGACCTGAACCAAGCAGACGAACATGTCAGGAAGATGATCGTTGACTTCATGAATGATCTGATCGATCTTGGTGTTGCAGGATTCAGGTAACAGAAATCCCGAAATAAATTATGTAGGTATATGTATTTGTGGCAACGAAATTGACTAATCCAACTTTGCCTATAGAATTGACGCTGCAAAACACATGTGGCCCCAAGACCTCCGCGTCATTTACGACCGCCTTCACAACCTGAACACTGACCACGGCTTCCCATCAAACGCGAGACCTTATATCTACCAGGAGGTTATCGACTACGGCAACGAAGCCATCAGTAGGGACGAGTACACACCCTTAGGAGCTGTCACCGAGTTCCGAGTGGGCTTGGAGCTGAGCAACGCCTTCAGGAGAAACAACCAACTCCGCTGGCTGTCAACCTGGGGGCCACAATGGGCGTTACTAGCTCATGAAGATGCCTTAACCTTCATCGATAACCATGATAACGAAAGAGGTCATGGTGGAGGAGGCGGTATTTTGACGTATAAGGAGCCTCGCATGTACAAGGGCGCTATAGCGTTCTTGTTGGCCCATCCCTATGGAGAGCCTCAGATCATGAGCAGTTTCCAGTTCTGGGACTCCGAGATCGGACCTCCGATGGACAGCAATGGGAATATTATTTCTCCAGCTATTAACTCTGTAAGTACATTATTTATATGTAGAATTTGATAAAATCGGTCTAGCCATTAAAGAGATTAGCGAGAACAAACAGACAGTCAGACAAATAAGTTAATTTACTGTATACCTATACCGTATATGCATGTAGGTAGTAAAAAACTGTCATTTCAATCTTAGAAACAGAACCTCCTATTTTATTTATACGCGTAGATGTATAGATGGCTCTGTATGAAACAAGTTTTACATTATAACTTTTGTTACGGAACTGTTCAGTAAATTAGTATCGAACCGGTTTTTATTCAATCGAAATCTTAATTTATAATGAAGGAAACAAAAAATGGAAAATAGTTTTTTTCGAACATTATTCCACTAAGTAATTTACAGTTCTTCTTGAAACACAAAACTAAAGTTGTACGTAAGATAAATCTATTTTTATCTCATCTGTTTCTTGACAATAAATATAAGAGGATGTCTGTTATTGGGGATTTAGATTTAGGCGAATGAATAATACCTATCTAAGTATATCTTGGAAACACAACACTTCAAGAAACAGTGATTTAGAAATTCGTATGACGTCTCTTTTTGCTACAATTTATGCCGCAAGTTAGTTTCCTATTTCTAATGTTCTACTTCAGTTTAAATGATCGGATACAGACACAATCCTATATTTTTTGTTTGCTGTTTTTATCTGCCTGATGGACTCAATGTATCATACTTTTAAACCCCCTCTCTAGTACTCTCTACCCTTTACTGACCTAATTAGACCGTCCCTTTTATCTCCTTTAGGACGGTTCCTGCGGTAACGGCTGGGTGTGCCAGCACAGATGGCGTCAGATCGCCGCCATGGTCGGCTTCAGGAACGCGGCCGGCACCACCGGCGTCAACGACTGGTGGGACAACGGCAGCAACCAGATAGCCTTCTGTCGAGGAGGGAACGCTTTCATCGCCTTTAATAATGATTACTGGGATTTGAATCAGAATTTACAGGTAGTTTTTGAAACTGTGGGATTTTTTTGGGCTAGTTGCTGGTAGTGTTAAATTGCTGGGATGATTCAAAAGTTAAGTAAAAATGAGGATAATTATTCGCGATTTACAGAAATTGCCTAAAGGTATTGGAACCAAGGCGATAATTCAATTAGGACAAATATTAGGCAGTACTTACGCAAATTTTACCTTTATGGGCTAGTTGCACAGTAATTGGATAGAAGTGAATCAAGACGACCATTATTGGACCGAGCTGTCATATAAAATTTAATTCACGTAACATTACCTGTAGTCAGCACAAACATATTCATCTGCGAAGCAGACAGCAAAGTCGTGGTTATCCAGCTGTGCAGCTATTGTTTCTTTTTAAATTCCAATCTACCCATAAATTAACCAGCTATATAATATGTCCCAGACTTGCCTACCAGCGGGCAGGTACTGCGACGTGATCTCGGGCAACAAGGTGGGTAACAGCTGCCAGGGCAAGACCGTGACGGTGGGCAACGACGGCCGCGCGCAGGTGTCAGTCGGTGCTAACGACTACGACATGATGCTGGCTATACATGTTGGACCAGAGGTAATTGGTACTTTTAATTAAATTCGTGCTCTTTAGACTTAGGTATAAGATATTGATACAGGATTAGAGACTGAGGTGATTGGTGCATTTAGAAAGAGGATTTCGTGTGGACTTAAAAGATATTGATACAGGGTTAGAGAAAATTGAAGATTTTTCTGGTAGTAATAGATAATATCTTTTAATATTACGAAGCAGGATCCTTGGTATTTAAAGGGTTAAATATCAGATTCCTGACGAGTAGTGCATTCGCAAGCGATCACTTAGTTCTGGTGTGACTAGGGTGATTTGGTCGGTGATGTCTTCACGCAGTTATGCCCTCGGGATAGGCTTTTCTTTTTCGTGGGAAATCATCAAATGACCCCGCCCGCTGTGGGCGCAGTGGAAGATAGTGTCAGACTTTTACTGACTAAAACCCGCTATGTTCCTCCTGGCTCTTGGAGCTATTTGGGTGCCGGGGTCGCGGTAACTCTCAGGAACATCCCGCAACCCCAGCAGGCCCTCAGGGTAGGCTGAATGATTTTTTTTTTATTCTGGATGAAAATCATTAGATTTTACTCCAGAATAAAAAAAAATCATTTGGACTTATAGTGATATATGGGCCTTACATAACTAAAGTGCCGTATGACATAGAAGTCACATCATTAAAGTGTAATCAATAAAACTGCAACAGTTGCGTGACAATACCAATTTACAACTGTTCTGGCCATTATTTGCCATGTGCAGTGCAGGAACAAGGAGTTTACAATGTTTCCTTATAGAGAGCCAACACGTGTAAGAGTTTAACTACAGCTTCCAAGAAATTTGGAACAGTACCTGCCATGCCCATTTATTTCTTAGTTTGAATTAAATCAATTAAGCAAACGTTATTTATTTAAATCTTCTATCTTTTGAACTTCAACGTGATAATAGACAGCACCCAATAATGTTATCACGCTTCAAAACAATTGACAATAATAACCATATGTTCCCATTTGACCCCTGTTTAATTTTCACTATCGCTTCTGTACGTGGAAAAGCGAAGGTAAAAAATATGGGTACAAAACTTTCTATAATATACCTACCGGTAAAAAAATCGGTTCTCATACCATACGAGTTTTGATCAGCTGATGACAATCTTGAATCGTAGGATAATTATGTTTTCTTTAAGAAAGTTGTTTCCAAGAGAAAATATATACTTTATTTTTCAATATGACGACGTCTGTTTTAACAAGTTGTTTTTATCGTAGTACCTATAACCTACATACCTACACCAATAATATCTTTATGTATTCAAGTTTACTTTGAATGTCTTGGGCAAGGTCATTACCGTTCTGCGCAAATAGACGAGCGCAAAAAATAATATTTTAAGCGGTACTCGGCGGTGCGTTAATTTATGCGATATGTCGCCGACTCTACACAAACACCGCCTTACAAATGGTTTTGACATTAAGAATGTTTACGTCAGAACTACGGAATGAAATCCTACTGTCAACTGCTAATACAAGGCTTGAAGTTGTTTGAGGGAGACGGTGATCTACGAAGTGTAGAGCGCCGTCTCATTTCCACAATACATCATCTTCCTGCCCTTATCCCATTTTACTTGGAGTCGGCGCAACCCGTTTTTTTTCTTCCATTCTACTTTATCGCAGCGTTGGCGCTCCCGTATAGTCCTTGTTAGCCACAGCGCAAGTGCCAAAAGCAAATAAATTAATCAATCATCTGTCATAGATGTTAGAGACCACTTATGACTCTATCAAACGTCACAGTATCATTTACTCCCTTTTCATTCATACAATTCCTTATACTATCCATCCATCCTTGCTTTGGCCTTCCTCTTCCTCTCCATCCATCAACATTCATTACCATCACTCTCTTAGCCACAACTACAGCAGTTTTATTTTAGGAAATTTTAAGAGATCGTAGAAGACCGCAAAGACATGTTTGTACGATAAAAACTATTAAATGGGCGTGAATATGTTGGTCACTTAATGATAGTAAATACTGGTTTGTTTATAATAGATAATTTACATTATCTGATAAATGATCATGGCAGCCTCTGCTAGTATTCTTTGTCAATCATTGTAGGTGTATACCTTTCTTTTAGTTTTCCGGGGTGAAGCGCTTATGACTTTATCCCACGCCGAGAGCACGGCGTGGGGATATATCGGACTCCCACCGACTAAAAACACCCCGCGCCCCTTCTACTACCTAAGCTAGAGTCACAGGATCGCTCGAGCATGCTCTGCGCGACTCTGGCATTGCATACTTAAATTGCTATTCGATTATTTACCTACATCTACAACTTACAGCCTCATTATTTTTATTTGAAACGATACTGTTTATAGTTGTGAAAAAAATTATTAACATTATCTTTTTCTTTTTCAGAGTCGGCTTTAGGAATCAGCTATTCCGCAATTCATCAAACATCGAAAGAGTATTTAATGAAATAAGTTAAAAAAAAACATACTTTATACATTTTGTAAATAAAATAAGACCTACAATTAATTTTGTTTGTTTTCTTTTTTACCACATGCCACACCTACTTTAAAACATAAAAAAATTATATATTTATTTTTCAGATAATAAGTCATCAGGTAAAGTCATACTCTGTCAGATTAACAAAGACACGCCTTTCATCGTCGTGTCACGGGGGCATCGAATTACATTTTACACGAGAATGTGTGTTATCCTACCTCGAATAACATATTTATGTAAATCAAAACTGATCAACAAAGTCTCATTTTCATGTCCATTAACTGTTGTGAACATATTTAAGCAAAACCTCGCGGTCTGAGAGAGCAATGCACTTCAAATCTAGTCCACGACAGAGGAATATGTATGAACGAAGGATACGTTTGGATATGGTCGTATAATCGTGTTATTGGCTTAGATATGACGTAACGAGTTGCTATATTATTATGTGTATGGTATAGGTAGCTTTGTGTAGAGATAAAATGTCCTCTTTGACTGGGTATACTCTACTGTTTGAATTTTTCGGTATTTACATTTATTTATATTGAACACCTTTAAGTAAAGCTACTCAAATTATTTAGCGACACATACCTAATGTTACGGTATCTCTATTCCAGAACAATTGTAAAATGAAGTAAAAGAAAACGTGTCGAGTTCATGATTGAAATATGTAAGTAGTTTCAGTTATGATCTTTGGGGCTTTGAATCTACAAAATTTGTATAACTATAACAATATCATAATAACTTATTATTACACACAAAACGCATTGGTAAGTCAATCAAGTCACGGACATATTCTCCGACATAAACTATAGATACTCTACAACGTAGAGTCTCCTTACACATGATAATATTACCAGTCGGGTATACCCCGAGTGCAATGAAAACAAAATTATGTTCGACACAGAACAACCTGCGTGACTGGTCTGCTAAAGAGTTGTTCGCCGCTCGCGCCTCGCCGGCCGGCACCGCGGGCCGCGCCCCCATTCGACGCGATGGCGCTCCGCTCTCAACTCCTGCGCAACTGTGAGTACAACACGCTGAATACTTAAAAAATATTTCAACTGTCTGTAATATTTCAATTTAATTTTCTTTATTTTTAGAACTCTAAATTAAAACTGGTTAATTTTACGTTCAAATGATTTCGTTAAAGTTTTTGCTTGAAATATTTCGTGTTGTTTGTAAGATTTTTTTTTGGATCCTCAATCGACCTTGTGCTTTATGTACACAAGAGCAGGTTTTGAATATTTAGGCAATGGAAACGTCTCAAGTGTCAATAAGTTAACTTGAAGAATATAAAAGTGAAACGGACTTACAAGAGTCTGTGTTTAAGTGTTCGTGTGCTAAATTTATTAGCGGTTGCGTTTCCTTGGTGGTTTAAATTATTGATGAAAATCTCGAGACAAGTATTGACTGTTTATTCGACTGTTGCTAAGCAAGATAACAGTACCATTTTTTGTGTTGATATGCTAATGTAATAATATTGTTGGTGCGCAAAAAGAGGATCACGCAAACATGAGGAACAACATAAATAATTATTAGACCTATATTATTAGCTACCAATAACAGAAACTGTCGGAGTCCGATAAAGTACAATAGTGGTTTTGGAAAAAAATAATTATTTTAAATAAAAAAAAGACTCTTCCCATTTTCCTTTCGTTTTTTTTTATGAGTATAACGTGTTACCATTCTATCTAACCAGTCTTTAATTAAATGAGAAGAGACATATTGCAATAACCGTGATTAGATTTTGTCTATTTATGGGCACAATAATACGCTACTTATCTGGAGACCTTGCACAATGAAATTGCATTATAATTGGCTGAACTGCATGAATATAGATAACAGTTATTTGCTTATGACGATCGTTAGATGTCTATACCAAGCCATATGTGTGTCAATGTAAATGGGACACGTCTTTGAAACTGAAGGACACTTTTAGAAGTTGGACATCTCTTAACGATCAGAAAGTGTATTGTTAAACAGTGTTTACACTGATGATGTCTGTCTGATGTCATTTTATCAAAAGAAAACTTAAATATTTTGCAGATACTAATGTAGTCTGTTTACCGGGCTTAACTGCATTCATATTTGTTTTAGTCATTTCTTAAAACCATTTGACAGTTGAAGAGGTATTCTTTCCGCATCTTTATCCGCTCACCATTAGGTAGTCGGTATTATGTTAGACGGAATTACACTCAAAACCAAAAGCCGTTCACAAATTAATTCCTAACTTACTTGTTTATAGTCTTCAATGGCACCCCAACTCGTCAGTTCCACGAGTTGAAGTCGAAGGAGCGCGCAGGAGTGGCCAACCTCCGGGAAGTGCTAGAGGACAGGCTCCGGGAGATCAAGCGGGCCAAGACTTGGAAACACGAGAGAGTCCTCTCCTCACCTCAGGATACCAAGGTATGGAGGCACACGGCTTTTGTTGAAACTTAGATTTAGGGAGAATACTAACACTTCAAAACTGAACTGCAAGAGTCTTACTATTTGCAGTTGAGTTCCACATTATTGATACCGCTTACTTTAAGATGTTGGGACTCAGGTTCAGGCCCTCAGATCTCTTTGATTGCCTCAATAAGGTTGTTATGAACGCATTAGGTAAGTCGCGGCCCGAAATCTGCAAGGGGTGCTATTTGTGAAAAAGAACTCGTATTAGTAGTAATTTACTTAGTTATGTTTGGTTGAATATTACAACATAAGTTAAAGTTAACGTTAAGATCTTGTGATTCTCTCATTTTGAGGTAAATTGAAGCAAAATATAATTGATTTAATTTTAGATTATACGGGATTCATTCGTTTCTTGTTGTTGTTGACTGGTCATTCACTTTAGAAATTCGACAGCACGGACGATGACAGAGTTGAACGAACAGTGTCGAACACGCCATCTGCCTGTCTAAATTATTGCCTACGTTTAGGTTTGTTTTAGTGTCGACGTAGGTAATTAGTGCAAAAAGATGTCAAAGAGGATTAATTAGTACTGCGCTCACTATAATATAGAGTCTATTTTTTTCCTTCCATCCCGTTTGCAAGAGAAAAGCCCCTTCCTTTTACAACTAATAGAAAGAAGAGATGAAAGAAGTTTTGTTCCCGAATTAATGGTGGGTTTTAAGATGATACTTACAGGCCTTCAATTAGGTACTCTAATGTAAATGCTTCAAATCATCAAGCAAATCTTTTAATTTAGTTTATGAACGTCTACAAGACTAACGATTTCTCTAACTGAAACGACGGAACGTTTCGACAAACCGCCTTGTTTGATGAGTAATAAAATGTTTTCAAATAAATATTTACTTTGAAATACACATTGTTGTGGCTTATCTTGTGTCTTTCTGAATACAACCTTATCTTTACCTTTAACCACATAGGTATAATGCTCGTTTTATTACTTAAATTCACATAACCTATAGGATATTTTTAAAGCATCTTCTGGAATTTATAAAGCAAATATTTTCAGTTTCTAAATAAAAATCAAAGCCTAAACTTGCATTCAAATTTGTAGAAACATGCTAATTAAATTAGATGGCGTACATTTAGTATGCGAAAGTAAGACTCAGACACAATGTAGAGTTACTGTAAAGTGATTTGTACTTAACTTCGAGACAGCTCAACGTTATTAAACTCATATTATCTCACTTGGTAATTTTATGTACTGTGTACCACAAACTACTAAGTAAGAATGTTGTGTTTGTGGAAGCGAGACTGAGCAATATGTGATATAAAACGGTGGCTCTCTTACACAATCGCAAACAGTCTTAAGAGATGGTGGAAGGCCTCTAGATGTTATTAAAAGAGGACTTATATCTACTTTGCTTAAAGCAATTGCATTGTTTTAAATCATACGTAAAATAAACTCATAAAAACAAACTCCCAGATCTCTGCGATCGAGAGCACCAGCTATCGCTCTGTCGGTTGTTGCGTACTAATTATAAACACGATGAAGTAAACGATTGTAGTGTTTTATTCACTCGCACACGTCTATATTAATAAAAATACTTATATTTTATCAACAGTGTAGCTAATTTAAACTTTATTTTCAGGTTAAAGTGCAGGGCGTTGAAGGAGAGTTCCTCAATTTCTGTGCCAACAATTATTTAGGACTTTCTGTGAGTAGCCCTTACCATTTTGACTTCAAATCTTCAACAAGTTTTATGTGCAATAAAAGTATCACTAAATTAAATGTATATTTAATATTTTCCATACAGAATCACCCAGAAGTGGTAGAAGCCGCTAGGGAGGGTTTGAAGAAATATGGCGCCGGTCTTAGTTCCGTGCGATTCATCTGCGGCACTCAGACCATACACAAGGTGAGCAACGGCTTGCTTTTTGCAAAAAGTATGTAACCGGTATAGGGAACCCAATACTACTAATGTTTGCGGAACTGAGATAGAGCACTACACGCTGTAGTGCGGCGTACTCATACAGAGCTGTAAAGATCTTTCTTCAAGAGGAGGCGGGAAGCCCTCTCGTGTAACTTAAAAGATTGACATGTAAACAACAATGTTATTTGAATTTGTAGACATACTTGTATTGTATTACTACCACTGCTTAATAAGGAAGAGATTTTACAATGGTGTGAATTAAGATGTTGTCAAAATACACTAATTGTTTATTTATTCCTGTTAACAGAGTTAAACGAGGGAGTTTAAGTCTCATAGCATACGCCACATCATAACAATTTATCCGTCTACGTTTTTGTTACAACTCATTGTTTCCAAACAGTGTTTTGTTTATCCATATGGCCTGTTTAACATAGGTACATTATTGAATATATCAAGGCCACGATAACCTTGCTCGTTTTAATGTCGTTTCGTTTTGTGCTGAATTTTAATCGCGAATTATACACGTTTGATATTTTATGGTTACATGGTCAAATAGATAAATGAAAACCATGGTACACCTGCATACGCAGATATGAAAAGGTAGGTGTATGCTAACTATACCTAAGGCTTAATTTGTAATTTATTGGGATAGAAACTTATCTGCAAATCGGAAACCTAACTCTCAAGCAAAAGTGAGTAGCTGCCTGTTCATGCTGGTTAAGATTTAGTAGCCCAATTATTCACAACAGCATATTTGTCACGCTGCGGGTTTTGTAAGAGTTACCGTGAACCTGGCACTCAATGGGGTCCGGGAGAAACATAGTGGGCTTGAATCAGTAAGAGTCCGACACTTCTTCCCGCTGCACCCACAGCGGAAGGGGTCATTTGATGATTCCCCACGAAAAGAAAAAATATAAGAGGGCATATTTGTCACAAATGGCATTGAAAACCAGCGTTCCAAATGGCTAATTACAAAAAACATATCAAAGTTTATTATTTTCCTACCTCTATTCTCTAGGAGCTCGAGAACCGCCTAGCCCAGTTCCACCAGCGCGAGGATGCGATCCTCTACGGCTCGTGCTTCGACGCCAACGCTGGTCTTTTCGAGTCCATGCTCACACCAGAGGACGCCGTGTTCTCCGATACCCTCAACCATGCCTCCATCATTGATGGCATCAGACTGTGCAAGGCGCAGAAGTTCCGCTACCCACATAGAGATCTTAATGGTAAGTTTATATTCATCATCATCATCATTCCCCTGTCCTTATCCCAATTATTATTATTTGGGGTCGGCGCAGCATGTCCTCTTTTTCCACACGTTCCTATTTGACGTCATCTCGCAAGTCACACTCTTATATTCACCTAACCTAAATCAACCATTTGTCGATTTACCACAGCAGAAGTGAGATAGCATTCTTTGGAAATAAAATGCGAGCGATTACGCTTGCTGGCGTTTCACTTTTTCAACAGCGCTGCAGTGACAGCTAGATAAAGAGAAGTTGCATGTGTTGGGTAGCAAGAAGAAACTTAACAACATGTAATGTGTTAATTCATGGACTACCGTCTCCGTAGTACTCGGTAACCTTAAAACCTGAACTCACTTTAGGGGGGAAAAGGCAGAATTATGAGATATTAATATATACCTTTTGTTATTTGTTGTGTTTAGAATTGGAGCACCTACTGGCGCACAGCGAGGCTCGCATCAAGCTGATCGTGACTGACGGCGTGTTCTCCATGGACGGTACTGTGGCCCCCATCAAAGGTCTACGGGACCTCGCTGACAAGTACCGCGCGCTACTAGCCGTGGATGACAGTCATGCTACAGGATTCTTTGGAGAAACTGGCCGGTAAGACATGCCGTATGACTTTGTTTCCGGGCAGTCCTTGTTGGTTCTTTTGGAAATTTGCAAGAAGCCGAGAAAAAATGATGCATTTTGCAGTCTTTTACTTATGATGTTGGATGTAAATGTAGAAATGTGACAAATTGTTTTAGCCGGGCAAATTGTTTTATCTACCTATAAAAAATCTCTACAACAAACAGAACCTGATAGTTACCTTCTTCATGATTTCGCCACAGGTCTTAACAACTTACAAAGTTTGCGACAGTAAACCGGTAATAACATAAGCTTGTAAACAAATTGTACCTGCCTACTTAGTCAGGTCTCATATGCAGTTTACAAGAATAAGGAATAACGTCGTATTACAGTGCAATGACCGTTTATAAAGTAAGACTGTATTCATTTAGTACAACGAAGGTCAGAACGGGGCCTCGATATTTCTGAACATGAGCCTTGTTTGTATTTTCCTTGTATGGCTAAATATGGTTAAATGCATATAGTCATTATCAAAGTATACGGCAAAGAAACATCAACAGCTAAGTGCTTTAGTGGTTTTGAAACCACTGTTATTGAATTAAAGTCATTACGCTTCTTATTTAGTTATTATTTCTGCGAAAATTACTGACCCTCATTTGGAGTGTAGGTGAGCAATATGGGTTTAATTCATCATCATTCCCCTGCCCTTATATCAATTATTATTTAGGGTCGGAGCAGCATGCCCTTTATTAGTAGGATTGTTAAAGAATCTGACGACCCAAAATCCTATTTCAGTACCGATCATCCTTTAAGATCTGTGATATTTTTCGACTTATAATAATACTTCAGATACTTCGTACCCAATAGCAATCCCCCCCCCCCCCGCCATTTGTGACTTAAAAGTAAATTTCTTCTATAAATTATTATAGAGGCACAGAAGAATACTGCGGGGTTTTGGGCGCGGCAGACATTATTTGCTCGACGTTAGGCAAGGCGGTGAGCGGGGCGGCGGGCGGCTACACCACGGGGCCGAAGGAACTCATCACGCTGCTGAGGAACGTGTCCCGCCCCTACCTGTTCTCTAACGCACCGCCGCCGCCGGTCGTCGCTGCGTCTTTGAAGGTACGTACTTTTGTTTGGTTGATAGTTGAAGGCCTGTTGCCTAGGGGTTAGTGACCCAGATTGTTATTCCAAATGATACTGTGACGTCTGATAGAGTAGAATGGAAGAAAAAAATGTGTTGCGCCGACCCGAGGTAGATGGCGTTGTGTGAAAGTCGAATATTTTATTGAGTGTCGTACTGCAAGAAAAGTAATGCTATTCTCCTTGCATATCTTCGTCCCTCTTTCTTTGTATCTTGGTAGATGCATCAGTTTGTTCATTTGTGTCCGCATCGCGGCAGAATTGAGTGACTGACTGACTGAAGACTGTCTTTACCTATTGTAAATAGGTACTTTGAACTGTAGCAAATTGAATCTTTGCCTTCATATAAGACCACAAATCACGCAAAATCGATATCATATCACAAACTGACTGACCCCTCGAAAATCTACACTCAATTATCCCTCCCCTTTTGAAACTCACAATATATTTCCTTCTCCAGTCGTTAGACCTAGTGGAGCAGAGCGGCGAGCTTCGCCAGCGTCTCCGAGACAACACGCGCACGTTCCGCGAGGGCCTGCAGGCGGCCGGGCTCACGGTGGCCGGCGACGACCACGCCATCTGCCCCGTCATGGTGGGAGAGGCGCCGCTCGCTGTCGAACTGGCTACGGATTTGCTGAGTAAGTTTTAGTCTTTTAATCAATTATTCATTTACTTAGTAAATAAAGTACTTGCTTATAGGTAATTTTATACTTTGTACCATATGTCTCTATCACGAAATTTGTTCGCTTGCTTGCCGCCAGGCACTACGTGATACTGTAGTAAACTTATGTTTTTACAGACACTGGTCATAATTTAAATACCATTGCGTACGTGAAAATCTACAACCTTCTAGAAGAACTTCGTTTAATGCTCATAAGTATAAATTGGAGTTCCTTAACAAGAGTTTTATCAGGTAATCAAAAGTTGCCTGCGAAGCCTAACATTTTTGATTAAATAGTCAGTAGTGTTCTTGAATATAAGCGTCTGTTTAACCATTTATATCCAGTCAATAGTGATTCTAATATACCAACACTATCTCGTTCCAGAGCGCGGCATCTACGTGGTAGCCTTCAGTTACCCGGTGGTCCCGCGCGGGGGCGCCCGCGTGCGCGTGCAGCTGTCCGCCGCGCACTCGCCCGAACAAGTGCAGCGCGCCGTGCAAGCCTTCGCCGACTCCGCACGACACATCGGCATCGTTAAAGGATAAATATTCTAGTATATGGTCTTAGGAATACGTTGATATGGTTTGGAAAAACAACACCCTATATAAGAAAAAAAAAATGATGGCTTGATGGCATATTGTGCTAAACAAATTTGTAGCAACATCGAAATTTGGAACTCCAAAACGGTTTTTACGCAACTCCGTATTTTATTACCAGATATAACTTTTTACTGTAAGTAATTCCTAAGATTATGTATTTCCAGCATATACTTAATGTTAATTTGTAAATATCAAATCAATTTTCTTAATGTTTGTGAATGTATGGAATTTTAGGACTGAACAAATAAAGAATTTATTGTTATTGCATTATAGTTATGCTTTTATGTTATACCTAAATCCCCGTCAGTACTCTGAAACAGATTAAAATACTAAACTATAATATTTTAAGTTAATGAAATTGTCACGTGATAAACTTATCATTGAAATTGGGTTAAAAAACAAAACACTATAATAATAACTGATCTATTAACAATAATTTATTACAAGTAATAAAACTCACACTCGTATTGACAACATCATAACACACAGTGCGCCCGCGTTCTGTTACAATATAACTACGCTCCATATAACTATCAATTACAATTAAATATTTACATTGTATCGAAACGATCTCACTCGACGATATTGCATTGACTCTTCACTTAGCCGAGACTACGACAATCACAAAACAAACACAGCTACCTCGTGAAAATTAAACTTATCGATCGATTACAATCGATTGTTATCGATTAACCGTATCGAGTTGTGCTCTCGATGTAAACGAGTAAAAAGTCTAAGTATTAAAATATATGAATGTACATAAATGAAAGAGATTATTTACAGGGTTTGTAAAGGGAAATTATTAGAATACTGAGTGAGTGGGGCTAGCTGAGCCGGCCCGCGCCGCCGTCACCGCACTACCATTAACATACTTGGAGGGTATTCGTTCTCTACAATCTCTGTGTAACGTCTACGTGTATAATTGTCTTGTGGACGTGTTCTGAGATCAAGACTGAGCGTTTCTTCTCGCGTCATCCGACGCCGGTGCACGAGTAAGGAGGACGGTTGGCGGTCCCTCATTGCAGCACAGCTGGTTTACCTGCGAATCGTAAACTTGGTTTAGAAATACTGTTGGTAACGAAATAAATATATTGATGTGTAAGTTACAGTGATCTAAAACTCATTATTGATTTTATTTGGTGTCTAACAAAGCACACAACGACAATCAAACTTTTTTTGATGTAACTGACGCGGTCCCGAATAGCGGCCGCGGCCTAAGTTAACGACACCCAACATGGGGCATAACACCAACTCACTGTGGCTGGCAACACACTGGCTGACAGTTCCTGGGGCTGAGACGGTCATGGGTTATTGTTCATATAACATGAGGTGTTACCTGGCGGTACCGCAGTGGTGAGGCTGGAGGCGGTGACGTTGGCGGCGGGCGGCGCGCTGGCCGCGCTCGGCGCCGGCGGCTGCGTCGGGGCCGCTGTGGTTACAGGCTTCTGACAAATACATACATACACAATTAATACTTGATTTTTAAAGGGAACGTGAATGTTATTTACATTCAAATTTATATAGATTAATTCATTCTTCGATCCCTAGGGCAAGCAAGTACCAATGTAACTTTTCTAAGGTATATGTACTTTCTTAATTATCCTATTCCTTCACCGTTTATCAGTAGTCTTAAACACAAAACGGTGAAGAAAATCATTGTGTGTAGATCTAGATTCCAAATATTGGAATCTGAAATTGTCAATCCGCAATGAGCGTGCTGATCAATGCTCAAACCTTCCTTGTAGGGAGAGAGGCCTGTGCCCAGCTGTGGGACGTATATAGGCTGGTTTCTTCTCAATCATACTTCATATTCTATAACTATTGAAAGGATCATCACGAGCTCTGCATACCTACAGCTTTGTGTGCAAGAATTGCCTGATATTAAATAACATCTAGTGCATTTTAATTATAAATCTAACCTCTCATTCTATGCCTCACCATAAAACACGAATTAGAAAATTGTTTCAACGGTCAGCATTCAGTACAAGCATAAACTTAAAATACCGCAATTACTGTACCCATACATAATCGTGATTTAGTATACAATTGTACTGTCTTACAATGATTAATTTGTTTTTAACAAAAACGAATCGATCATTCCAGAAATTGCTTTATTAACAAATTCTAGAACGTAAACGACAACGACGAGAGTATAATTCCTTATTTTTATCTATTGTTTCGTTATCTCAAATAAAATAATATTCGATACAACTTTATAACCGTAATATAGTACTAATCAATGAATCAACGTGTGTTATAACGCTACAAATCGCGGTTCATTTCCTTGTGTCGTTATCAAGAGGCTGATAGTGGGTGCACGGATTTAAATCACACACGTCACTAATGATGCTAATCGTTTTGTATTTGAAATGGATTAAATATAGGCTTTGTGGTGTTGACTTGATTATTTTTAATAAGGACAATCTACAACGTGTAAAATATGTATTGTAGGGCGAATATGAACCTTATCGTTAAAGAAATAAGATGCTTTATTTTTGATAACACTATATCTGTAATTAAATGTTTGTAGATCGACAAATTGTAATAAGAACTGTAGATGTCACTTGTTACTGGACGTTACAACTTGAAAAGAATGTCAATCAATCAATTTAGGT
Organism: Chrysodeixis includens; assembly: GCA_941860345.1. Classification (NCBI taxonomy): domain Eukaryota; kingdom Metazoa; phylum Arthropoda; class Insecta; order Lepidoptera; family Noctuidae; genus Chrysodeixis; species Chrysodeixis includens. Next base: position 7,944,754 of record OW796104.1, on the reverse strand, counting down.
AAATTATTCCGAACACATTTCACCTTTATTCAATGTAAATTTGGCATTTTATATTCAAGGTACAGGTATTCAGGAAGATACGTGAATCGCTTCATATCTAGGTCTTACATTTTAAACCTTGATTTTAGGCTCAGTGAGAATTAATTCTAGGTTTTCCTACAGCTATATTTCCTGAAAACAATCTTCATGGGCCGTCTCTCGTTTTTTTTAAAGAGGTTAAATGTAAGACACACTGCAGGGTTATTGGTACTATTAGCCAAATGCGTAATTTCTTGTTCTACTACTACCTACCCCCAAACTCTCAAGTATTTTTCTATTACCTATACCACATGTGAACACCATTGTAATCCGCAAGTCTATCAAAAATGAACTTTAAATCTATACAAATAAGACTTACAGTAAGTTCCACTATCCTGTTCTGCAAGTTGTCAACTCTAGCCGTGAGCGTGGTATTGAGGCTGACGATGTCGCTTCGTATGTCCTCGTCTCTCTTCGTGTGGGCGGAGACGTTGGCAATTGTTTCGTTGGTTTTGGCTTCGAGTTGGTGCAGCAGTGTCCGTACTTCATCCACCCCGGCTACTGCTGCTAAAGCCTGCTTATGGCTCGAACTTATTGTGCTGTCGAAGCCGTTTATCTGGAAAATGAACAATGACTTTTAGAAATAATTTTATTTACAGAACGTGCTTAGTATGATCTGTTAAATTAAGACTAACTAACAGGGAGAAAAGAAATATCGAATTATATCGCGAGTAAGTCCCGTTTGTTGTCTAAAATATGTGGTCAAGTCGCAAAAGTTTAAAAATATTAAACTAAAACTGTTACGGTTTTGTAAGAGAGCGCTACAACCAGTGTATTGCACCTTCTCGCTTACACGTAGTGCACAGTCCGAGGTTAAGCAGTCATACATAGTATAGGAATTAAAGTCGACATCATAATTGATTAATTTCTAGTATAAGAAGAAATTAAGGTTACATAGACATGATACACGTGAACGCCATAACAATTAATGAAATTAATTGTACTTTCTCAGACTTAAACAATAACAACCTTTCAGTTTAATTTACTAAGCTATGAGTAACCGATACTAGTTACTCATGGCTACGATATCACAAATACATGGCACAAATCGATAAACCACAACAATTTTTAACCCACAACAAAGAAAATACTATCTAATCGAAATTGTTAAGCATTATTGGGTTAATAAACTATCATAGCGTTGCATGAGATAACGCGTCAATGGGCGGGTCGACCTACATACCAGACAATGCACGTTTAAGATGAGCAGAAGTGAATTGTGATCTTTCCTAAGCGCTTCTTCTGAAGTGTTTTCTCTGGGACAGTTTTCAACAGCATTATATTATATCTAGATTTTCTTTGAGATACTATAAGAGTACAATGCTTGGGTTGGGTTCAGGGTACTAATTAATGTGTCATCCTCGAGTCAATTACTTACTTTCTTTTACTGCTTGCAGCGATAAGTGTCTGTTCTTGCAAGTAATTGTGCAAAGATAAGTGTTAAACACAGTTATCAGGAAGTGTTATTTTATAGAAATTTATAATAGGAAATCACTAAGTCGGAATTGGGTCACTTAATAAGCAACGATAAATATGCTACCACCACAAAACTTAGTTTTAACTTGTTAAACATGAGGCCAAAAGGTATGAAAATTTTAAACTCATCTCAGTCATATTCCATATCGACTGACAGAATTTAGAAAAGCACTTTACATTTTAAGCTTAAAGCCCAGCAGATGTACAAGAGTCATTGCCAGCACCAATCAAACATTTTTTACGCATTTAACGATATCATCAGATAAATTCTTAAATACTATTTCAAGCTACAAGCAAATGAAACGTTGTCTAACTTTTTTTTGTAACTGTGAAAATCCTCATGGACTTCCCTCGTCAGGGGGTTGACGAAAGAGTGTGCCGCGGCCGGACTTTTACCGGCTAAAACCACTGACGCGTCCTCATCTGCCTATAGCCAAAGGTATATCGCTTTCGCATTAACCGCGCAAACGTTGTCGTACCTGTGATCCAAATGTGGCAACTGTCCTCTGCAACTCGGCGAGTCGTCGCGGTGTGTCGGCGAGCTTGGGAGCGGCGGAGAGTTGCTCCGACACTCCGGACAGTTCCTTGGCGGCCGCCTCCACCCGCTTCTCCAGCTCCAAGTGCTCCTGTTCCAGTTTGGCGAGGCGCGCGCTCAGGTCGCTGGCGTTGGCGCGCAACTCCTTGGCAGCTGTGTGGCAGACCTGCAGCGCGTCGTCCACGCTGTTACTGCTTCTTGATACTGGGGACAAAGTAATGTATTGAATAAAAGAGCTTTTTAATGACTTCAGTTATTCCTGTATGCTGTCAATGTCTTACTAGTCATCCAATTTCTTATTTGTATCTTGGTAAAAAAAGTACCAAATTATCAGCCATTTCATCATCATTTTTACGGACAAATAGATAACTTTTACTACGTGCAGAAAGCTACTCAAATCCAACACAGATTACTAATAAAATATAGAGCTTATTATAGTAATAACTAAGTCATAAAAATACATATAAAATGTATGGATAACTTGACAGTAGGTAAACATGAGTCACAAGGAAACGGGTTCTTAATACCGTGGTAGGCTGGCAACATGCCACGCCGATGCCGGCCGCGCCATGGCTATTATACGACTTCCGCGCCTTCAAGGGACATGCCGGGAAAATTCCAACTTATTCTGAGAAACTTTAAACATCCTGCAGCTAGTCTTGTCGAGATTAAATATCAAGAGAGGAATAAACTAGGATATACGATCCACAGAGCTTTAACTTAAATGGTATACGTGCAAGGTTTTAAAAATATGTATGTAGCAAATGGATGTAAACAAAGATATTATTACTTTCGTGAGACAATAAAAAACTGTTAAAAACCCGTAAAGTAGAGCAATATCGGAGGGATTCGATAAGTAGGTATGTAGCGCATCATTGTTATATCGTTTAGTTTTGTAACTATAGTCCGTGCGTTATAGCATGGTGCGGGTGACACTTGCCTGTTTGACGTAGACGTCTGTCAGTGCCACATGATTAGTGATGGGCATTAGAAAAATCTTTTTTTATTGTTGTCGATTTTCGTATATTATACACCGTGATTTTTAGGTCGTTTTAAAAAAGTCGTCCACACAATGTATCCGTCATAAAATACCTCTAGGCGCGAATATAATTTTTTTATCATTAATTAAAATAATATGCATGAAAAAAATAAATAATACATTGGAAATATGAAACATCCTGTTAAAAATGTTTACGTATCAAACTGTTGAAGATACATGCTACATACTTACTGCGAACATTATGATTGCAATAGTAAGACAGCTGTTTTACGCTAAGGTGAATGACCTGTGATAAGACGCCGCCGCGCCGCCCGCGCGGCCCCTTTGGCACAAGGTTCGGACCGCGCTCACTACAGAGTGTTCGTAAAACTGCCTTGTGTCATAATAATGAATAATATTTTTATTCATTCAAATCTTAAAAAAAACATATTTTTTTATTATAAACGTTTACTAGTCATTGGATACATGAACTGGGCTGCTTTTTTAAAACGACCTAAAAGTCACGGTGTATAACAATCAGAACGAGGTTTATGATTCTTTTTTACTCTTCTTTTTTATTTTGTTTACTCGTAGCAGACAGTACGAGTGCTAGCGCCTTGTATGCGACACATATTTTGTTCTAATTCATTTTTGTTAAGTTGTTTTTGGTTTTAGTTTGTTGAGTTTTTTCCTTAGGAACTTTATAACCAATCGTACAATGTTGCGTTATTTCATCAATATAATTAAACATTTTTTTTTAATAAAAAATTGAACTACGCACGATATTCGTTTTTTATTCCAAAATAACATCGACAACCTGTCCATCGTAGCAGTAAATCCCATCACTAAATACATCTATGACGTTACGTTATACGCATAACACTTTACTTAATTTTTCATTTCATTCGATTTTATTTGAAGCTTAGAATATTCTGGTTGGCTTTAATTTAATCTACTACAGTTATAAACGATTTTGCATAATACGAATGTGATACAGCTACAATAATAAGTCATAATTTTTACATCGCAGCAACTTTCAAGAGTGACACGAAACGTTACAGAAACTGTCACCCGCACCATGCTATAACGCACGGACTATAGTCGGGCATCTTCGATATTTTTTTATCACGAATTATTTTTACCAAAACCTCTGTTCTCATTTTTGTTCAGTCAGACTTTGATCAAGTACTGTCCAATGTGTATTAATAAGTAAACTTGGTAACTGTTAGCATTTATCATCGAATCACAATCTGATAAAGATTAAAGAGAATAAAGAGATAATGTGTTATGACTGTTAGCCTAGTTATATTTAAAGATATCTTTTATTAGTTTAACGAGCAACTATCGCCTGTTAGTGCGTCATTATAGTATTAAGCTGTATTGTAGTATTAAGCTGTATTGTAGTATTTAGCTGTTGTTTACGTCGGCGACGAGTCACGCGCACTCAGTCCTACACATACGCATGAATACATGAATTCAGTTCTACACAAGAATGTGGGAGGACATTCTTCAGATGATTACGCGATGTCTGAACGTCATATTGCTATTTACTTGGGTTCGAACTTTCACCCAAAATCACCAGAGTACATATTCAGGCATTAAATCAGAGCAAGGCCTTATATTTTTAATTATTTCTATACCACTCATAGCATTAGTGAAGAAAATCGTCGTAAGGAACATTAGATTTACAAATATTGGAAAAAATCGAAAACATTTAATCCGGAAAAGCACAAATGGTTATACGAGGTCCTTTTATATATTGAACTAGCGATCTGCTTTAACTTCGCACGCATGTCATGTATGGTACAAATAATCATTCCTGAAACATTCTATCTATTAAAAAAAAACGCATAAATCCTTTGCGTAGTTTCAATGATCTAGGTTGCATAGAGACAGACAGACGCGCGAATCGACTTTGTTTTTGTCTAACATTAAAACTATTACATTCCTCTATTATTTTATTACTAGGTATATGAAGTATTACCAGCAAACGTGCTTTATCATATAAGTTGGTAATAATAGCTGATTTTGTTACGACACTTGCGCGTAGATTTCAAAATCGATGTACGAGTAAATACTACTACTAAATACTACATAGGAGTCTAGCGTAAGTGACGTCTGTTATTCTTGGATTCTATTATGTAGGTATTAGATAACGTTGTTTTATAGTAAGCAAGGACAAGATAAAGATATGCACGATCGAAATTCTATAGAATTACTTGCCTTTCAGCGTAACTTAAGTTAATAATAGATGAATACGCATGCATTGTATGCAAATGTTACAATGAAGATTTACTATAAATTATAAATGCTCTATTTAATTTAAATACGCTAGTTTTATTCTCTTTGTATTAAATACAATAAGTACCCCATGATATCTATCGGCTTTAGAAAAAAATCACAATGAACATTAGCTTTTGATTAAGTATTGATAACACAAGGAAAATTCAATAAAAACCTCATGTATCTACTTATCAATGTTATTAAATAAGAATTTATTAAAATTTAACATTATGAATGCTATGAAAAGATACGATTTCCTGTTAATAATGCCCAGGAAATTAATAATCCAATTAAGTATAGTTTGAATATATAATGAGGTCTATAATAATAAACATTGAGGTGATATTGTTGAAGGGAGTGGTTTCCAAGGCCCTAAAACAAGTTTCGATTTGACCTTAAGTAACGTTAATTATAAAACCTTACGGATAAATAACAAAACTATATTATCTGCCCTTTGACCAGGAAGTTAAACGATTAACCGTAGTTTAATTATAACTATGTGACAGAGGTAAAGTTTATTTCCTTATTTACAATAACAATTTACATGTTAATGTCAAGATTAACGAGATTGCCATAAATTGACAACTTATAAAGTAAATGAAGTATCTTAACTTGATTCTTGTAATCCGTAGGAAGAGTAGAACGATAAATTAATGCTCTTAAAATGCAAACTGAACTTAGTGCCGTATTCAAATAAGTTTTATTCGTTTAAGTATTTATTAATTCTATTTCACATGACTATACCAATTTTTAACCTGCTTAAGAAGATAAATAGTCATTATAAAAAGCTTATTGATATTGCAAAATGCTATAAAAAGAATACTCAAGTTTTCAAATCGAAAGCTCCCTAACAAGAAAACTTTAAAGTAAAATATATTATAATCAGTAAAATAAAAAAGAAATCAACCATAACACTCGGTTATAAAGGTCAATCAATATCACCAAAGCGCAGAGATGCAAATACACGCATATTAATCAAAACAATACAATTAGGTGCGGATAATACCAAAGAGCCGTGAGCGATGTGAAAGGATGATAATTTTGTATGCAAAATAGATGGAGTAGGTGTAACGCCATTGTTAAGAGCTCATTGTGTGAGAATCAGAAAGTCCGCGACAGGCAACGTAAACTTAGCATATCGGTCCACCCACGATCAGCTGTTAATGCTGTTATGCTGTTATTCTTCACATAAACTTATTAATAATTTATAGCACGGAAATTTTACAGTTGGGAATATTAGGTAGATAAACTTGACGATATTTGATTTTGACTCACGCTCAATTGTCCTTTATAATTGTGGAATGGTTGAAAGTTTCTACAAACATGAAAATAGTTACTACAATTGCTGCCATTTTAGTGTCAAGTGATTTTATGAAATTCTTCTAATTAAGACGAAAATTTCCTAGAAAAAAGGCAAAAACTTTTCCTTTTTTTTACGCAAAACAGATATTACGAAGAATTCTATTAGATTTACCAATAGCTAGCTTCTCTATAGCGACTGTATCGCACGGATATTTTCTCCTTAATTTTGTTCACACTTTCGTATGATATGATAACAAGTCGCAAATATTGCCATCGTCGTCACAGTTTACTTAACAGATTACGAGTGTGTGTAGTTTGCTGTTTCATTAGCATGAAAAAGGTATTTTCAACATATTTACTCAGTCGTCTAATCAATACGCTGTATATGCTTAGATATTTCAAACTATGTAATGAATTTTGATGGGTTTTTTAAATAGATTTGAGTGATTCAAGAAGAAGTTTTGTATTATTCATCAGCATTGCACCCGTGCAAAGCTGGGGCAGGTCGCTAGTCTTATATTATAGAGATCATATGGTAATTAAGTTGGCTAATAGTTCTCTCAATTTAATCTCCGTCAAATCCAATGTCAACCGTCATGTCAGGTTGACCAAAACACGCAGGTACAACTAATCACAATGAATAACATGAGTAATGATTTGACAGTTGATTAAATATTATTCAAAAGGACAATATTTATAATGAAGTGTTCAGATGTAAATAAAATGCATATATATTAGTTAAATTCAATTTGTAATGATGTAGCTTATGAACCATATCAATACTTTTAGGTACAATGTAGGCGCCAACACTTTTAAAATTATCAATTCTGGTTAAAAACATTATAATCTACTCGGTCACGGTCATTTTTATCTCTCGGTCGTTCCCCATGATAGTAACAATCGAATATTGTGTCGATTGACGTCCAAATGTATACAAAACAACTTTAGCTTCAGTGGACATGTCATAATTTATGCAAATCTACCCACAACAAACAGCTTCGACAAATATAAACAATATAAAAATGATTTTAAATTTTTAATAATGACATAAAATTATCAAAATACATAATTTAGTTGAAATTTATTGATAAGTGCAGGATTTCCTGCTATTAAATACAGGATATTTGGTGATAATTCATTTATAGTCTTAAATTTTTGTTGCCAATATATTTTGCACCATAACACAAAGCTTATTGTTAATGGTCCAATTAAATCATTTGGTCATAACATGTTCGAAGGCTTTCTAAGAAAGGTCTCTACGACCTCCAAAACACAATTAGGTTCAAGTTCTCAAGGTCCAAAGCGAATGTAACAAATTCGGTGTAAGTGTGTATTTAAGATCAATGACTTACATTTGATTACGACAACGAATAAATACCTGTAGTAATTTACATGATAAGATTGTCATGATAAACGCTGAATAATTTTCCGCCGCCACTAAATTGAAATTACTCATGTTTGGCATGATATTAATATGGAATCGAGTGTTTGTAACTGAAACGTAAATGGATCTAGCTAACTTGAGGGAATGTAGGCAAACCTCTATCCATTTCGACTCTTAGTGAGGCAATCTGTCGCCGCACGTCGACGAAGAGCCAGAGGACGGTAGCGGCAGACACGACGCAGACGCAGAAGGCCAGGGCTGCGGCCAGGCGCACGAAGGGGCGCGAGCGGCGGCGGCGGGCGGCGCGCCGGCCCCAGGGCTCGCCCTCGTCGCTGGACGCGGACAGCAGGCGGCCGCCGCGCGAGCCCCCGCCCCCCACCAGCGCGTCCAGCTCCCGCCTCTTCCTCATCTTCTTGCCCACGCGCAGAGGCACCGCCGCATGCACCGCACTCTCCATAACGCCCAGCAACGCTACCGCAAACTCATCCGCGCACTGCACCACTACACACTCACTTTCACTCCTGAGACGGGACCAGAGTTCGGAGGTATTGACACGTGTGCCCCGCACCGCGACAGCTTGCCGAATGACCGTAGTAAATAATAGGTCTCAGCATATGAAATTACGTTTTGTGTCTACTTGTGTCTTACGCACTGGCTATTAAGAGTAAGAGTAAGTCCGATGTGTTATCGCGACGCAATGTTGTGTAAATCATTACTACTGTCTGTCTGTTTACAAAGTGTTCACCGGCGAGCTCGCAACAAAAGATTATCTTTATTTAATCAGATGAGGATTAACTAAATTGCCATTGTAGTTTCATTGGTTTAGTTGTGTTTAAACGTTCACGCACTTTGAATACGTTTACAATAATAATTTCAGTTTGTTATCATTGCCAATGATTAAAGCCTAAATTTGGAAAACAAATAGCG